>CM076580.1:1473874994-1474108338 GCA_034641835.2 Pinus albicaulis
TCATTCGTAAGACGCGACAAATTTGGTAAATCCAAAGTTGCAATGAATGGTAACCAACGGTTAGGGTCCTGTTGAGTAAACTGATAACCTTGAGGTACTATACCAGTACCAGGAGGAGGATATCCAAGGTAACCTGGAATAGCCTGTGCAGTTGGGATTGGAATGCCTCCGGGATAACTAGGATTAGCCATACCATACTGAGGTTGAGATGGTATCTAATATGTGTAACCAGAGTACAACTCATGTTGGTATATTGGGTTTTGTCCTACAAGTCCATATTGATACTGCCCTTGATACGATTGATAAACAAACAGACCTGTATAAGGTTGACTTGTTACAATTTTACTTGTACCAGGTTTCCCTGTAGATGTTTGAAAAGTAGTCTGAACCGTAGGTCCAGGTTGATGGGCAGTGACTTGAGGGATTGTTTGTGATACAGGTTTCATTGTTACTTGAGGGGTTGTAGAAATAGGGACTGAAGAAACTTCAGGGATAGGTTTACTAGGTTGTTGAACAGAAGTTGATGCAACAATTTGAGGTGGAGTTATACGTGTACTCGGACCAGGGTGTTGAATACTACTAGGTGCAGATACCTGAGGTATAATTTGAAGTGTAGGTTTGTCAGGTTGCTAGATTTGAGTGTAATAAATTGGTTGACCAGGCTGATTATAAGCTACTTTCACAGTTGGTTGCAAATTCTATTGATTCAATGACGGATTCCACATTGTATTTACCCCAGGATAAGAAGTTCCCATTGAAGGTTGTGATGCGTAAGATGGACCATAACCAATTTGATAATTCGGAACTTAAGTTTGATAATTTGCTGGATAATTTCAGCTAAAAGGTTTCCCTCCTTGAAACAATTGTTGTTCTAGATAAAAATGCGGCCCTAAAGGAGGCTATTGTCCTTGAAGAGGTTGTTTCCCTGACATAGGGTATTATCCTTGAAGAGGTTGTGGACCCTGAATTGAGTACTGCCCTTGAGGTTGATATTTTCCTTGACGTATGTACTGCCCTTGAGGTTGATATTTTCCTTGACGTATGTACTGCCCTTGAGGTATGTACTGCCCTTGAGGTGTGTACTGTCCTTGAAGTTTCCCCCCATTCGGTAAATTACTACCTTGAGGTTTCCCTCGGGTGTTGAATTACTACTTTGAGGGTCAGGGTTATAATGTTTCCATAAATCATGTATACTTTTTCCGTGTTCAAAGTTTCGATATGAGATTCATTGGGAACAGGTGATTATACAATTTTTTCGGGAGAGGGAGATGCTTCTGAGAAAGTACCAGAAAATGATTGGTATCCTGAAGGAACAGATGGACCACCATATAAATTTTTTTTTGGCAATGCAGAAAACATGGATGACTCATCAGACATGTTTAATGAAGGTCTGTAATTACCTCTGGGTATGGCGTAAAAAGGAATACGAGGTGGCGAATAGTTGAGAGCAGTATTGTGTAGAAATTCGGTTAACTGAGAATAACAAGTATCTTGTTTGAAAGGGATATAATAATAAATCAACTCACTTTGCCTTAGATCTAAATATTCTTGACGTGAAGGAAGTATAACCTCTTCTTTTGTGTCAGTAATCTCTTCGATACTAATGAGGCCAGGAGGAAGGTTCTCAGTGATACAAAGCTTCACTCAAGGTAAATGAGGACGAACAGGGGTTGGGGTTATGAACTCCGAAGCAGGCTCAGATGTAGCAGGTTCAGTTTCAGGTTCAAAAATTTATGGTTCAATAGTTGATAATTCACTAGTTGTGGAAGCAAGTTCAACTAGTTCAAAAATTTCTAGTTTTCTTGGATAGCTTTCTGTTGTTTGAGGTTGATCTACTTTGTAAACAGGATGTATTATTACTGATGTTTCCTCTTGTTTAGTTGATTGAGTCCCTGATAGTTGGCCTCTCTCAGATTTAATATTTTCTAACTGACTTGGTGTGTACTTAGGGGGTTTCCCCTGCATTCTACGGGAGTGTCTCGGTAATTCAGCCACGGTTAAAAGCTTAACATACGAAATTAAACAAAATGTCAACAAAATAAACCTAAATTCGCTAAGGAAACAATCAAATCGAACACACGCCTACAAAATCGAAGAGACAATCCACATACAAACAATATGTTTGCACACTAAAAACACTAGTTGGTGATGAAATCCAACGTCGTAGAATTCTAATGTGGAAAACTAGTGGTTGGAATAGTTACCCCAATAACCTGCTTAATGAAATATTCTGGTGCAATTCTCTCCACTTATGCCATCTTGAAGTGAAGAGTACCCTCCGAAAATTCCAAGTGAGTCTAGTCGACGTCTGTTCTAGGTACAGTGGGACCTTCCCTCCACCGTCGCCTTGGGATAAATCCTGAAGATTATAGTCACTAAGGTCACCAATGGGAACAAATGTACCTAGGGGAATAGTATATGATCCGATATACACGCAAGGGCAGAGTATCAAACTCAATCCCCTTGAAGGCTCCTTCATATGGTAAATCCATGGTTTTCCAACAAGTGACCCCAGGCTCCTCGACAATGGTCTATCCGAGGTTTATCGTTTTTATTACGTGCACATCTGATATATTTCCCAATGAGATATGTATTATTACCTCACTGGTTCTGACATGATCTCGTGCTTGACTCTTTTAATAAGAGCTTCCCAGAGCACAAATGCTACAATTGGATTTTCCTACCACAAGATGCTACTTGTTTGTTTAAACTGTCTTGGAATGTTAATTACAACCTATTCCAAAACACTAGCCTAAGCTATGTTGGTGGAATGAGCCCTAAAAAATGTAAAATATCTAGATTGATTTTATTAATGCATTGTTTTTAATTTGTTTGTTGCTTAAGACAAAAGGTATGGAGTTGAAACTTCAATGATGTTTGTGACCCGACTCAAAAATACCCTAAATGCATCTAAATGAGAAGTGCAACTCTTTTCTTTTCAATGAATCTTATTTAAGGGAAAGATTGAGAGATTTAATAATTTTCAAAACACCAATTATTTCATTCATAAACAAAATTATTGAAAAGAACATGTTTTCGTAAAGAACTCAATTTTCAAAAATGACCTCTTTGAAATTAAATTCCATGAACAATCAGATCAGAAACTACAAATCAATAAGCAAACCATTTCTAAAAGAAAACAATATCTAAAAACTCTAAACACATAACATTCAAAATCAAAGAAAAATCTAATTTTGAAATCTATCTAGAATGTTTGAGGATATTTTCTCCTAGTTTGTGATTAGACTAAGAAAAATTTCTAATTATCTCAGCAGAAATGAAAACATCCAAAAATGCTTTGGTGTGATAATCAAGCTTTAGTAAGCTAAAAAATCTTCCAAATTTGCAAATGAAAAAGGGATCAATTTTCATAAAAGTAAGGTTTGGAATGATTTTAATGGGTCATAAAGACAATATCATCATACCAATAAGCTGAGGTAAATGAAGGTATCCTGTATGGAGCAGCAATAAAGTAGGGCAAACTTCTCACTCATAAGACACAAATAGGATGATAAAACACACAAATGAAAAATTTGTTGAAAAGAAATTCACACACAATATTTGACAACTAAGATAGACTCGGGAAAACACAAAGAATCAGGTGATCTGGCTCTAAAAAATAGAATTTTATTCTTTTCAAAAAAATTCTAGGGGTCAGCAGTTTCTTATGGAAAACATAGTGGAACCACACTATTTTGAACTAAAAACTACAAAGGTTTCCACACTATTTTATGTTGAAAACCGCGGAGGCAAGGAAAAATCCAGAAAAAAAAAAGTAAAAAATCAACTTTTCTTTTTTAGGGATTCTTAAAATTTATCTACCCAAACCTATCTCAGATAAGTCAAAATCAGAAAACTCTAAAATTAAAACTGAAAATAAATAAAATAAACTAAGTTCCATTCCCCAGTGGAGTCTCCATTTTGTTATGCGGATTAATCCCTTTTGCGGACAAGAGCGATCTCCCTAGTATTCAACGAATAGCTAGAAACAAACATCCATTTGAAAACCTTTTTCTCTAGAATAATTGCATTTCAGAATTATTAGAAGAAAGTAAAGAGGACATGCCACTACCTTGAAATCCAAACATTCGATGTAGTCTTTTATCTTGTTGCTCTAAAGTGGTTTCTTCAATAAGTAGAACCTGCAATAAAAGAAAAGACAAAAGAATCAAAGCATCTGCAACATATAATAATTAAGAAAAGCTAATCCAAATTAGTGATCAAGGAGTCTAAGTATTGATTTCTTTCAATAAGCATAAGAACAACTCAATGAGAAAAAGAGATCCATATGTATTATCTTGAATAAAAAGAGTAATCTTACAACCCGATGCCTTGATGTCGTACAGATTTCTCCCGGGGTCCTGAACAATCATTTCTCCTTCAGTTTGACAAGCCTTCCTCTCTAAATACTAGCATAGAGTTATGGACATAAGGGTGTGATCAATCTCATGCCAAAAACAATTTAATGGTGCAGAAAGTATGCACTCTTAGGAATTCTCTTCAGCAATTACCTTTACAATTTACAAGCTACAATCCACCCTTGAGACTGAAACTTGAGCTCAATTTATAGGGAAATGGAGATAGTTTCAGTTCCATGAAGAGGGGGGTGGATTCCTCTCATGAAGGGATTTGAGCTCCATGGACCAAGGGATAAGCTCCATGAGTGGAGGGATAAATCTCGAACTGATCGTGACTCTAGAAGCTTCTAGTTGGGAGAATATTCAACCAGCTAGGCTTCTAGAATTTACATGTTTGTTATTTGACTTTTTACAGGGGTTCGCAGGTAATAGTAGAAAAGTGTGTGGGGGTTGTCGCGGTTTATAGACCAAGTAACCGCTGACCCACAGGGAAAGGCTAGAAAAAGTGCGGAGGTAGACTTTTAAGGATTTTACAGAGATTTTCTCCAATTCCAAGACTTGATTCAGGAACATCAAGGTTTTTGACTTCTAAGGGAACATGATATCGATGGTGATAGACCCATATGAACAGTCAAATTTCATGGTGAAAAAATAACTTGTAACACTCTATCAACCGACGAGGGTTTTTATCATCTACAAGGTGGGGTGATGATAAACATGGTCAGGTGAATGAACCTATGGTTTTATTCTTCTGTAGAAATGATGTCAGGATGTGTAGAGATTTTTTGGGAAGCCTATCATGCTGAGGATAGAATGATACCAGCTCTTGTACTTTTGTTGTCTGGGGTGTATAGTGATTTGGCGTGCCTACAACATCTGCAGCCAATACCTATGTGAAAGCATCTTTTCCATACAAGTATTTTGAACTAACTTGAATTTAAGTGATAAGAGAGGGTGTACCTGAACTGTAATATGGAGGGGATGGGCATTGGCCCCAAAAATGAATTTATTTGAAACATAGATTTACAGGGTCCAAATTGAACATGATGAAGTGTTGATCATTGTGTTTCTAACGATTTTGTGATTGGGTACTCTGAGCTCTAGTTATGGGCTTTTGAAAATCGTAAAAAGGGCGATATATAGGGCAATATGGCCCATTTTCAAGTCATTTGTTCTTTCTGAGTGTCTGAGGTTAGAGTAGAGCTTTCTTCCAGAGATTTTCTTATCGTTGTAATCATCCAGAGCACCTGAGATTCACGTGGCCAGTGTTAGGTAGGAGCTAAAACGTCTTGCTACTCATTTTTGTCATTTTTATGTCTAGGTGGTTTGTACAAGTGTGATATTGTATGGATTTTATGTCCATTTTTTGGCAAGGCTGCATGTGCGATCCAAGATGGTGCGCATTGTCCCTGTGCAAAGGTTTCTCTTTGCATGAAGACCCCGCAGGTAGCCAATTTTTAGCGCGTTGTGCCACGCGCTTGTGTTTGGTACATACACGTGATTAGTGCAAAAAGAGGGCTAAGAGGGGCGGTGTTGGCTTGAGGGGTCCTAACCCAGGTTAAGAGGTTAAGGTTTGCCAAAAAACCCCTATACTACTGGCCCTTATGGCAATGACCTGCTTTCGCAGGCCAAGGTCTCACCCGAAGTAGTAAGGGAGGGTACTGGAACCAGGTTTCTGCACCCTGGGAGAGAGTAGGCAATTTAAGGCAGATTTGCGTTGCAACTTATCATGTGCGCACAGAATGAGTCTATTCACAATCTCTTAACAATATAATCAACACATAACCATAACAAAGCCACTATCACTAACAGATCTAATCAATGCATTCACATCCATGTGTGCATCAGCAAATACCATCACAGAACATTATAATTACAACTAATTCTTAGATCACAGGTACATTCACAGCTTAAATAAATATCACATATGCACTTCAGTAATAAACACGATCAATACAGATACCATAAAGATATTTCAAATATATCCCGCCTTCATTAGTATCTAAAAACCTAATTACAACCCAAAACACAACCCGCGCACACAGCCTAGCGGGGTTCACACACAACAGGACTGAGGATCTCTGTGCACACCACCAACAAGATTCCTTACCCAAAAAAACCCTAACACATCTTAGAAATTCACACGAAGCATCAATCTTATGTATTTCTTGCCTACTAGACCCAACTATTTATCTATTTATAACATCGTATCCTTGGATATCCGATGGAATGAAAATCGTGGTTTACAGACCCTAAAGCTACCCTTTAACCCGTTACAAAACATTAGGGGCTTTAACCCATCCCAAAACCCCTACGCAAGACCAACTATTACAAAATTATATCAAAATGCAGGTTAGGGAACCCCGTTCCAATAGGCCCCCAACACAATCTTGTCACTCGTCCCGAGTCACAGCAGCCGTGGGGTTTGCATCTTCGCCTGAAGCTGCTTGATCACATCAACTAGAGGGGGCATAACTCCTTCGCTCTGCACAACAACGTTCTGAGAAATATCCACCAAATTCTGTAAAGTTGGGCCTTCTGTAGTAGCAGTGACACTTTCCAAGGTCTGGTTCAGTTGCTTAACCGCGACATCCACTTCCTAATTGAGATTAAGGGCTTCATCGGCCCATGGCTTAAGGTGGTCACTAAGAACCTTATTTTTGTGGTGGAGCTCTTCGATATCATCTCTAATTGTGTGGCTGGTACACAGCCGTGCCAGGCATTGAGCGGGGACAAGTGTGGGCATTGTAGCTTCCATCTGCTCGAACTCTTCTTCCTTCTGGCACAGCTCTTGAGTGATTTCATGAAGAAGAGAATCACGCTACACCTTAGACCATAGTTGCATAGTTGTCTCCAACAATTCTGTGCCCTGAGCGATCTAAGTTGTAATGGCATTGGTGGTCTCTTGACTAGCATGGCTCGTTGGGTTCTAACCTCAGGTGGAGTTTCTGGCTGCAATTTGGCCTGCAAGGCAACAATCTGCTGCTCCATCTCTGTCTTGACAGTCTGAATATCGGTCCTAGGTGCCTTTAGGTCAGCAAAAATCCCTTCAATATTGGCTTGGGGGGTGGCAGAAGCCGAGATATCCTCGTTTACATCTACACATAGCCTACTGATGAGACGTTCCAACTCAATCTGTTGCGTGGCGGCAAGGGTGCATGCAGCCTCTGCCTGGGACACCTTGACGGTTTTCTCCACGATCGTCTGCTCAGTTGTACTAAGTTGTTGGTGCACCTGTCGGTCTCTATGTTGAATCTCCTTGAAAAGGGATGCGTGGAGGACATGCAGTGGTTCATGTGGGAGTCGGGCCAAGTCCAATTGTACCTCTGCACAGGCCTGTACTTGCGCACCTAATGCAGGCGGGATTAAGATGAAGGTTGCACCTGGTAGGGGGCAGAGGCAGCTCTCAGTTTTGATGACAAATTCATTGTTGGTTACTAGGGGTGGCCTTGTTTTAATCATGCTTGTCTGCAGAGTGTCGATTTGGAGTTGTAGAGCTCAGAGCTCAGACTGGAGTGTAGTGATCGTGGTCTTCTGCTGCTATTCTAAAGCCATCCATTTATCTTATGAGGTGAGGGTGACTGTGTCTGCGATCTGCTCCAGGTATTCCTCTCTCAGACTCACTTCAGTCTCCCGACCCAGCCTTGTAGCTCATCGTTTCTTTCGTTCTCCTTTAAGAGGGTCGGCAGCCCGCTTCGTACCACGCGGGGAGTCAGCACTCTGCGCATCCAGACCCTCTGTGTCAAGATCCTACTGTGAATCCTACTCTGCACCCTTCTCGACATCCTTGCCATGTCCTTCTGTCTCTTTGGTGGTATCTGGTGGGGTGGTCTTCTTGGCACCCGTACCTGCAGTACCAGTTGTACTTGATTTGAAGCCTAGTTTCCAGTGTGGTGTCCAAGTGGCAATGAGGTGGTCGATTTCCTCGTCAACGACCATATATGGCAGTGATACCCATGTTGGATCTTTACGGCCCCAGATCTGAACATTGTTCATCGTGACCTGGAATGCTGTGATGCTCTTATACTTGTCATAGATCCCTGGTGACAAGCGCGGTCAAGAGTGGATTGCTGCTGCGAGCCTACTCTGAAATAGGACCCAGAAGACTTTATTATCTTCAATGCGCTGCTCATCCTTTGAATATCACAAATTCACATACCACGCCCCTTCGCACATATTCGGCTCAAGCTCAGGGAGGACTGAGTCTTTCGGGGCTTCCCATGCGACCAACTCGATTATGAGTAGCAACCAGGAGTAGCATAATTCCCTTCCATGATCATAGGCCTCGCGCACATTCTACAGATATTCATTGCACAGGAACTGGGACCAGTTGAAGCAGACCCCTTTTTCACAACGGCTAGCCAACTGAATTACATACGCGGGGACAGTGGCAACCTGACATTTGTGCATCATTTTGCATGCTAGCAACAAGCTACCCATGCGTGCACCAGGGTTGCTAATAGTGTTGATCATGAACCCCCTAGTATTATGTTCAATGTGGTAGTCTTTGCGCACCTTATCAGTGATTTTTCGCTCATATTTGTTACCAACGCGCTCCATGGGATCCAACCCCTTCATGGAAAGACCAGTAATTCAGTGAATGAGCACAGCATCAATGGGAATGCGGTCCTGGATCCATAAGTTGTCATCATGGACCAGAGCTAGTAGTTGTCGCACAATTCAGTCGGTGATATTGTAGTGGCCAAAGTGAAGCATCCGTAGTAGGTTTCATAACTTGGAACCAACCAATCTGCTTGCCCATGGCACGGGGACTACCCTTAGCACGTCATTCTCCAACACCCTTTCCAGATATAGTTCAGGTGCCAATTCTGGGAAGGCCTCCAGGTTGGCCAGGTCATGATCGTCAAATTAATCAAATGGATTTTGCCAAAGGATTCTCCAATTATGGGGACCTCACCAGGGATTAGTGGCATTTGCTGGTAGGCACGTATACCATCAAGATTCTTAGGCATGCACATCGAGGTCCTACGAGGCTGAACATATGGTGGTAGGAATTTTATTGGTTCAGTAATCCGAGCTTCCTCTTGAGCAAACAAAGATCTCTTCGATGGATTAGGCGAACATGCTTGGGGCACCGTTCGGGGGACTTCACATTCCGAGGGGAGGTGCATGGCTTTCCTCCAACCCATTTCGTAGTCCTCCCCTTCCCTTGCTCCTGTGCTTTACCTTTTCCCTTCTTCTTTTCAACCTGCTTTCCCTTTGTTGGTGTGGACACAACCTATTCTGCTTCAAGTGTTACCTCCAATACTTCATCGGTGGAGGCCACGGTCTACGACGATTCAGCCGGATTAGTTGCAGCCATTCTCTCTCGGAAAATAAATTCAGGGTTGCTACTGTCATAAGGGGTAGCTCTCCTAGACATTAACAAAGCACAATGGTGACAGATTTTTGCAAAACACAATATATTCAGAACACATGGAACCCACTTCTGTTCTACCCTCCTAATTTTATAGCTCTACATATCGGCCAACAGTTGGGTAAGGCTTATCCGAAACTTATCATGAAGTAAACGGTAAAAAATCTTCAGAAATCGCCTGTTGGCTCGATGGGTCCTGACCCAGGTTCGGAGGTTAACGTTTTCCAACAAACCCCTATACTACTAGCCCTTTTGGCAGTGACCTGATTTCACAAGAAAAATTCTCGCCCGAAGCAGTATGGGAGGGTGCTGGAACTAAGTTTCTACACCCTGGGAGAGAGCAAGTAAGTCAAATAGGGTTGTGTTCCCAGCTTAACAGCTTCAGATCTAGTTACAGTCTTATATCACAGAGCTCATATCTACTAACTATCTTTGCATCCACGAGCAAAACACTAATCTATCAGTAAAAAAACTATAATCACAGTAATCAACAGATCATAGGTTCAGGAACAAGGATATTCTCGCAGGTTTGTCAATAGTCCACAGTTACCAGAGTTACTATCAGTCACAGATTAAATCAACACCTTCGCATCAGCAATAAGTAATATCATAAACGCATAAACAATATATCATAGGAATACTCTGTATTATAACAATGAATAGTCAACCATAGATCAAAAGTTCGCATCAACAGTAATACATAAACTCAGATAAAGCAGAGATACTCTAACCAGATTCACATATATTAGCATCCAAAACCCAATATAATCCAACTCAGCCTACGCACATAGCCAACAGGGTACGCACACAGTAGGACTGAGGATCTCTGCACACACAGGCAGTAGGATTCCCTACCCTAGCAACCCAAATAGATCTAACACTTCACAGCTATCATCAATCTCTATTCTTTCCTACTTATGACTAAAAAAGGTTCATCTATTTATACCGATTTAGCCTATGCATCCAATGGTCCACAAACCGTGGTTTGCGGACTCTTGGTCTACCCTTGACCCATTACAATGCATTAGGGGCTTTGACCCACCCCAAAACCCTTGCGTTAGATTAATTAAGACAAAAATATACAAAAATTATACAAAATCACAGCTTTTAGGGGACCCTATTCCAACAGTCCCCCAACACAATCTTATGACTCGTCCCGAGTCACGGCGGTCGTGGTTCCTCCATTTTTTCCTGAATCCACTTGATTGCATCGACTAGTGGTGGCAACACCCCTTCATTTTGCGCAGTATAAGTCTGAGCTATTGTTTGGTCAATTTAGTGTGTCCTAAATTGCTGCATTTAATTTGTCAATCCGGGATTCGTAAGCTGATGAAGTGCGGCGCACTATATGTGCAAGATAACCTATTTCTTAACTTTTTATCGTTTTTGGTTTTCTAAGATGAAATGGAAATTCTAAAATGAAAACAAGTATGGTTATGTTTGTTCAAGGAAATGATATCCTCTATAATGATTTACCAACTTGAAACTTAAAAAGGAATTTGAAACATATAATGACAAAACTTGAAAGGAAATGAAAAGGTGCTGCTGAAATGAAAAGGTGCTGCTAGTCTAATAAATCAAAACATTGAACTAGTGAGCATGAAACCAAACTATTCTTGCTTCTGTCTAAACAGAAAAGAAACTATGCTGAAAGAAATCCAAAAGTACAACAAAGTAAATCTAAATCAGATTACATCAACTTGTCTTTTGATCCCTCATCATTAGTCCAGCTATGATTTTCGGAAGTAACCATAAACAACTTTGAGTAACTGATATCTAGCTTGCAGAAAGTAAACTAATATCAAATCATACATTCATAATTCAATCCCTCACCATCAGTCCAGCTGTGGCTTTCGGAGGTAACTGAAGATGTCATGCACAATTTAATATATCTAAATTTGCAGAAATGAAACTAATACCAAACCATACATTCATAATTCAATCCCTCACCGTCAGTCCAGCTGTGGCTTTCGGAGGCAACTGAAGATGTCATGCACAATTTAATATATCTAAATTTGCAGAAAGGAAACTAATACCAAACTACACATTTCATAATAAAATCCCTCACCATCAGTCCAGCTGTGGATTTCGGAGGCAACTGAAGATGTTATGAGCAGTTTAATATATCTAAATTTAACTACTGAAGCAAATGAGCAAAACTGAATTAAACAAAGCAGTACTGAAATTAAACAGAAACTAAGAAAAACAAATTAGTAGCAGAACAATGTTAATTCCATGTCATTAGTCAAAAAGTTATGCAAATGCCCAGGCTGCCTATTTATAACCTGAAACAAGAACACTGATCAGTGATTAATAACATAAAACATGAAAGACAGAAGTAAAATGGAAAGCATGCAAGATTATAAACAGAAATGAAGCATATATACTATGAAAGATGCAATGTATAAACATGTGAATGGATTATGGCACAATGAGCTTTAAAGAAATAAAATAAGAACTATACAATAATGCACAGAACCTTGGCAAGTGCAGGGGCCCTCTACACCAGCCTTGGCAACAATCTTCAAGTACGAATTACGTTGGAAAACAGAGTCTTAATATATCTAACTTGCAGAAAGGAAACTAATATCAAACTACACATTTCATAATACAATCCCTCACCATCAGTCCAGCTGTGGCTTTCGGAGGCAACTGAAGATGTTATGAGCAGTTTAATATATCTAAATTTGTAGAAAGGAAACTAATACCAAACTACACATTTCATAATACAATCCCTCACCATCAGTCCAGCTGTGGCTTTCGGAGGCAACTGAAGATGTTATGAGCATTTTAATATATCTAAATTTAACTACTGAAGCAAATGAGCAAAACTGAATTAAACAAAGCAGTATTGAAATTAAACTGAAACTAAGAAAAGCAAATTAGCAGCAGAACAATGTTAATTCCATGTCATTAGTCAAAAATTTATGCAAATGCACGGGCTGCCTATCTATAACCTGAAACAAGAACATTGATCAGTAATCAATAACATAAAACATGAAAGACAGAACTGAAATGGAAAGCATAAAAGTTTATAAACAGAAATGAAGCATATATACCATGAAAGATGCAATGTATAAACATGTGAATGGATTATGGCACAATGAGCTGTAAAGAAATAAAATAAGAACTATACAATAATGCACAGAACCTTGGCAAGTGCAGGGGCCCTCTACACCAGCCTTGGCAACGATCTTCAAGTACGAATTACGTTGGAAAACAGAGTCTTCTTATATTAAAATGCAGTCATAACAGTAAGGTAGTATTACGGCACAAAGGCAGCGTAATTACATTACAGAGCAGACTAATAAAATATAACAGAGACTAACATAGACTAACTCCATATGCGTATGCAAACGCGTTATTTATAACAAAAGAAACATAACTAATTCCTAAAGTTTATGCTGGTGGAGAACACGTAGACCATTACGTCCACGGATCTAGGATCATGGCCGTATTGAAAAGTAAATCTATGAGGAGTGGATGTTTGAATTCGGCTAAGGAGCCATGTACAGATGTTGATTTATCCTCCGCAATTCAGAAACGGCCATATGAACCTTCACGTGACACGAAACAAAGTCCTGTCACCGTGGGACTCTACGGTTGACTTCCATTTGGACACCTTTGACCGCAGCTTCTTTAGATGAGTTTGCTCGAGCCAATAGGACACGAACCATGTCCACATCATTTATGACTTGCCCATGTGGCTCGTTTTTCCTGTAGACACCTGTAACATAGAGTTTCACAAAATGGCTGCGGAAATTTGCAGTAGCTGTGGAAAGTGGCAAGATTCCGCATCTAGATGAAAAAAATCTAAATCAAACAGCAGACACAAAAATATAGTTAAAAACCATGTTAGATGCTCTTTTGCAATTAATATACAATGATATTGACAACTTGGGAGGTTCAGGTGAGTGAAAAAGGTATAGAAAAGTGTATGGAAAAGATGCAGATTTGAGACTCAACAGGTTGTCCCCCTCCAACCCCCATATGGTCAAACGTATAACTTTAATTTTGTGCGGAGTTCTGAAGGATTAAGATCCACACGTGTAATAGAGCTGGTAATGAGTTTGGATGGTGGGCATGAGGCCAGGTGTTCTACTCCCACTCTGCCATAATATTTTACTCGGACTTAAACCTTGCCGCCATACTTAGGGATACTCTTCTAGACTTAGACCTGCTCCACTCGATAGTTAGCACTCTTCTAACTTTAGTTGACCCCGCTGATTTAGATGGGTTTAGAACTATATATATATATATATATATATATATATATTATGTGTATTGAAATAATTCCAATGCCCCAAACCTTCATATAATTGATAATTCGACCTTCCAACCTGTCCTTCCATGGGGGGTACGTGGCATAATATATATTGAAATAATTCCAATGTCCCAAATCTCCATATAATTTGATAATTCGACCTTCCAACGTGTACTGCCATGGGGGGTACGTGGCATGCCATGTGTCCCTTCCCCATTGGCCACCATGTAACATAAAATTCCAATTCAATAAAATTTCACTTAGGGATAAAAAATTCACTTCCTAGTCATCATCGGCAAATATGGTGGTGCCACTTGGCACAGTTTAATTGGATGTTTCTGGAGGATATACAAGTGTTGATTGTACCTGCCACATTAGCACTGTACCTGTTCTACTCATTTTTTGCCTATTTTTGAAAACGAATAGCAAACGATAACTCAGTCATACGAACTTAGATTTTGATGAAATGAGTTGTGCCAAAATCCTGGTGACGAACTCTATCCGGTCGTTCAGGTTTGAAGCAATTTCGAGCACTTTAAATTTTTAGCTAAAACCTAAGCTTTAGATCAATTGGCTTGAGGGGTCTTGACCCAGGTTCAAATTTTATCGTGCAACCAACAAACCCTCCAACTATTGGCCCTTTCGGAAATGACCTGCTTTCGCAGATCAAAGTCTCACCCGAAGTAGTATGGGGGGGTGTTGGATTTAGATTTCCACACCCTGAGGAAGAAAATAATGTGGTGGCCCTAAAAAAATTGATTGTAGACTTATATAGATCGGGAACATATGTGTATGATTATAGAAAAGTACTTATCACATCAATATAGTTAATGCAATTAACAAACAGATCGCAGATCACTTCGTCGCAAATGTAGAATAACTGAACCAGATCCAGATATATATAATGTGTTGTAACTTAAGCAGATTTATCCATGTCTTCAACCATTAATATAGATTCATGCACAAATAACATATGTACTCGCGCAGATTTAATTAAGCATAACAGAAGTAAAGCGATCTTAAAACAGAACCAATAAACAGATAACACAATGCATAACACAGTTGCTTCACCAAAACTAGTATTTGTATTAGATTCCAAGTAAATCAGTACATCATACATTCCCTTAAACTTTACCCTTCTGTGCACACAGCCAGCAGGAGCTTTTCTACCCAACCCAGACTAAAACCCTTAAAAAAGTATCACAAATGCATAAAGTACTTGTTTACATCAAAACATGAATGACCTCTTACTTAGACTCGATCTATCTATATATATCCATCTTAGCGCGTATATATAGCATGGTCTCAAACCATGGTTTGAGGCCCACATTTTACCCTTAAAACTCTTTTACATAAAAGAGGGACTTTGACCCGCCCCAAATCCCCTTGACCTTTCCATGCAACACGCATATGCCAAAAATATACAAAAATATACCCAAAAATGCACCCCAAGGGACCTCACTCCACAGGCCCCCAACACAAACATGTGACTCGTCTCGAGTCACTGTGGTCTCTACTCCTTCATCTTGGCTTGGAGCGTAGTGACAGAATATTTCAACGGCATCACCATATCCAGACTCTGTGCAGTAGCACCCTCTGATTGAATGACCAATTTCTCAGTAGTAGGCCCTCCAGTGGCCAATTTAATACTTCTTTCTGTTTTCTAAATGGCCTTCAACGTGTTATCCAATGTTTGTGACAGTTGCAGAGCATCCTCAACCCATGGCTGCATCCTTTCCTCTAGCAGTTGTTCTTTCCAGCGTAGGTCTTCGATTTAAGTTTGAATTACCTGGCCCTCCTGTAGGCAGGTGAGGCGTGTGTAAAACCGAGAGTAAGCATCGCCATCCTAATATCAGCAAATTGTTGTTCCTTTATGCACAACTCATTGCGCAACTGCTACACCACAGAGTCATTTTGAACTAAAGTCTAGACACCCATGGCCTCATCCAAAATTTGATCACACTGTGTGATGGTGGCAGCGATACTATTAGTGGCCTGCTTCACTTCGGTAGCCCTCTTTTCTCTGACTTCTTATGAGGTTCTAGGCTGCAACTTTAATTATAGGTCAGCGATCTGGTGCTCAAACTCGACCCTTATAGTTTGGATTTCCACGCACGACGCCTTTAACGCAACAGCGAGTCCTTCTATTTTTTCTTCTGGGGCATCTATGGCAAGGATTATTAGTACGTCGTTGCACACTTGGTTGATCTTTTCTTTGAGCACAACACGCTGAGATTCGGCTACGCGATAGGCTTCCTCCACTGTTTGTTGTTTATGTTGTGCTTCTGCAACCTGCTGCTTTTAATCTACGACAGTAGTGTGAGCATGGGCTTTGTGGAATTAGAGCTCATCTACAATCATAGAGTGTATCATGTGTAATTTTATTGTAGGTAAAACAGAAAAATTGATGTCAATATCACCACAACCTCTGAACTGAGCGTGTCGACTAAGGTCTACATGATGGTCGGCGCAGGGATTTGAACAAGATGAACATCCCCAGTTGTTGGTAAGGCTATGTTGAGCAGCTGTGCACTGGTTGCATTCGCACCTGCCTGCACCTAGCTCGCTTGTGCAACGCTCGCCTAAATCAGGCTCATTTGAAATTTTAATTCCTGGATGCCAACCTTCAACCCCTCAAGCGCAATCTTGTACTGCACTTCCATATATATCCATCTGTCCTCTGTAGCGGACGTGACCATGTTTTCAATTTCATTCAAGTCATCTTCGGTCAGTGTCGGGACCTCCTCTCCAGTGTCTTTAGACCCTTTTCCTTTCTTTCTCGATCCGCCAATGGCCTAAAATTCGCGCTTTGTTCCTTTAGAGGTCTGAGTTTACACCTAATCCTATGTTTCTTTTGGGGAAACACCATTTTTATAAGGTGCAGTGTCTTTCTCCAATTCAAGTGTGTCGCTAGTTGTTGTCAGTGTGGCTTCTTTCTCTATTTTTTTCTCAATTGTCTTCTCTATTGTATTCTCTAGCTGGATTCCAGTGCACGGCTTGGTAGACGTTTTCAGAATATAAGTTTATGCACTAGGCTCCAACCACGTTGTCGATTACTCTGCAGTGACAAGCAGCAAATTTTCCTCAGTGACGAGATAGGGCAACTCATACCACACACCTTCGATTGTGCCCTTCACGCGGATATGCATGTTGTGTAAGGTCACCTTGAAACCTTCTATCATCTTATATTGGTCATATAGTGTCAAAGAGAGCCTTGGCTTAGACTACACTGCCTGATATAGTGAGGCATCGAACAATACCCAAAATATCTTATTCTCCATGATACACGCAAGGACTGATGAATTCCATAGGGTGGAGTACTGCGCGGCCTCACACATTTGCAGCTCTATCTCAGGAAACTGTGTTTCCTCTGGGGTCTTCCAACCAATTAAATCTATCAGCAACAACAACCAAGCATAATAAAAATTATTGTCCTCTTCTTGTGCTTCGTGCACATTCTCCAAAAACTCCTTGCATAAGTAGTGGGACCAATTATAGATCACTCCTTTTTCGCATTGTCCTAGAAGTGCAATGAATTGCGCAGGAACCTCCTTGGGCCTAAATTTCTGTATCATCTTGTAGGCCAAGATGAGTGTCCCAAACTGAACAGCGGGATCATTAATCTCGGTTACTATGAATCCTCTACTCTTGCATGAGACTTGGTACTTTGATTTAATATTATGTGCCACCGCATTTTCTTGTGTCTTTCCTAAAAATTCAACCATTGGATCTGCGCCTTGATCAGGTAGGCCAGTGATCCAATGGATCAGTGCAACATCAACTGGTATGCACTCTCCCAACCATAGTGCATCATCATGCACGAGCACGAGTAATTGACGAACACATATATCATTTATCGAGTTGCACCCAAAGTGAGGGACCTGCAATAAATTCAAAAGGCCTGCCTTATGTAGACCCAACAACCATCTCTTAGGCTCTAAGCGCACGAGTCCCTCCTCATTCTGTACATGATCTAAGTAGAGCTCTTGTGCAAGTTCGGGAAATTTATCAATATCTATGATATCCCAATCCTCCATTTTCAACTGTGGCACTTTTGCAAACATGTCGCCTTCAACTGGGACGTTTTCAGGAATCAATGGCATATTGATACTTGACAGCACCTTGTTGATATATTTGGGAAATTTTATTGATGCTTTGCTCGGTGTGACATAGGTTGGCAACCATGATAATTGGGCCACTTCGACCACATCCTCCTATTCCTCCATAATTGTCTCAGGGAGCTCTGCCATGGGTTTTTTTTGGCGCTCAGCTGCAGTAGAGCATGGCTTTGGAGTCTTTTCCCTGGGGGATTTACGAGTCCCCAATTCCTGATCTTTATTAGACTTTATGGGCGTAGGAGTTTCAGCAACCAGCGCAACAAGGACCTTAGGCGCTACAGGATCCTCTCTGGGGTGCGTAGTTGTCATGTTGGGTGGAATTACTTAACCCAAACCCCTACGGCGCAACTCTTTCTCAAATCTTGGATACAAACCAGAGATAAACAATGAATATACTGAAGAAATAAAAGAGCGCAGGGTAGCCAATTCACTTTGAAATCAAAGGGAACTATTGCGACCCCATAGGTCATATTTATAGGTTTGGCGCATCTACAACGATCCCTTATGCATTAATGTGTCTCCATAAATGAAAAAATGGTCCTAAATCTAGAAAAATCCCTTCATTAAATGCTACCAAGATGCTCCCATAAATAGTAATAAAGTTGTCTTTTCTAGATTTACTATTCCAATGGCTAGTTTTTAGCACCTCTGTGACTCGGTCAACCTCCTCACACAGCTACCATGCGCATGTTGCACCTTTCTGCGCATCCACCATCCCTTTTGCGGAGATCCAATACTCTGCCCATATACTCATTTGTTGTGCATAGGGTCATCCCTATATGGCTTCAATCGACTTCCATTAACATACCCGAGAATATACTCTTAACTTAGTGTGGCCATGCGCACTGCACCTCCATCAGTGCTCTCCTTAAAAATATATGACCCTCACCAATGCATCTTCAACTTCCCTAGGTGGCACGCAAACTTGATATCATATAACAAGACCAAATCATCTTCCTTGGACACCTTTTGCCTAATGTTCCTATCATGCCATGCCTTTTCACGTGCCTTCTGAACTTGCTGATGATTATTGGAAATAAAGCAGTCCTCTTCAAGTGCGACCAAATGTGACAACCATTCCTCCATAGCATCTGCTTCTACCATATTTGTGAATGTTGTAATGCACAGACTAGGAAAAATTAATTCCATCAGCAGCACAACTTCGTGCCTATATACCATCCTAAAAGGTGTCCTCCCAATCAACTTCTTACATGTCGTCCAATATTCCTAGAGAACTGTGTGTACACACTCATCCCAATCATTTCGGTTAGCATTGCAAACCTTGGTAAGCCCAATCTCCAATATCTTGTTGAAAGCTTTCACTGCACCATTCACCTGTGGGTTATAGGGAGTGCTCTTTTGATGATGCATCCATAATTCATCTATCAATGCTTCAATGGTTTCATTCAAAAAATACGTATCCTGACCACTTATTAGAATCTTAGTACATCCAATCAGACTCTTCTCTGGCTTTATGATGCCCGCAGCGACCATCTTATCCAACTCTTCCTTCACCTTCTCCTTATATCTTGGATTCAGCCTATATGGGAATTGCTTCACCGTGCGCGCATCAAGTTTCAAAGTGATATTAATAACTCCAAGTTATCCAATTATTCCTTTCAACTCTGAGAAATTTGTAGAGAACAAGTCCTGATACTTTTTCATCAACTCGAAAACTTTTCCTACTGTGTCATCATCCCATAGTCTCCAATCTTAGCCAACTTTGGTTTCTCTTCAGATCCAATATTCACATGATGGTTATTTAGAGTTTTGTGACATCTTGTGAAGTGATCGAAGGCCCAGCAACTGCACGCTGCCTCTCAGATTATGGAATTATGATATTTCTTGGATCTTCATCATTTTCTTCAACCGTCATATTTCTGCAATTCACAATATCCTTCATTTGTGTATCCCATGCTAGTGGAGCGCACTCGATTGCAGGCTTTGTTGTATCAAATATAACTTCTTGAATGCCATGCAAAGCTTTACCAATATTCTTTTCAAATCCACTTTCAATGTTGAATGTCGGAATGAAACTCTCCGTCAGTGCAAACCATTCACTAGTACCTCAGCGTAGCTCTGTCTCCAGATACCAATCAATAGGTATCTTCCCCAATGTGTGAATAAACATGTGGACCCATTCCAGACTCGGTTATACACCCCATACCTGATTCCATCTAGCCAAATGTCTACGTAGATCATCATTTATAGAGTATAATTCTTCCATTCTGATAGTTGGGTGCTCAAAGCATAACCTCATCATGCGCGCACATTCATCCCAATTTACCATGTTTTCTTTATGAGTCTCACACCATCTTGTTGGAGTAGCGGGCAGTCTGAGATCCAAGGCATGGAATCTTTATCCTTTTGGGACAGTTCTTTCAAGCTCTCCTCAAAAAATGTTTACATTAGTTAAACCATCATAATGTGTTAGTTTGTGTACCTCAGATGTTATGCATCGAACAAATCTGGTCACTTGGTTACAGCGCAACGCAGATACTTCGTGCAACCAATTCTGCCTGTGTTCTAGCTCTTCATCAGAATCTGAGAAACAAGAGATATCCTTTTCCCAATTAAGATTTCCATAAGCCATTGGGTTGATCCAATCTTCCTCACGCAAATTCGGATTATAGATCTGATCAATATCATCATCAGCGCGTACATGTTTTGTGTATCTTTGTCCTTCTGTAGGGTGTAGGCGAATTATGACTCTGGTTGCATTTCTTTCAAACTCCATTCTTCACTTCTTCAGGTTTATTAAACCATCCATATCAATAGCCCAATCTAATCCCAACAACGTAGGGTAAGGGTGAGTATCATCCACAATATGTATAACTTTGAAGTTTGCAAGCACCTTAACACCTTCAATACTGACTACGACCTGCAACAGCCGTCCTGATGGAATGATTTTTTTTTTATTTGCCATGCGCAATTGAATGGTAGACCATTCCAGCTTGGGTTCTCCCATGCACTCCCAAGTTTACTTAGGTATAACATTTGCATCGAACCCAAATCTAAAATAACCTTATCCATCTCATAAGCATCGACCTGCGTGGTCATATGCATTTCTTTCCTTGTCCTCTTCTTATTTTTATTGATTTTGTTGACAAATTTTTGTTTTACCAGCGGCTATTCCTTCTCTACGTAGTTATCTATCAAATCCTGAAGGTTCTCTATCACCCTTTTGTTGTGTAGTAACTTAATGCAAGCTTGTAGAAATCGTTTGATTTCTTCATCTACCCCTGCTTCCTTCATTGGTCTACCTAATGTCGAAGCACTTCCTTCTGTGAAATCCTTTCGTGCTTCAACAAAAGTCTCATTGGCGCGCTACAAATCAAATCCATATTTATTTTCAGGTGCCTTACAAATACAAAGGTCAGTATCTGACTACTTTCCCTAATCTTCATTAGTGACTACGCTGCTCCTAGTGACCACATTCATGCTATGATCTTCTTCACGAGTCTCTGCTCTAACCATCTAAAGATTCTACTTTGGAGTCTGCGTATTTTTCTCCTGCACCTTAGCAATAAAAACAGAGAAATATTCTATTACATGGTCAAACTGTCTACAATACCTGCATGATTGTCACGCTGGATTTGGACGGTCATGCACATAGTGACCAGCACCTCCGCAATTTTAACCAATAACATGCCCCCTTCCTCGACCAGTTGATCCGCCTCCTAGTCCTCTTCCTCTGCCCTAAAATCCACCACGCCCATAGGGTGATGTTGGTGAGGTAGGTTTGGCCTGCATTCTATATATTTCAGCTTTTTCCAACATCATATCATAAGTACGACAATGTTTCTCATCATGTCCCAGTGACGAACATATTTTGAAAAATAGTTTCTTAAACTGAGGCTGATACTTTCCGACCCTTGGACAGAAATATGTTTCATGGAAACCTGCAACTTGACATATTGTGCACCATACTACGCTCTTCAGCGGGCTAGGTCCTCTAGCGTTCAAATAATTATTGAAGACGGGACGTTGATCCTTATGGTGCCTAGCAGCTTTACATTTTATGCACCTGACCTCTACCCAAACCTCATTTCCCTTGTATTTATGCAGATTCTGAATCTCCAAATGCATTGCTTCCAACTGATTTTGAATCTGTTGAGTTCCAAGCACAACACACACTGGGGTAGTTTCTAATTTCATCGCAATATCCATAGCCTCAGCCTGCATGGAAATATTATGTTGACCCAAGGGTTGGCACAGAATTGGGAGAAACATAGAAATAAACCACTCCCTGTGCTGGGTATCATCAATAGTAAATCCACCATCTCTGATAGTGCGCTTCAGCCTCTGATCTGCCTCCCACACAGATTCAATTACCTCCTAGTGAATCTCTTTCATTTCTGTAACCAAATACGCATATGACTTAGGATTCTTGAATTGTTGTTTTAGGGCACCTTTCACTTCATCCAGAGTAGCATTAGGGTTTTCTTGAACATATATGATGTACCAATCTAATGCGTGATCTTGGAAAGCAGTAGCTAACTGTGATTTCTTAATATCATCATTATTAACCTGTTGAGCTCTCCATACAGCATCAGCCAGTAACCAAAATTGCTTAGTATCTTCGTTTCCAATACCTTTAAAATTAGGTAGCTCCATCGACACGGCCATATATGCACCTGGGGGAGGTGGAGGTGGTGATGGACTACGCGGTGGAGTGGGCGCTTTGTGAGATGACATTGGAAGTGGAGTGGATGGGATTTGAAAGAGGGTCAAGGCTCTATCCTGACTTAATGAAACTTCTTCTTGAAATATTTCTTCTTCTTCAAAGTGCACAAATTCACTAGAGCTACTAGTTTCTGGTTCACCCTCACTATCATATCACACTTTAGAGGGCTATAAATAAATCCTTTCTCTAGGTATTCGCGGTAAATTATTCACTGCGTGTAGTTGGGCCTCTTCGGGACATTCAAGAAATATGTTGGCATAGAGAGCCTTGTTCACATAATAGCATCTTCAGTAATAACTTCAAAGAGCGCAGGAACTTACCTCTAGGACCCTTGAAAAATATCCTTTCTACTTTAGAGTATGACACAAACTAATCAATAGAAAATTCAATCACAAATCCTCCCAAGAGACGATCGATCCAATGATCTATCGTATGAGTGATATTATTGTCTAGCTTTTCTAATTGTTGAATCAATTCAGGATTCCACTCAGTGACTACGTCATCCTTTGCGTAGGTATTGAATTTGGTCAATCGCGACAACCACTCCTACAACTCAATTGCAAAAGATAAAAATAATATCTCATGAAATTTTGTATAGATGTACTTCTGAACCCACTTTTCAGCAAATATCTTAGAACTTTGATTCCCTTAGATCGCGAATTCAAGGATATTTCTATCCATCCAATCGTGCAATTCATTTTTTGAAGGGCACCACAACATCAAATATCCCTCAAAATGATCAGTGTCCCAGCAACGAAACCATTTTTTGGCTTGAGGGGTCTTGAACCAAGTTCATAGTTTATCGGGCAATTAACAAACCCTCCAACTACTGGGCCTTTCGGCAATGACCTGCTTGCGCAGATTAAAGTCTCACCCGAAGCAGTATGGGGGGGTGTTGAACTAGATTTCCACACCCTGAGGAAGAAAATAATGTGATGGCCCTAAACAGATTGATTGCAGACTTATATAGATCGGGAATAGATGTGCACAATTAGAGAAAAATACTTATCAGACAAATCAAAGATCCCTTCATCGTAGATGTACAATAACCAAACCAGATCTAGATCTATATAATGCATTGTAACTTAAGCATATTTATCCATGTATCCAACCATCAATACAGATTCATGCATAAATAATATATGTACTCGCGCATATGTAATTACGCAGAACATAAGTAAAGTGATCTTAAAATAGAACCAATAAACAAATAACACAATGCATAACATAGTTGCTTCACCAAAACCAGTCTTTGTATTAGATTACAAGTAAATCGGTACATCATAATTTCCCTTACACTTTACCCTTCCGCACACACAGCTAGCGGAGTCCGCAAACAGCCAGGACTAGGTCTCCGCGCACACAGTCAGCAAGAGCCTTTCTACCCAACCCAGACTGAAATCCTTACAGAAGACACATAAAGTACTTTCTTACATCAAAACATGAATGAACTCTTACTTAGACTCGATCTATCTATTTATATCCATCTTAGCTCGCAAATACTATGGTCTCAAACCATGGTTTGAGGCCATAGTTTACCCTTAAAACCCTTTTACATAAAAGAGGGACTTTGACCCACCCCAAAGCCCCTCGACCTTTGCGCGTAGTGCACATATGCCAAAAATATACAAAAAGATACACAAAAATGTACCCCATGGGGCCCCGCTCCAACAACATTACATAAATGAACAATTCTTGGATGATACAAATGACAAAACCTAATTTCTATACATAGGAGTCTAAGGGGTCAAAATATAATCAGAACCTACATAACAATAATAATGTAAGATCACAACAATAACGAGAGTGGGCTTCTATGGGGCACAATAATAACAATATGGGGACTACATGAGCACAACAATAACAATAAGGGGGCTACACTAACAATAATAATAAGTGGCTACAATAGTATTATAGGGACCTAACAAAATCCCTTCATAACCTAACAGTAGAACATAAAAAACCCTTTTCAAATGGGATGCAAGGAATTATATAGTTGGAACAACCCAAGGAAGAGCATGAGATGGGGAACAAACTCTTTGTTGTTAGAACATATTTGAATTTTATGGTGTTTACAGTAAAATCCCTTCTCAAATTGGAAGAACTTGCTTCACTCCTTTCCAGGGTAGATTAGTCAAATGGAAAGAGCTTGATTTGGGCTCTAAAACCAACCATGCTTGCCTTATCACAACACAAGTATATGGAGCATCGTTGTGAAGGGGTCAAACTTCCAATTGCCTCTTGCTTCAGTAGTATCATGATGTTGATCACACCTATACCCCCTTACAATGATAACATTATGAGGAGAGTCTTTAGGATGATAGTGGAGGCCATGCGAGACGTGGATAACAGTGAGGGTCCTACCTTTGGGAACAAGCTAGAGATTCTAGAAAGTGTGGTCATGGTTAGAACATATGATATCATGTATGATCTGGAGTGTGATGACTTGATCCTCCAAATGCCCCAATGATTCTTCAACATTAGGAAACATCATCCTGACATGGTCAAAACAAACATGTTGTCCATTTTGTCTTCATTTATGGGAGTTTGTGATTCCATTTGCAGGGAGTTGCATTCTAAGTTGTTGACCACATGGAGGAAGGAATAATTTGTCTCGCATGTTGCTTTTGAACTAACCGAAGGGTTGGTTGAGTAGGACATAAAATCATTCAAGAGATGATTGACCCAGGAGGAGTTATGGAGGATTTTTGGTAAAAAAGCATGTAGGAAGAATGAGTTGAGGAGGAAGGGTCTTTTCTTCATATGCAAGGAACCTTGGTGACCTGACCACTTATGCGTGAATGACACAGAGGAGATGGAAAAGGTAGATCATGAAGAGGTTCCTTCTGAATTTCCAGATGAGGATTCTTATTTTATAGTTGATTCCATGGGTTCTTACGATAATACCTCTAAGGAGCATGAGCGGTCATGGGGAGTTATCTATAGTGGCTCAAAGATGCAACCATTTTTGGTAGAAGATATTGATGATAAATAGATTATTCCCATGTGGGAAGGAGTTCCAGGAGGAGACTAGGGAGGTGGTTCAACATGAGCAATGCATAGTGGAACACAATGTGTGTGATGGGTCATTTTTGGAGACTCAGCTAGTGGCTCCTATTGAGCCCATGATGGACTAAGATGAACAACCATCCTTGGGGCCAACCATTAATTAGGAGTAGGAAAATGTATAGACAACTAGAAAGGTGGTAGTATTTACAAACACTTATTGTCGGGAGGTGTTGGAGCTTGACAGGATAGTTTTGTAGGAGGGTGGTAGACTGAGGGAGCATGGAGTTTCCAATAATTTGAGGGAAGATAATTTGGAGATGGTGGTGCATCCATATTTGGGTCTACCCATTGATGAGGTGCAAACAAATATAGTGTAAACCATCAAAGTTGTAGCATTTTCAGGTAGTAACTCTCTCTAGGAGTACAAAGACATGGCTTGCAACACGACTTGACCACTTTTACCCACTAATGAGATAGAGGCAATATTTCTTAGACAAATCTAGGTGATTGACCAGGTAGAGTTACGTTATTTGGGCACAATGAAACATAGGGGAACTATCCCATATACAAGTTCCTATGCATCTGATCCTTCCCATAGGTTGGATTGGCAAGAGATCATGAGTTGGATCCTATTGATGGTTTTATATTCTTAGTTAGGGTCATAATACAGTGGGGACCCTTATACATGAGGGATACCACATGCTCTAGTTGGTAGTGGGATTAAGGCTGAAAACTCTTCAACATTCCATCCCAACATCAACAGAGTGGGATTAGCATCGGTTTGTGTTGTGGAGTTAAATCCCCTCTGTGGACAGAGGCGATCCCTACTAGCCCAGACCGGGTCTAGCAACAATCGTTCACGCTATAGTGCAGGTTCCTAATTGCAAATAAACCAACTAGCGATGAAGGCTTACCTGGAATCCAACGTTGTTGCTTGTAGAGAAAGTAGTGCTCCCGTTCCTTAGCTCCGGCAGATCACAATTCTCACGATCTCCGTGATCGGACACCTGCACGCACAAGAAACAAAACAAACGTAAGCGTAAAATCCAGTATATGCAACTATACTTCAGTCAGAGAAGACATAACTCAACATCATAAGCAACAACAGGAGTGGAACCATAACCAATAGTCACTTATCATTAATCAATCAAAGAAGAATACAACCATAGCTCTGACGCTGAATTCTCCTTCGGAGGGTCGCCAGCGGAACACGTCTCGACGAAGCCTGTCGGGGATGGGACAAAACTCTCTCTTCGAATGTCTCGACAATAATCTCCTTGCTTGAATTTGGCCTTAAGGGAATGAATCAAGGCTCTTGTAGCATAAGGCTCTGATGGCTCTTGGGAACTTGGAGACTAGTTATTCAGCCATTCAGCCCTTCCGCCCCTTCATCAATGGATGAAGGCTATATTTATAGAGGAGAGGAGGAGGTTGGGATCCCTATAATAGTGGAAGGGAGGCCTTATCCCTTGGAGGTTCCCCATAATGTGGAAACAAGAGGCCAAAGGAGGAAGGTCGTGGTTATTTAGTTGAAACCACTCCTGATGACTCATCCACGAAGTTGTTGTAATCGAAACTTCACCTCTTTTTTTTTTTAAATTTCCAAAAGCATATTTGCACGGGTGCTTAACTGGGACAGAGCGCCAATTGGCGCGGGCTCAATGTTAATTTTCCCCCATTGGCGCGAGGACATAACGGGCTAGCAGCGCCAAGGAAAAAACAGGTGTTTTCAGGGGTTTGCTCAAGAAATGATCAACAGCAGAAATGTTGTCCTCATGGAAAGGGATGCAATGATGGTAATTGCAAGGCATAACACTGCTTATTGGTCACAGAAACGACCCTCCAATGGGAGAGATGGGGATTGCAGGGACGGTGACAAATTATTGTGTAACAGATGCCCCCTAAAGCATGAGGCCCAAAAGAGAGAGAGGGGTGAAATGCTTTACGAGAACGTGTCCAACTGAAAACACCGCCATCGGAAAACCTGCGTAGAGAAGTACAACTGATATCTCAAATACATGATATATATGTGGTATGGGCGCAGCCATCAATAATCCAGATCTGAGGCATGGACGCAGCCATCCAGTGAGGATCGATAAATAGACTCAGGTATGGTCGCAGCCATCTAATCAGTGAGTCATGTAACTAATCATAAGAATCCACAAAATCGCAGCCTGGATTATAACAAATAGGAATCCAGGGTCTTGCGCTCCATCTCGACCCGAACAAAGTACAAGTTCAAGCATGCGAATATGTGAGCTGAAGTCGAAAATGCAATAACATCGCCTGATTACCAGCCAATGATGAAAGTTGTTAACAGACACGAGAGGTACCACCACTAATGACAATGGTCCTCAAGGTACTATAGGTACAATCCACAGCGTGTGAATCAAAGAGTTGGCGTCGAACACCCGTAGAATCACTTGATCGGAGGCCAATGATGAAAACCTCACGTTGAATGCGAAGAACCTACCATTGAGGTATGCAGGCTCCCAGGTACCATAACGGAGTCTCTAGATCAGCTTCCTGGATAATGAGTTGAAGTCGACAGGAAGTGACCTTGATCGAAGGTGGGCCATAGTGTTTCCCACATCATCGACACGAGACAGAGGAACATAATGTCTTTGTGAATTAAGATCATATGAGAATCAGAGGAAAGTTAAAATTTTGCAGAGGTCAACTTCTCTTGAACATCTTGGCGACACGACAATGGATTTGGCAGTAATTGACATCAAAAGATCAGGGGTCATGATGACGAGGCAAAGAGTAGATGAGAGGTCAAAAGGGATTACCCAAACCCATGGAGGAAAACAGATAATGAGGTGAGATGTCCCCAACCCGACACGAATGCAGACAAGTGCCATGTTCAAGAGCAACATACTGCTAACACGACAATGATATTGGTTCCATTTTTCCCCACCATTTCTGGCGAGCACCTCTTTATTTTTACACAAGATTGAAGAGGATACCATATTCTTGTCATATAAATTCGTCCTTCGGATGAATCCATCCTAGTACATTTAACGAGCCCTAGGAAGGAGGAACTCGGATACCGTCATTACGACTGAATCCAATGTCATCAGGGTTTAACGAGTTTGACAAAGGAAGAACTCGACGTCTTTTCATGTTTTGAGAGTTTGAAAAGACAGCAGAAAAGTAAACTCCAACGGTCCCTTTTCGTAAATAGTTCCTCAGATCCGAAAAGGTAGAAAACTATGTTTGAGAAAACCTCCTAGTCGCGATAGGATAGGGTATTCCTTTTTCATAAATAATCTATCCCAGCCCGAAAAAGGGGTAAACGTATACTAGGTAGATTTCATTTCACTACCACTTTAACGAGATCGAAATGACTAGGGACTCGACAATATTTTCATGTTTAGGGAGTCAGAAAAGAGTTGAAAGTTGACTGTTCCTGGAGGAACGAGTGGTATAAAGGGTAGCAACTAGTTTCGATAATGGTGGAACTACTATGAACAAATAAAGGTCAAGAGGCTAGCTAACAAGACCACTCATCGCAGCAGTTCCTCAGGAACGGGTAAAACAACCAAGTGAAGGCATATGATCGGCCAAGCAGATAGTGACGATGGAGTGAGAAAACCAAGGCTCATTTGACAAAATAAGCTGACAAAATGGCAATCACAAGATGTAAATGGGAATGGTTTCATTTTTACACAAGCTTGAAATCAGAAAACTCTGCTTGAAGTTGGTTTCATTTTTACACAAGCTTGAAACAAAGATAAACTATGCTTGAAACCGGTTTCATTTTTACACAAGCTTGAAACGGAAACAAACTAAGCTTGAAAAAGTAAGCATGCCCCCAGCATGGTGACTCAATTCGAAGTACATGCCCCCCAAGCTTCAATCCATGCACCTGAGTAAACAGATGGAGGGAATGAAGGTTCAAGTTACGAGATCTAAGAAAGACTCAACTAGGATTTTACGAGATCTGATCAAAGACACGAATTTTAAAAGAACGTGTTTCATTATTTTAACGAGGTTGACACATTAAAAGAACTATCCTTAGATGACCTTGTTTCATGGTTTAAGGAGCTTGGCACAAGACAAGGAACTTTTCTCTGACAACCTTGTTTCATTTTTTAAGGAGCTTGACACAAGACAAGGAACTCTGTTCCAACAACCTTGTTTCATTTTTTAAGGAGCTTGACACAAGACAAGGAACTCTGCTCCAACAACCTTGTTTCATTTTTTAAGGAGCTTGACACAAGACAAGGAACTCTGCTCCAAGAACCTAGTTTCATTTTTTAAGGAGCTTGACACAGGAAAACGAACTCTGCTCCGACGAGCTTGTTTCATTTTTTAAGGAGCTTGACAAAGGAAAAGAACCATGCTCCGACCGACCTCATCATAATGAACAAGAATTCATCGCTTCCAAGAGTTCCACTCCCGATGGAAGGAAAACATCTTGGAAGTCTGGACCCAATGCCCCTAGCACCTGATGCACAACGGCACTATCACTCGGTATATGCACGAGGTAGGTAGCCACATAGTTGACCTGCGGTGGGGCAGATACAATGGGAGGATAGAAACCAGGAAGGGATGATGGCGGGCCAGTTTCCACATCAGGACCAAAGAACGAAAGCTGGTCAATGGTCACGATCCGTCCTTCATGTGGAAAACAGACCACACGAAAAAGGGAGGAGACAAGTGATCCCATGGCATCGGTGTAATCGCGCCCCAAAAGCAGATTGAAATCCAAGGGGCCTGGAACAACCATCACGTCCATATGGACGGTTTTACCTCCCAAAGTAACGGGTAACCTTGGAAGGATCCCTAACGGTTGACTCGTTCTTCTGTTAAACGCCAACAGATTTTGCATAACAGGCGCAAGCGACGGCGAACCGAATGCTTTCCAAGTAGTTGAGGATAGAATACTAACAGACACACCTTCATCTATAATGGTGCTGGGTACGACCAAACCAAAAGCCTGTACTATGATCTCGAAAGGCACATAAGACGGAAGGCGGTATCCTGCAAATCGATTCCAATCAAAGGAAGCGACTAAACTACTCGGAGGGGCTACCATCGAACCGAGAAGGTCTTCCCCTGGTGTTACAGAAGAAGAAGGAGCATCCTCCATGACCTCCATCTCGAAGGCGGGAGTAGTATCCTCCGAGACCTCCATCACGATCCTCCGAGACCTCCATCACGGGAGGCAGAGGAGAAACTTCTTGAGGTATAGGGACAGGAGAATATTTCTCTAAGTCCAAGGAATCTGAACAAACCAGAAGGACATGGAGGGTGTGAGGTCCACTCTCAACAGAAAATACCTGGTGCACTGCAAACGGGGCCAGTTCAACCGATCACACGACCAATGGTTGGTCGGGAAAGGATTCTTGAATTTGAATTTTCGGGGGAGCGGGATTGACCAAGGATGACTCTTGACCAATCGTAGGATCAGCTGGTGGAGGACTTAAAGAAATCCGATTATAACCAGCTGGAAGGCATGGTGTAGAACCGGTTAAGTTGTCTAAGACTCGCTTGGCTTCATCCATATACGAACAAAGGTGAATGGCATGGTGCCCTTCACACAACTTGCAGGGATTGGTAATCTTACCCTGCTTCTTAGGAATCTTACCAACACTAGCTGAAGACGTGCCCCCAACCTGACTCCTAGAAGCCAAAGGCAACGGTGGAAAATCGTTGGACCATACTTCGAGTACCTTGGGAATTCCAGGGCAATCTCGAAGAAGATGATCTCCTGTGCATAACATGCAAGGGAATTTGACTTTCCGCGGAGGGTTGGAAGGTTTATCAAGAGGAAATGTTTTGGAAGCAATAGCTGCAGCCTTAGCCTCTCTCTTATCGGACTTCTTCTTCTTTGTCTTCTTCTTCTTCTTCTTAACCACCTGGTTACTCGAATCCAGACTTTCACCAGGCAAAGTAGAAGAGGAGGACGCAGAAAAAGGCGAAGAAGAGGAGAGGTCCACCTTGGAATCAACATGATGTTGTTCATGTGGAGGAACTGATTGAACAGTAGCCGAGACATTTGGGACCACAGAGGTTGAAAACAACCAAACAGGAAACCCAACAGTTAACCCAGGAAGGGACAACATTGCCATATAAGGAACACCAACATTTCAAAAAGGAGGAAAAGGACCGGGATTCCCATCGGAGGGGATTCCTTGGTTGGTGAACTCCGGAAAAGTTTCCATTAGAAAAAATCTTGAGAACAACACCCTTATGAAACTAAATTTAACCAGGAATATTTCGTGGGCAGTTAATTTTTAAAACATTGAAACAAAACTCTACCGTTTCATCTTTTAAGAGTTGAGAAACAAAAAAAGGTGACTCTATCACTTTCAGATTGGAAACAAGCGTGAAAGGACAAGCACTTGATGACCTTTTCAAATTTAAAGAGTAAAAAAAGATCGAAATGACTGCTTAGGAATGCTAGGCAAAGGGTGTACCAAATAACCGTGAACTTCAATATACACCTTGGTTTCAAAATGAAAGAGAAATCAACCAAGGACTTAACGTACGTGCAGGCAATCTCCCCGAATGTTGTGTTCGATGTATCACGGGTATAGGGCAACAGACTCGGCTTCCTATGGATAAAGGATAGAAACCTAGTGCGGTCTCCCTTTATATACTCGATGGTATGGGGAGCACAAGTCCATACTAGTGCTGTCTAAAGCCAAGAGGAAAACAACAGCTACTAGGTTTAAAGACGCCGAAACACGTCTCTAGCCTAGACCACTAAATGTTGCGTTAATGTTTCAATGCTTCCTTAAGGTAAATTGAATATATTTAAATGTTGATCTTCAATTATGTTTCGGTTTCAAGGCCCTACCGTATGTCATATGACAATCTCCTACATGCAGCTATATGAGAAAAGAAATCTTTTCAATTCGATGAATGCTATCTAGTTAAGGGAAGAGCTTCAAACAATGATGCGACATAAAACAACACTGCAAACGAAATCTTTTCAAAACTAGATGACTTTCACTATCCAAAAGTAATTTCAAACATTCAATGATGCGAATAATGCAATGTAATCTATGCAAAATATTCTTTTTGAAAACTATGCAATTGTAATCTATGCACAATTTATTTTTCCTTTTCAAATATTAAGAATGCACTCAATGCATTTTTCGATGAAATGAGAATCTACTTAATGCATGCTTTCAATGAAAGAGAATGCACTCAAAGTGATTTTTAGCTTTCAATCATTAAACAATGTGATCTAAGTTCAATGATAAATCTCAAAATACTCTTCAATGCAATGTGATCTAATGCATTTTAACAAAAAGAACACTTTGAGATGAAAACTAAATAAACGCAAATCTTCTTAATGAAGGATGAATGCAAAAGAGATGTAAACAAACACTAAGAATGCAATCGTTGTTTCAAAATACTTTGTGACAAAATCCCTCAAAAGTTGACAAGACATATGCGGTCAAACACAAAAAGGACTTCCAAAGCAAGAGATCAAAACAAGGCATTCATTCCCTTTTACATCAAACAATCATGGAAAGAAGACATTCCAAACAATGAGCAATGTAATCTATGCTCATATAGAGGAAAGACCGGAAGGGAAAGACACACTGGTGAAGGATTTAGGGAAAAAATCTCAATTTTCACACACCCTGAAATTGGCCCGACTTTGTCATTGACAACTAGCGCCAACTGGCGCGACTTGCTCACTGACAACTAGCGCCAATGCCCAATTGGCGCGGGTTGCTAACTGACAACAAGCGCCAACGCCTGAAAATGAAAAAACAAAGAATTTCTCCCAACCAAGACCAGACTCACCACTTTAAGCAGAATCTAAAACAAACCCAGAAGCAAAGTATTGACCCAAAGAAACTTCTAAACAAGGGTAAACCCTAGGACCTACAGGAGATGGCATGACTATCTGGTTGTAATCCGCGCCAGACAGGAGATGGCGCGAGTGATGAACTGGCAACCCGCGCCAATCAAGCCAACCATGAAAGGATGAAAACTCGGAAAAATAGAGGTCAGATCTGATCCTCTGGGGCTGAACCAAAAGCCAAACACAAAAAGAGCCAGCCAAAAGAGCCAATCAAGCAAGCAGAATCGAGAAACAACCGAAAAGACAAGACAATACTCCAAGTGTTCAGTTCATAAACTAAACTGGAGATTGACTGAAGCAACTTTGATCTACTTCGCTAATGTAGAGAAATAGCGTTTCGAAGGCTATCTGGCTAACTTCAGGCACCGTCTCTAGTTTATCAAGCAAACAACAAGCTAGACGGTCCCCAGCGGAGTCGCCAATTTGTTGTGGAGGTAAATTCCCTTTGTGGACATAGGCGATCCCTACTAGCCCAGATCGGGTCTAGCAACAATCGTTCACGCTATAGTGTAAGTTCCTAATTGCAAATAAACCAACTAGCGATGAAGGCTTACCTGAAATCCAACGTTGTCGCTTGTAGAGAAATTAGCGCTCCCGTTCCTTAGCTCCGACAGATCACAATCCTCACGATCTCCGTGATCGGACACCTGCACGTGCAAGAAACAAAACAAACGCAAACGTAAAATCCAGTATATGCAACTATACGTCAGTCAGAGAAGACATAACTCAACATCATAATCAACAATAGGAGTGGAACCATAACCAATAGTCGCTTATCAATAATCAATCAAAGAAGAATACAACCATAGCTCTGACGCTGAATTCTCCTTCGGAGGGTCGCCAGCGAAACACGTCTCGACGAAGCCTGTCGGGGATGGGACAAACCTCTCTCTTCGGATGTCTCGAAAATAATCTCCTTGCTTGAATTTGGCCTTAAGGGAATGAATCAAGGCTCTTGTAGCATAAGGCTCTGATGGCTCTTGGGAACTTGGAGACTAGCTATTTAGCCATTCATCCCTTCCGCCCCTTTCATCAATGGATGAAGGCTATATTTATAGAGGAGAGGAGGAGGTTGGGATACCTACAATAGTGGAAGGGAGGCCTTATCCCTTGGGAGGTTCCCCATAAGGTGGAAACAAGAGGCCAAATGAGGAAGGCCATGGTTATTTAGTCGAAACCACTCGTGATGACTCATCCACGAAGTTGTTGTAATTGAAACTTCGCCTCTTTTTTTAAAAAAATTTCCAAAAGCAGATTGGCGTGGGTGCTTAACTGGGATAGAGCACCAATTGGCGTGGGCTCAGTGTTAATTTTCCCCCATTGACGCGAGGATATAATGGGCTACCAGCGCCAAGGCAAAAACAGGTGTTTTCAGGGGTCTGCTTAGGAAATGATCAACAGAAGAAATGTTGTCCTCGTGGAAAGGGATGCAATGATGGTATTTGCAAGGCATGACACTGCTTATTGGTCACAGAAACGACCCTCCAATGGGCGAGATGGGGATTGTAGGGACAGTGAAAAATTTGTAGAAATTCTTTCGATAGTAATCACATGCAAAAGAACGAGGTCAAAAAGACGCGTTTCAAACCAACCAGTGTGGTTCATCATCAGGACTATGTGAGAGATCGGATCCAGTCATTAAGTATAAATAGATGTAGAAATGACTTAACTAGCCGTTAGGATAACGGCTAGTTTGACTTTGAAAAAGTAAATATTCCATTATTTATTTATTTATTTAATTTTATTAATTTTATTTATTTATAAAGCCTTTAATATATTAATATAATGGTAAGTAATTTAACAAATCGTGGTGTATATATGTAAATTTTTATAAATTTTGATTAAATTATATAATAATTAATTATTATTATTAATTAATAAATATAATTAATTCTTATTATAACACACCATCATCAAATAGTCAAACAAAGAGTCAGAATAAATAAATAAATAAAATTTTTTGAATCTAAGCTTCTGTGATCCATAATATAAATTTGTAGAAATTCTTTCGGTAGTAATCACATGTGTAACAGTTTGTGTCAGGGATTGGATTAAAGAGAAGTGATGAGTTGGTATTTGATTGACATAAAAACATCTATAGTTGGAGAGAGAGCATTATTAGAGTCATGGGACAAGGGTGCTAATGATTGGTCATGGTGGCATTGGGATCCCAAAGGATCTGTTGATTTCAATATGAGTCAGAGATTAGTCTAGGATTTGGGCATTAAGGGATCCATTCATGGTTGGGTGTCACAAAGGCATGGTATCACCAAGTGGTTTGTATGGGATCCAAATATTAGTTCTCAGTTGCATCGACTTCTAGATTGGTCAACAGATATGGATTGCTCGAGGGCAAGCAATCTTGGGGTGGTAGGATTTGTGATGTTCCTTTTTCTGGTTTCCCTTATGGCGTGGTTAAGATGGACTTTCAGGGTTGGAGGGAGCTAGGTCACAAGAGTAGGTTTACTCCATTAGAGAGCCCAGGGGCTTCTGGAGGGGATTTATGGGGTTTTTAGGAGTTTCTATAGGATTTGATGGCATTCACTTAGAACCATCATGTGCACAACTCGCCTTTCATTCCATCACATTCTGAAAACTTTTAAAAAATGAGGTTATTATTGAGCCTAACTCGATTAATTACATTTAAGGTGGCATTTCGGGAGGAATTCTTGACAGAACACCTTAGTGTAATAACTCATTGGATCCAGAATGAGAAGATATACAAGATTAGATGGTGGGAAGTGACTTTCGGTGGTATGAGGAGAGATGGTGGCCGATTTACCATTTTCTCGAATTAAAAAGGTTTTTTAATTAAAATAAAAGGAGAGAAAAGTACTAAGTGATTAAAATAATAATAAAATAAAGGCTTCTAGAGGGGCCCATCGGATTTATAAAATGGGAGGAGGAGACCATTTGAAGACATTTTAGAGTTGAGTATTCTTCTTGTGGAGAGGTTTGGAGAACCAGGAGTTCCCAACTTTAGTTGTAGCCCCAAGACAGAAACCTTCTAGTGATTTAGCGAGAGTGGGCGAGAACCCATATCTCCCCTTGGTGAATTCATTAATCATAAGTGTTTTTAACAGTTCAGTTTGTTGGCAATATGATGCAATGTGTTGTCCTTGATGGCAACCTACTTGATGAAGTTGGCCTTGAAGGAAACCTACTTGATGAGTCGCCTATGATAAGCAACCTATGTGCTAAAGATGTAAGAATGATGTATCTACAGATCAATTCAGATGTGACAGAGAAAACAATTCCAGTAAGTGCCAGAAAAATGATAAATATAATATGTCACAATGTATACACTACTTTTGTGAAGGCAGCCCGCGTATATACTCTATTTTTGTGAAGGGAACCCGTGTATACATTCAGGGTTAGCATATACGCAGTTTTTATGAGGTGAAGTTGCGTATACACGCGGATATGCACGCTCAAAGTCGCGTATGCCTTTTACGCTCTAAAAAATATGATACCTAGGGGCATTACCATGGTATTGGCCCACTGTATTGAGCGCTGGATTATCTATTTGATCCCGTCCAGGAATACCATCGGAAGTTGTGTGGTTTTGACTCATGGTATTGATAAAGGCTAAATCTATATAAGGAGAAGAAGATCATTGTGCAAGGGTGTGCATGAGTAAGGGTTGTTGATGAATAAATATCTCTAAGAATTATCTGCATGAATGAACTCCGTTCTTAATTGATAGATCTGAATCTTTGATGCACCCATGGATCTGAGGATGGTTCAAGATCTCTAGATCTTATGATGATGATAAATCTCTAGGATGATCTGCAGCAGAAGTAATGGTGAAGATCTGGCGCAAAGTCTGCTAAAGATAATGAAGAAATCTGGGTAAGTTTATAGATCTAATCTGTTTTGTAAATTTTTCCATTTACAGATCTATATGCTAGTTGGTCTCTGCAAAAGCGCGTGTATACGCGATCTCTATTAATGAAAGGCGCGTATAGGGTTTTCTGAAGAATAAAATACACAAAAGTATACGCGGGTTGGTGTGCAGGAAAGCGCGTATGTACGCGACTTCAGTAAAGAAAAGTAGCGTATGATATTTGATTCAATGAATGTTCAGGGTTGAGTTTACATCTACATATCTATTCTGAAGTCTGGGTTATCTCTGATATTCTGGTTACAGTGGTCTCACTGTTCTGTTTGAAGTATTGGGCAAAGTATGTTTGTTGATAAGTGAAGGGTTGTGTTGAAGCTGTTTGATCCAGTATGAAAATTGATGAAATGTGGTCTGTAGTGGATCTAAGGGTTGAAGCCTTCAGTATGAAAGTAGAAGCTTTCTGCCAGTAGAGGCTGGTGCTAATATCAGGGGGTAGTAGCTCCCTCCCAAGAGAGGCTGGTAAACGAGAGCAGGGGGTTGTAGCTCCCTTCCAGGAGAGGCTGGTAAACGAGAGAAGGTTGTAGCCTTCTACAGGTGGGTGTCTGCGTGCTGGTATGAGTCTGCGCCAATACATGGATGTAAGATGTTTTCTTTATAATAAATATTGAAGACTGAGACGACGGCAGCGGTGGTTTTCTCCCGACTTGGGTTTCCACCTTAAATCCTGGTGTTCATGTGTGTTGCTTATGTGTGATGGTTTATTCTGTTTTTACTGCACATGCTTATTGCTTAATATCTGATGAATAAATGATGCAATGATTTAAGAATCAAATACATAATAAGAGCTCTGAGCATACGCGAGTTTCCTTAAGGATATCTGCGTATATACGCTAGTTTTGTTCTGTAAAGTAGCGTATGGGTTTAGAGAAAAGAAAAGTAAAAAGTTTATCAGTTAGCTCTAAATACAGATTCACCCCCCCTCTCAGTATTTTTCCTAACACATTTTATTTTTAGAGGCCAATATAACACTATTGTAGATATTTTTAAGGCCATTACATCAGCCATTTCTAATTTCTTGTATCGGTTTATTTCAAATAATTAAAATAAGGATGAGTTTCATTGCATGTCCATTCTGTCAATTTTCAGTTGCAGTTCATATTTCCTTGTTTTTCCAAATAATTTTATGGGTCAATTTGTGAAATGTATTTGTGGAATTAATGGCATAAATTTTGAAGCAATATTATGCTAAAATTGTATTTGGAATATTACATATAACAACATAAAATCTATGTAAATATTATGAAAACATAATCTAAAATATTGAAAGCTAATGAAATATGTAGAACATAGTTCTTCATTAGAGATGCTTTAACATCATTTATTCCTTCTCCCTCTACTTAAATTCGCCCACCTTGAAGTTTTAAAATCCCTAATGTTATGAACAACTAAAACATTAAAAATTATAACTCATCAATTTCTACTCACGCAATTTTTTTTTAACATAATTGATACCTACTCAATTTCTCCTCGCTTAAAATTCTAGCCACTTAAAACTTTGGAATCAACTATGGATTCCTTCTAAAAGCATGAAATAAATTAATTAAGGAGGAAGAGAATCCCTCTTGGGGGAATGGAAATATGAATGCAATTGATGTGATTGAAATATGGAATAGAGTGGCGAGTAAGGGTAACCTGAGTTGTTCATGCTATGAACTCTCCCCAATTATCATCCTTTCCAAGATATAATGCCTTTATCAATTCATTGTCACTCTATTCATAGCTTATCAATCACTTGTAATCATAGTCATTCATTGGATTGTTTTCTTTTATGTATGGGATCCATAGTAATGGCTTTTGACTCTGCCATAAGTGGTGTATCATACCTACTCCTACACATCTCATGTGCCATCGAAGATGGGATGGTATTTCAACTCAGGTTTGATCCATTGTTCTAATTTGACCATGGTGCAACATCAAGAGGACATCTTGTGAAAACCTTACGTTGTATTAATATGTTAGGTAAAAATTGGTCGCCCAACTACACTAGCATTATTAAGTTGGGCAAATCCTAGTGTTAGCAAGAAATCAATTAGGAACGATGACTCACCCTAATTAAGTGGGGTGAAGAATAATGAATGACTCATCCAACATTTTAATCACTCATATTTAAGCATTAATACTTGGCCATTTTCTACTTACTTATGACCCCATCTCATTGAGGTTATGTTTTTCAAAATCCTATTTAATCAAAAATTTCTTACTTGCAACTTTTCATCCATTGTAATAAGTTTTGGTGTATTCCCTTAAACCAACACAAACTCTCTCTGAGATCTAAAAATGTGCATTCCTACTCTTTGTGAGAGCTAAAAATGTGCATCCCTCAAACAAAAGAGCCCCGTGAAGTTTAGAAGAGGAGGTGTGCACGTAAGTGAGGTTATAGATGAGCATTTAGGATTTATGGAATTAAGTGTAGAACATATTTTAAATTTCTATATCTTTTTTTTCATTACATGTAATTTTTTTTTAATAAAAAAATTATATTTTTTTAAAATAAATTACTTTTATTTTTTTATTTTTAAAAAGAACAGGTAAATTTGTATTAATCAAATTGGAATCAGGTTAGCGCCTTTACATTCAAAGATTGTACCTTTTCAAAATTGTTCAAAATGTATCCTATAACTACCCTACATATTCTGGACTATGATTCTAACTGCATTTATCTTATAACTTCTCCAAAAGAATCCATTGATTTCTAAAAAACAAAAAAAAAACATTTACATAAATAATAACTATATAAAATACTACCCGCTAACCACCATCTCCTCACAGAGACTTCCTCCCTATGTCGCTTGTTCATTGGCCTCCTAGAAGGGGAACGTCGCTTCTACTCCTTGCATTTCATCCTCCTCCATAGCAAAATGTTCACCGGATTGATCCGGATTTATACACGAATGAAATAAAATATTGAAGTAAACATAAACACGGAGATGCAGTAGGAATAACACTTCATTCCAATAATATCAAATACTAAAAAATGCTTACACACGGAATAGCAAATAAACTAGCTCCGACAATGGTAGCTTATCTCTGAGAAGAGATGTGGCAGCTACATGCCTCTAAACTGTGTTAAAATGAGGCTCAAGCGAATTTTTATTATTGAAAAATAAGATAAACCCTAAATAAAAAAAACCCTAACCCGAGGAGATGTAACATCAAGAGTTTATGGGCCATGTTGGGGTTATTTGGGCAACCAACTTCCCGGGGTCGTAACTCGCTCATATTATCTCTATTTGGCACGTATGATATCTCGTTGGAAATATCTCTTTGAGGACTACAACTATTGATGCATTATCAATGACATAGTCAGAGATATCATGCCCAAAAAACATCGTTTGGGGCCTAAAAATGCCTCCAGAAGTTCAGGACCCGAAAAACTGCTAAAAATAGTAAATAAGAAAACTGATGAAACTGACTAGGTGGAATAGGCGAGTGGCATATAATATCCACATGGATCATTCCTCCACCCTTAGGAAGTAATGGTACCCATTGCGTTGAGTGCCTCCATGAGATGGGGGAACTTTTGCTAAACTTGGCCCCTGGTGAGTCACTTTCCTTAGTGCAGGAGTTGGCCAGCTTTGACAACCCGATACATTTGGATATTCTGTTGGCGAGTGCTTTTAAGTTGTCTGTCCATGATCCAATCAGTTGCAGCCTATTCCATGCAGTCTAGATTTAACTCTATCGAGGTGATTTGTTTTGCAATGATGGATTTGTCTAGTAATGGCAGAAAGTATGGCCGAACGCAATCCACGTTGAACACTAGGTGCAGGCCAAGGAATGGGAGAATGCTAAGCTCAAAACTATTGTCTCCCATGACCTTGGTGATGGTGTATGGACCATATTGGAGTGAGCATAGCTTGTGGTGGGGTCCAGTGAGGCGTTCATTATGAAAATGTAACCAAATTTTGTTGCTCACCTCGAACTTGTGTGGCACCTTATGTTGATCATGTCGTTGCTTGTGCTTGGCATTGGAATTCTCCAAGATGTCGTGGACCTACTGGAAGGCGTGGTGGATGCGTTCAATAAATATGATTGCTTGATCAGCCTCAGAGTGTACATGTGTGGATTATGTTTTTGTGATCGCATGAGGTATGGCAACATTAGGCAGCAATGTGCCTGGGTTCAAATCAATGGAGTGCTTGACCTGACAGTGTAGAGGAACCTTTGTGGGTGAGGATAAAATGTATTTGTATTCCTCAACATATTTTTCCATCTGCTGCTACCGCGTAGGGGAGCCCTATTTGGAGGCTGCAACCACAATATTATTCTCACCATGTGTGTGAATCATAATGAAAACAAATTTCCTGGTTTGGGAAATAATCTTACTGCATTGCTTTGCAGTACTCAAAGAGATGGAATAAGGAGGTACTGCCTCCAATATCATGTATAACTTATTTCCCAAAGTAATAATAATAGAACGAGGCCTAGAATCAGACACATAATGTCACTTCCACAAGTATGGTTGGCCTAATAATACATCAGACACGTCAAAAGGAGAAACATCACACAGTACCTCATTCGTGAAGGGCTTGTTGTTGTACAGAAGGCGGCACTGCTGGCAGACACGAAGATCTCTTCCTTGGTGAAGCCAACCCATGGTATATGGTTTTGGGTGTACTTTGGTTTGTAGGTCGAGCCGCTTCATGACCTCTTCTGAAATGAGGTTCTTTTGGCTTTTGCTATCAACAAGGAATTACAGTGGAGAGCCCTTCACCCACATTTGGAAATGGAAGAGGCGCTCGCCCTCCTCTGGATCTTTGGGTTCCTCCTTCTGGATCTTAGTGGTGGCAATGGTGACACTGGGTTCCACATCATTTATTTTATTCCCTTTTTCATTCCCCTTGTTTGGTTCTGACTCTAAATCAGAACATACATCTGATTCAGATGCCTTCAGTTCGGCCACCAGCAACTGTTTGGATTGACTCTTGCTTGTGTTGTGAGTGGAGTTGTTATGTAATTCACACCACTTCCCCGTGTCCTTATTTGGCTTTGTGGTGTTGTTATGAGTCACCCCACTTTGGCTTTTCCCCTTGTTTTGCGGTTTGGGGGCGCCTTTCCCTAGCTTCGGATTCATAGATCCAAAGTCTCGCTTCTTCTACTTAAATTTATGCTCGATCTTGGTGGAATATCGATATTTCATGCCAAACGAGGTAATGTCAAGGAACTCCATTTCCTCCTAAATTTATCTATGCAAACAGCTATGGTACTTGAGCACCAAATGTTTCTCCAAATATTTAATACCCAACTTTGTGCACATGGTATGGAACAAATTTGTTAGCTCGTGCACATCTTGATCCCTTTGTTGTCGCAGTGTGGTCCATTGAATGTAATTTTCCTCATAGCTCCCCATGGGGTAATATTGTTCCTTGATGTCATCTTGGAACAAATTCTAGGTGGGTGCGGCAAAGAACAGAAAGGGTTCCCTCTCGTCCTTTTTCTCACAGTAGGTTTCCCACCAGTACTTGACATGGGGGGCAGCTTTGAGGAGTGAAAAAGTAATCTTTTCTCGGTCGGAGAAATCATGGACAGAGAAATACCCTTCCAGAAAATTCAACCATCTATCTATGGCATATGCATCTATCTAGCCTTCTAATATAGGAATGTCTAAGTTGACTTGTACCTTGAAAGAAGTGGCACCTCCAGAGTGGTTGTTGGATGTAGATGCACCGTCGATGGACAACCATTGAAGGATTTGGGAAAATATATCCATCATCACGTTCCTTTTTTTCTCGAGGGCCTCCTCAAACAATATTTTGATAGGATATTCTGCTCCCTCATCTTTCTTTTCATCCGCCATTGAGCCCTAACTCCTTATACCCTGACCTCGTTGGGGATATGTAAAGAAAGATCGAGAAAGAGCAGACCGTTCTGATACCACTGATCCAGATTTATGAAGGAATGCAAAAAATACAGAAAAAAAACATAAAATCAAAGATGCAAGAGGAATAACACTTCATTCCATTAATATCAAATACTAGAAAATGCTTACAGACATAATAGCAAATAAACTAGCTTGAGCGATGGTAGCTTATCTCTGAGAAGCAATGTGGAAGCTACATGCCTCTAAACTATGTTAAAATGAGGCTCAAGGGCCTTTTTATTATTAAACAATAAGAGAAAACCCTAACCCGAGGAGATGTAACACCAAGAGTTTATGGGCCCCATTGGGGTTAGTTGGCAGCCAACTTCCCAAGGTCATAACTTGGTCATATTATCTTCATTTTGCGCGTGATATATCTCACTGGAAATATCTCTCTGAGGACTACAAATTCTGATGTAATATCTATGAAATCGTCGGATATATCATTCCAAAAAAATGTCATTTGGGGCCTCAAAACAGCTCCAAAATTTTAGGACTCAAAAACTGCTAAAAATAGTAAATAAGAAAACTAATGAAACTCACTAGGTGGAATAGGGGGGTGGCCACCAATATCCACCTGGATCATTCCTCCCCTGTCAGGAATCAATGGCCCCCATTGCATTGAGTGCCTCCATGAGATGGGGGAATTTCTGCTGAACTTGGCCCCTAGTGAGCCACTTTCCTTGGTACAGGAGTTGGCTAGCTTTGACAACCCAATACAATTGGATATTCTCTTGGCGAGTGCTTTTAAGTTGTGTGTCCATGATCCGATCAGTTACAACCTGTTCCATGCAGTCTGGATTTAAATCTATCGGGGTTAGTTTTTCTGCAATGTCGGATGTGTCCAGTAACGGAAAAAAGTATGGTCGAAGACGGTCCACGTTGAATATTGGGTGCAGGTTAAGGAATGGGGAAAATCTAAGCTCAAAAGAATTGTCTCCCACAACCTTTTTGATGGTGTATGGACCATATCAAAGTGGGTGTAGCTTGTGGTGGGGTCCAGAGAGGCATTCCTTCTGCAAATGTAACCAAACTTTATCGCCCACCTGGAACTTGTGTGGCACCTAATGTTGACCATGTTGATGCTTGTGCTTGGCATTGGATTTCTCCAAGATGTCTTGGGCCTGCTGGCAGGCGTGCTGGATGCGTTCAATAAATCTGGTTTCTTTATCAGCCTCAAACAATACATGTGTGTATTGTGTCTCTGTGGTCGCATGAGGTATGGCAACATCACACAGAGGCGCGCCTGGGGTCATATCAATGGAGTTGACCTGACAGTGTAGAGGAGCCTCTGTGGGTGAGGAGAAAATATCCTTGTATTCCTCCACGTCTTTGTCCATCTCATTAGGGGAGTTTTGAGGTCTAAAATGGGCCTCCTAAAGAAATTATAAAATAATAGTGGAAATAATAAAATAATATTAGATTACATCATCAAATTTTAGAGGGAAAAAAAAGGAAAAAACTATTTTTTCAACTAGTATTTTCAACTTATCTACCTATGAATTTACTCAAATTTCGAGTGGAAATACTCGTTGGATGCAGAATTTGATTCCTCATCCAATGAGTACCTATGCTACATTATTTTGATGAACTCTACTACACGAAAAATGAGAAATACATGAAAAACGTGATTACAATCACTTTTTTTCATGTATTTCTCATTTTTCGTGTAGCGGGGTCCATCGAAAGTATGAAACATGGGTACTCCTTATATGAGGAATTAAATTTTGCATCAAAAGAGTACACCTGCTCGAAATTTGAGTAAAAACTTAAGGAGATAATTTTAAAATTTAGTTTTATTATTTTATTATTTTTTAATCTTTTGACTTTGTTACTCCAAAAATGGTGAATCATCCCCCATGGTTTACATCATCATATTGAATCCTATTGGTTCTTATAAAGTTTATTTTGGTTGTAAAATTTTCTTAGGAGGCCCATTTTAGACCTCAAAATTCCCTTAATGGTTGCTACCGCATAGGGGAGCCCTTTTTGGAGGTCGTGGTCACAATCTTCTTCTTGCCCTGTGGACGAATCGTAATGAAAACAAATTTCCTAGTTTGGGAAATAATATTAATGCATTGCTTTGCAGTACTCAAAGAGATGGTGGAAGGAAATACTACCGCCAGTATCTTGTACAACTTATTTCCCAAAGTAATAATAACAGAACGAGGCCTAGACTCATACACAACATGTCACTTCCACAAGTATGGTTGGACTAATAATACATTAGACACGTCAAGAGGAGAAACATCACACAGTACCTCATTCGTGAAGGACTTGATGTTGTACGAAAGGCGACACTACTGGCGGACACAGAGATCTCTTCCTTGGTGAAGCCACCTGATGGTATACGGCTACGGGTGTGTTGTAGTTGGTAGGCCGAGCCATTTCACGACCCCTGCTGAAATGAGGTTCTTTGGGAATGGAAGATTCGCTCCCCCACCTCTGGATCTTTGGGTTCTTCCTGGATCTTAGTGGTGGCAACGATGGCACTGGGTTCCGAATCAATAATTTACTTCCCTTTTTCATTCCCGTTGTCTGGTTCTGACTCAAAATCAAAACATGCATCTGATTCAGATGCCTTCAGTTCGACAACCAACGACTGTTTGGTTCGACACTCACTTGTAATGTGAGTGGAGCTATTATGAAATTCACACCACTTCTCTGTGTCCTTCTTTGGCTTTGTCATGTTGTTATGAGTCACCCCATTTTTGCTTTACCCCTTGTTCTTCGGTTCGGGGGTGCCTTTCCTTGGCCTCGGATTCGCGAATCCAAAGTCTCGCTTCTTCTACTTAAATTTATGCTTGATCTTAGTTGTATATCTATATGCCGTTCAAAGCGAGGCAATGTCGAGGAACTCCATTTCCTCCTAAATGTACCTTTGCAAATAGCTGTGGTACTTGAGCACCAAATTTTTCTTTGAATATTTAATACCCAACTTTTTTTCACAGGTTATGGAACAAATTCTTCAACTTGTGCACATCTTGATCCCTTTACTACCGTAGCGTGGTCCGTTGGATGTACTTGTCCTCATAGCTCCCAACGGTGTAATATTGTTCCTTGATGTCGTCTTGGAATGAAATCCAAGTGGGTACGGCGGAGAACAGAAAGGGTTATCTCTTGTCCTTTTTCTCAGAGTATGTTTCCCTCCTGTCTTTGACATGGGGGGTGGCTTTGAGGAGTGGAAAAGAAATGTTTTATCAGTCAGAGAAATCATGGACCGATAAATACCCTTCCAGAAAATTGAACCATCTATTTGTGGTGTCTGCATCTATCTGGCCTTCAAATACAGCAATGTCGAAGTTGAATTGTACCTGAGTGGCACCTCTAGAGTGGTTGCTTGATCTAGATGCGCCGTCGGTGGGTAGTCGTTGAAGGATCTAGGCAAAGTTATCCATCCCTGCGTTACTTTGTTTCTCAAGGGCTTCCTTAAGAAATATTTTGATAGGATCTCCTACTCCCTCATCTTTATTTCCTTCCACCATGGGAGGTCGTCGGGGTTTGCGAGGTTGATCTTGCAAAGGTTCAATCAGATTGAGCCCTAACTCCTTATACCCCAACCTCGTTAGGGACATGCAAATAAATATTGAGAAAGAGAAAACTGATCTGATACCACTAAACTAGATTTATGGAAGAACATAATAAAATATAGAAATAAAAATAAACACAGAGATGCAGCAGGAATAACACTTCATTCCATTAATATCAAATACTGAAAAATGCTTACAGATAAAATAGCAAATAAACTAGCTATGGGAATGATAGCTTATCTTTGAGAAGAGATGTGGCAACCACATGCCTCTGAATTGTGTTAAAATGAGGCTCAAGGGTTTTTTTATTATTGAACAATAAGACAAAACCCTAAACAACTAAAACCCTAACCCAAGGAGATGTAACACCAAGATTTTATGGGCCCCGTTGGGGTTTGTTGGGCAGTCTACTTCCCGGGGTCATAACTTGGTCATATTATCTTTGTTTGGCACGTATGATATCTCATTGGAAAGATATCTTCGAGGAATACAACTCTTGATGTGATTTCAATGAAAGAACTTAATATATCATGCCCAAAAAAATGTCATTTGGGGCCTCAAAATGGCTTTAGAAGTTTAGGACCCGAAAAATCGCTAAAAATAGTAAATAAAAAAACTGATGAAATTGACTAGGTGGAATAGGTGGGTTGCTACCAATATCTACCTGGATCATTCCTCCCCCCTTAGGAAGCAATGGTCTTGTTGGTGCATTAAGATGACTATTTAAAAGCAATCCTAATACCTACATTAATTATCAACCCGGGGTAAGTGTGTTTATTTCAAGAGTGTTCAACAAAGTTTATGCAAGTGAAATCAGAGGTTAACAATTCTAAATCGTTGCAAGAAGTAATATCTAATTCTCGAAGTTCAATCAAGACAATTCTGAAAGCAACTGTTAAAAAAATTTAATCAATCAACTTAACTTAATTCTGACTCACTCTATGTAGGAAGTAAACCGAAATTCAAGAATTAAAGAATTCACACTTAACCAGAATCACTAATCAATATCTATGGCAATCTATTTAATCAGAAAAGGGAATGCTGCAACAATTGAATAGTGAGTAACTTATTCATGCTCTACAATTGAAATTCACAATGACTGATTAACTAAATAACACCACTTGTAATGAACAACAATCAAAATGCTTGAATAACTCTGGAAAAAGAAAGAATGACATTCATGCGGAAAGTAAAAGCGATTAAGACTTCAAATCAATGGAAACACAAACTACTCAATGCCGGTGATAATGAAATCAATTGCAATTCTATGAAACACATAAATTATTTATTGCAGAAAGGGAAAATAAGAATATAACACAGAAAAGCAGTAGAGCTCCTAGTGACTGGGCCCAGAGCCTCCAGAAGTCTCTGCCAAAAGATATTCAGAACACGATTACGAAGGAACCACTATCTTGTTCATTAAATTCAATAGTAAAGGTACAACATTGTTAAGTGTGAAAACTCTATTCTAAAGAAATGTGAATAATATAAAATTACAACATACGGGTAAAAAGTCTCCCATTCTATTTCACCTATCGGTCTTTTATAACCTATGGAAAAACAAAATGGATAATAGCAAATCCTCGGGATCAAGAGATCCGAAGGATTTCGCAACTATCCAACATATTGCATTATGAAATAGGCGTGATTATCCTCATCTTTCACTGGTTCACATGAACAGGATACGATCTTTTCCTTTTCTTGGCCGTTGTTGTTCAATCATTTGAACAACAGTTATTTGGTTTAGATTTCCTGCACATAAAAACAGCAAAAGTTAGGTTTTATGCCAATAATCACATAGTTTGTTGATAATTAGTTTTACCCTTTGTTTACAAATAATTCATCTAGATTTATTTCCAAAGTGAAGATAAACATATGAAAGTTAGTAATAAATCAAGCTAATTATGAGGGTAAAACGTAACTATTTCATGGCCCAAAATACTCCCCTGCTTACATTGTTGCATGTCCTCATGCAATGAGATGGTTGAGGTGTAACAGTGTCAAGGAATAATCAAGATAGACTTCCTCCTTATATAATCTAAAACCATGTTTCTGTTTGATTTTTACAAAAGTCTGGTTTATATGACCCTCTGGGAGATCATAGTCATGGTGATAGCCTTCGATAGGGTACCATATAATGGGAAATTTGTAGCAAAACCCTATCCATGTAGGACCCATGCATAAAATTATGTTTATGGATGCGTTAAAACGAACATCAACAGCTTTAAAGTTCCTGTAATTAAATGGCTCCTGATTTTTGACATTGTTAGTGGAAGCCTGCCATATTTGCTTGGCTACCAACAAAGCGTCTTCCCTGATCTCCTGAAAGTACTCTCTCCCTGGTTGTCCAATGTCTTTGTGGAGTGGCCCCAATTTAGATACAACCTTTTTCTATTTCATGAACCTCTTATGTTGGGTGAAGAGATGCATGGATTTTGTGGGTTCTCCTCTAACCTAGAGATCCAACCATGTTCCCTTTTCTGAAAATGTTATAGGCCTTAGCCCATTTAATCTGATTATCAACAAAAGAAAGGAAATCTTGAAATTGGATGTCCCCAATGAAGGGACTAGGGTTACTATCTCGCTCATCTTCCAAAAATAAATTGTGTAAATACCATTCACATAGGAGGCACTGAACCTTCTCATTTTGTTCCCCACAAAACTAGATAAATTCTACAGTGGTCTTAAATTCAGTGGGCTTCCCTGCTCTAATGGCTTTCACTTTTAAAAACATATATCTTTCTAATAAAAACAAGGCATAATTAGTAGCAGGTGATCTGCAAGATAAAACATCAGAGTAAAGAGAGAAAATAGTATTTTTTTGCTTCATGGCTTCCTCAAATTGAGCTTGTGCTTTCTTTAACTTCTCCTACTCACCTCTGACGTTGGTGAAGTTTCATCTTCGGTTGCAGCAAGCTTTTTTAGTTTCTCCAACAACTCTTGATGTACCTGTAAGGGCACCACTTCCTTCTTATATTTTGCCAAATCCTGCTAGTTCTGTGTCAATTCATTTTGAAGCCTTAAAATAACAGCTTCTTTTATCAGAGGAGTATAACAAGGTGTTTCCTATGTTTGTGTTTCCAATTCCATTTGGGTTTCAACAATGTGTGTTTCTTTTTTAGGCTTCCAGGCCTTATCTACCTTTTCTAACCATTCCCTTAATTGTTTGATTGTTTTCTTCAAGTTCTTGTATTTCTTGCGAAACTTTCTCAACTTAGTCCTAACTGATTTGTTCTTCCTTATAGGGTTTATTCAATAGAAGAGGACATGGTATCTTTTTTAGGCACAAGAGGATTTGTGCCAATTTCTAGGCCAAGATCTAGTGGGACAGTGTTTTCTTCAGGCACCAGAGGGGTTGTGCCTATATCGGTATCCTGATCTAATGGGATAGCATTTTCTTCAGGCACCAGAGAGGTTGTGCCTATATCGGTATCTTGATCCATTAGGACAGTATCTCCCAACTGGTTTTCAGATTCAGGATCTCTCTTTGTATCGTTTTCTTCTTCCAAATATTCATTACCAAAAGGAATTGCATCCCTTGAATCCTACAATTCTTCGGCAGAAGGTAAAATCTCAATGTGACCGAACTTCCAGTAGAGGTAGACTGGTTTAGGGGGTAACTATGTCCCTCAGAATTCTCAGAGGGATTTCTTTCCTCACGGACTACACTCATATTTTCCAACACTCGGGCCATTTCATCCTCATATTCTTGTAGGAACTCATCTTCGTGCTTAGAGGAGGTGTATGGGATGGCCATGCCTCATCTGCCAAAGTTGAGGTATCTTGTCATGAAATTAACCTTTTAGAGCGTCTTCGTTTTACTAGGCCCAAGGTCGAGGGATAAGTCCTCTTTTTTCTTACTTTATTTGGAACTGATATCTCTATTCTCGGCTGCTCAATTTCTCCGTTATCAGGGGATTCTTCTGGTGGGGTTAGGACAGGATTTACAAAGTTGTCCCAAGTTAGATAATTCTTGGTATATTCATGAATGAAAATCAGATTTATCAGACCATGATGGCTGATAAATGTATGTGGATTCTTAGCCCTCCTAACCCGACTAGAAATGTCTTGCAACAAGGAATTAAAAAAGAATGGAAAATTAACTGAAATTTTATGTTTGAGTATGGCTAGAAGTTTGAGTTTTCAAGGTTTAACCACGTCTTGACATCCATCACATGTGATATACTTATGAATGGTGATTTCCAGTTCTTTCCAAGGTTCCTTCAAAGATGCAGGGTGACTCCCTTTTCCTTTGCATACTAATTGCTCGTCTGGGTCCTAAAACACTGCAATTGATTCGTGTAAGAGGACATTATTATCAGTCCACCTTTTTCCTATTGCTGGAAGTCCAGATACTTTAGTTATTACACTTATGACACTGTTATATCTCTGCCCTTTATAATTATATGTCTATCATGCAGGTTCTGGAGGAACTCTAGTGCTATCTCAGTGAGAAATCCCTGTAATTTGTCCAGATATGGAAGCCAACCAACACGCTGAAGAATAGCGCGAGCCTACTCTGTGATATTGAGTATTGTGGGTTCATTGTGAACAGATCTCCCACCCATATTTGTTGTTCTTCGGAGATTGAATTCACACTTCTACATGCCTTGCTCACGGCTTCATTAATTTGGAACAGCACAGATTTTGCATGCAATAATTTGAAACTGTTTAAAAAAAATGTAAGTACAATGATATTTTTTCGTCACATCAGCAGGTTTCGACGGATTTTAATGATTAGTTCACATGCTTTCTCATAATGTACACTTTTCCCCCTCCAATTAGAGAAGTGTGTCCATGCCCTTAGAGCATAGAAAAAGAGGAAAGACATTGAGGATCATAAATGCAATAGAATAATAATCATAGAAACATACATTGTGGCAGAAATCAGTCAAATCAACACAAGTAATAAAAATAATGGGGAAATGACCAAAAATGAGAAAAGCGGAGAAAACAATTATTATGAGAAAAAATATATTTTCTTTGATGGGAAGATATGATGGAAGCATCATATGTAAGGAATGATAACAATTGTTGGTATCAAGTGATCAGACATAATTAATTTAATTCATATGAAATTGTAGTTTATCATGCATATCGGTTAATATAAAGATAACGCTGTTCAAATGGTAAATTAATTTTTGGGAATGAGTCAATGGGAAATAATTGAATATATAATGATTGGCTATTATCATGAAACTCCAATACCACAAGCAAAGCCAGTGCTTCTAGCAGGCTTCCATAGCCTCGAAAGATTTCTTTTTAACCCAAAAATGAGTCAGAATCCTCTGTTTAGGACTTAGATAATTTTTTACTCTTATGGAGAGACCATTGTGCTGGCATGGTAACCAGATAGTCATAGTGCCATTCACAAGGGTTTAGCAAAGTGATCGGGTCAGCTCATGATGAGACCTTCTGTCCTTCAGGAAGTTCTTACTTGTCTAGAAGGTCATTTCCCTGGTGTGGTGGAAATTATGGGAATGTCACTTGTTACCTCCTTATGATCATGGTAGTTTGGCTCATGATGAGACCCCATATCCTTTCTAAGAATATTTTCATATTATTTTCTTATTTTTCATCATAAATGGAGGGAGGCTCATTATCTCCTTAAGATTTAGGGATGGTGTGAGAAGTAAAAAAATGCCGATAACAGTTATGCCCCTATTCCTAATTCATCATGCCAAAGAGGATCATCCATTGAGAGTGTAAAAAGACAGACCAACATGGTATTAAGATAGTGAATCATTTATAATATGTCTAAAGAGGAGATATCCAACAAGCCATTATATAGATGAACCATATCAATGTCTGAAAATGTAGATACCCATCAAAGGTAAAAAAAATCATAATGTTATTAGTATCATTGTTTTTCTCTTTCCTAGGTACACATTCCCCATCCAACAAGATTGTTTTAATGACATAGTGTATGAAGAAAATGATTAAATGGAAATAAAAATCACAAAATTTCATTTTATTGAACAACTATTTATTACGTAAAAAAACATGGTTGTTCATTTGATCGAACAGCAATTGTTCAAACGTTTGAACAACAAAAACACACAAAAGGAAAATCGGTTGTTCATTTGATCGAACAGCAGGTGTTCAATCATTTGAACAGCAGTTGTTCAATTGATTGAACAAAAAAAACACACAAAAGAAAAATTGGTTGTTCATTTGATCAAACAGCAGATGTTCAATTGATTGAACAACAGTTGTTCAATTTATTGAACAGCAAAAACACACAAAAGAAAAATTGGATGTTTACTTGATCGAACAACAATTGTTCAATAGATTGAACAACAACTGTTCAATCGATTGAACAACAACTGTTCAATTAATTGAACAACAAAAACACACAAAATAAAAATTGGTTGTTCATTTGGTCGAACAAAAAAAACACGCAAAATAAAAATTGACTGTTCATTTGATCGAACAACAGTTGTTCAATTGAGTGAACAACAACTATTCAACTGACTGAACAGAAAAAACACGCAAAAGAAAAATTGGTTGTTCATTTGATCGAACAACAATTGTTCAATTGACTGAACAACAATTGTTCAATTGACTAAACAGCGAAAACACTTCAAAACAATAGAAGGGAAGAAAGGAAAACAAGGGGATTTTATCATTTGTATAGTGATGATTATATAAACACAACAAATGACAATCAAATGCAAGAAAATATATACATTATTTACAAACTGAAAGGAAACAGATTTTCATCAAAGTAAAGCTGCCGAGTCATTACTCCTTGCAGCTAAAATTTGCATAGCGGAGTCATCACGTACCTGTTGGAAAAAAGACTCCTTTGTGAGTGGTTATGATAAATACGTACCTGATGATCCGAATGGAAAATGGCATCAAACCATGGTATTCATCTACCCATGTTATCCATCCACCCATGGAATTTACCCATGGTATTGTAAATGGCATCAACCCATGGTATTCATCCACCCATGATATTTATTCGCCCATGGTATTGTAGTGACCCATGGTATGTATCCCCCCATGGTATTCATCCACACATGGGATTTACCCATGGTATTGTAAGTGGTATCTACCCATGGTATTGGCCTATGGTATCTACACATGGTATTGTAACTCAAAAAAGGCTATAAATAACAAGCCTCAGTTTGTAAAAGGACAGATTGTCTGCCACAATGTAGCTTCTACAATTATTCTCTCTTTTAATAAAACAAGTTTCTTATTACAATTATGGTAACTCAAGAGCCTAATTACAATTATTCGAAACTAAAACATGACAGATGGACTAACTATTCGACTTCTACAACTTAACTGAAATAACAAACAATCAGCTAAGGTATTGACACCTAGCTGTAACAATTTGGTTGTTTTCAAACCCTCCTAGCCACAACATGTGGACAAAACTCCTACATTGTTGGCTAGTATCTAATGCCCCTGCATCAAACTCTCGAGGGCAATTTTCTTCATGGGCTCCTGTCCATGAGCTCCCCCACTGATTTGCCTATCTTCTGCAACATTCCTTCAGTCATCCAAGTGGCATCTTCTTTTGGCTTATCCTTCCATTTGATCAAGTACTAAAAGTACTCTTGTCCTCTGGTTCTTCTGAATGGTCTTTTGTCCAATATCTTCTCTGGTTGCAATGGTTGTGCTGGAGGTAGCTGCTCTTTCCACTCAATCTGTTCCTTGTCTGCTGCTTCTTCTTCTGCACCATCATCCTCATACTTGTACAAATCTGCAACATTAAAAATGGGAGATATTCCAACATCAGGTGGCAGTTAAATCTCATAAGCATTTGCAGAAAACTTCCTAAGTATCTTGCATGGCCCAATCTTTTTGAACTTCAGTTTATTGTACTGCTTCTTTGGGAATCACTCCTTTCTCAAGTGTGCCAAAACCAGATCTCCGACTTCAAAGTGAACTTCTTTTCTACTCAAGTCTGCTCTGTTTTTGTATCTGATGTTGCTGCCTTGTAGTTGTTGTTTCACTTGTTCATGTATGGCCTGGATCTCTAAAGCAAATTCCTCACCATCTGCACTTCTCAGCTCTGCCTTCCCCAGATTCCTTAACTCTGATATTCCTCTGGGGTGCATTCCATAAACAATATGAAATGGACTCTGCCCTGTGCTTATGTTTGGTGAGTCATTATATGCATATTCTGCCTGAGGCAAAATGTGATCCCACTGTTTGGGATGTTCTCCTGCCAGACTTTTCAATAAATTTCCCAGACTCCTATTTACTACCTCAGTTTGTCCATCAGTCTGAGGATGATAAGCTGAGCTAAAACTTAGTTTAGTACCAAGTTTCTTCCACAGTGTCCTCCAAAAGTGCCCCACAAATCTGGTATCTTTGTCTTAAACAATACTCCCGGGTAGCCCATGCAATCTAACAACTTATTTGAAGAATAAGTTAGCAACATGGGTGGCATCACTAGTTTTATAACATGGAATAAAATGTGCCATTTTGGAGAATCTGTCCACTACAACAAAGACTGCATCATTCCCTCTCTGAGTCTTGGGAAATCCTAGAACAAAATCCATACTCACCATGTCCCAAGGCCTATCTGGAAAAGGCAAGGGAGTGTACAATCCTGCATTCTGGCTCCTTCCTTTAGTGTATTGACAAATCTTGCAATTCTTCACAAACTTGTCTACTTCTGCTCTCATTTTGGGCCAGAAATAAAAGTGACTCAGCTGCTCATAAGTCTTATCAGTACCAAAGTGTCCAGCAAGTCCTCCACTATGCTTCTCTTTGATCAAATTTTCTCTCATGGAAAATTTTGGTACACACAGTTGGCTTCTTCTGAATAGTAAGTCCTCCTGCAGGAAATAATCCAGCCACTAGCTTCTATCTGTTAAAATAGGGTTAATACATGCCTCAAATTCTTCCATAAAATCAAGATCTGTTTTATACAATTCCTTGAGAAAATCAAATCCTGCAACTTCAAAATTAGTTTCTTGAACAAGCATGTGCCTCCTACTCAAATCATCAGCTACTTTATTGGCTTGGCCACTTATATGTTTCAAAACAAAATTAAAACTTTGGAGATACTCAACCCATTTAGCATGCTTATGTTTCAACTTGGGTTGTTGTACAATATACTGCAAAGCATGATTGTCAGAATATAATACAAACTCCCTAGACATCAAATAATGTCTCCACTTCTTCAGTGCCTGAAAAATTGCATAGAATTCCTTCTCATAAGAGGAATACTTTCTTCTGGTGTTGTTCAACTTTTCACTGAAATATTCCACAGGCCTATCATCCTGACTCAACACAACCCCAATGGCTTCTCCACTGGCATCACATTTTACCTGAAATGGTTTCGTAAAATCAGGCAGAATCAAAACAGGCTTCTCCGTTATCTTTTGCTTCAGCAGCTTAAAATTTCTTTCTGCTTCAGCAGTCCACTTAAATGGTTGTTTTCTCTTCTTTATTGTCTCAATTATGGGTGCATTAATCTTACTGAAGTTTCTTATAAAATTCCTGTAAAAACTAGCAAGTCCATGGAAACTTCTTACCTCAAAGACATTCTTGGGTGAAGGCCACTCCACAATTGCCTTAACCTTTTCTGGGTCCATCTTCAATCCTTCTGCGGAAACAACAAACCCCAAATACACCAACTCTTCCTTCATGAATGAGAATTTCTTCAGATTTATCAGTAGTTTCTCTTGGTGTAGCTTCTTCAAGACATGATTAAGATGCTTTAAGTGTTCTTCTCTAGTTTTGCTGAAAACTAATATATCATCCAGATACACTATCACAAATTTACCAATGAATTCTTTCAATACTTCATTCATAAGTCTCATAAAAGTACTAGGTGAATTTGACAACCCGAAAGGCATTACCATCCATTCATACAGTCCTTCATTTGTTTTAAAGGCAGTTTTCCACTCATCACCCTCTCTTATTCTAATCTGATGGTATCCACTCTTGAAATCTATCTTTGAGAAATATTTGGCACCACTCAAACAATCCATTAAGTCCTCAACTCTGGGCAAAGGAAATCTGTACCTGATTGTGATCTTATTGATTTCTCTGGAATCAGTACACATCCTCCAACCTCCATCTTTCTTTGGGCTCAATACTGCTGGTACTGCACATGGACTCAGGCTTTCTCTGATCAGCCCCTTGTCCACCAACTCCTGTACTTGTCTCATGATTTCCTCATTTTCCTTGGGAGTCATTCTGTAGGCTGCCTTATTTGGCAGATTTGAACCAAGGATAAAATCTATCTGATGGTTGATCTTTCTCACAGGTGGCAGCTCATCAGGTAAATCATCCACAACAATGTCACAGTAATCATCTAACATCTCTTGGATTTCTACTGGTAAATCAGAAATCTTTGTAGAAGTAAGAACTACTTTAGGCTTGCAAACTAAAGCAAAGCTTACCTCTTCTTCTTCTATCTGCTGCAAATATTCCTTCCCGCTCAGCAACAAGGCCTTTGGTTCAATCAATCTACTAGATGGCTCTCCTTCTTCCATGGGAATCAATGTATGATGTACCCCATCTTTGAAGAAATTATAAGTGTTCTTCTTGCCATCATGCACTGTTGCTCTGTCAAACGGCCAAGGTCTACCCCGCAGTATATGACACACATCCATGGGCATTACATCACTCATAACCTTATCTTTATATTTGCCCATTTGCAGCTCTATTTCACACTGTTCTTTCATAACCATTTGATGTCCTTTATGCAGCCAGGACACCCTGTAGGGAGTTGGATGCTCCCTTGTCTTCAACTTCAACTTCTCTATTACCTCAATGGAAACCAGATTGGCTGTGCTGCCACTATCAATGACTAGCTGGCAACACTTCCCTTGGATTTTGCATATGCTCCTAAACAAAGTCTTCCTTTGTGCAGGCTCAGTGACCTCTTTGGCTTGCTTCAACAGGACCTTATTCGCCACCAAGGATTCTCCCCTCTCCGGAAGAATTTTTTCTTTGATCTCTGCTTCTTCTCCAGCCTGGGCAACAACATCATTCCTTGGGCCAGCACCCACATTCTCTGGACATTCATAGTGCTTTTGTCCCACTTGTTGACATCTATAACACCTCAATTCTCTACCTCTGCCTCTGTCTCTGCCTCCTCTTCCCCTTCCTCTGTAAGAACCCTTTCTGCCCCTTGCATCTTCCTCTGTAGATGCATTCTGAGGTGAGCTACTATTAGCTCCATCCCTGGGTGTAGCAGGATTTCCTCTACCACCCTGACTTCCCTTCCCTCGGAAAGTACCTCTCTTCTTGGCAGACTGTTTCCTCAGGAGTTTCTCCTCTACTTTCAAGGCCATCTGGTAGGCCTATTCCACTGTCTTAGGAGACAGGAGACCAATCTCATCTTGGATCTCGAGCTTGAGACCATTCACATATCTGGCAGTCTTTTCCAGTGTGTCCTGAAATTTCCCAACTCTTATGCTTACTCTATAGAATTCCTCTGTGTACTCTTTTACTATCAGCAACCTCTATCTCAGGTTCTGCATTTGTTTATACAATGTCAGCTAGTAATCACTAGGCAAGAATTTACCTTTCAATTTGGCCATCATTCTAGTCCAGCTTTTAAATTGTTGCTTGCCAACTCTCCTCCTCTCTGTCTGCACTCCATCCCACCAAAGTGCAGCATGTCCCTTCAGCTTTGTTACTGCAAACTTGACCTTCTTATCTTCACTTATTTCTTTATAATCGAAGCACTTGTTCAATTCATTTATCCAGTCTGCTAGTTCTTCTGGATTCAGTCCCCCTGCATAACTCGATACTTCAATTTTGGGCTTAACTGCAGAACCCAGAACAATTCTGAGGAGCCTCATGTCAGGAGGAATTTCAACATTTTCTTCTGCATCTTCTGTCTTAAGTTCGCTGATGTCTTCAGGATCTCTGGGTTGTCTTTGCTCCATGGCATCTATTTTGGCTTCGACCCTCTGCAACATCCCCAACACCTCAGCGTTGGCAACAGGTCTTCTTCTACCAGCACCTCTACCAACTCGGATTTCCATGTCAGCAAAACAACTTCAAACAACAGCTCTGATACCACAAATGACGCAACAACGTTGAAAGGTCCGCCTACGGAGAGCTGGTCAACAGTGACGTGGCTCTGTCAATTTTTCCCTTGCTTCACGTGGTCTATTTCTTTTTAGTAATTATCAAATTCGCGGAATTTGATAAATAATACTATCCGCAATGTTTAACTTTATATTATATCCCCGAACCTTAATTTAGGCCTTTCTAGACTTTATATTAGTCTTCCAAACTTATATTAATACCTCGCACTTGTAAATCGACTTTATAATAGAACTTTCGCTCCGGGCCCACCTCTACATCCAATAGCCAATCAAATGTACGCCTGTACCTTAGGTTAAACCTCGCGCATCTCCGTCAGGCGATCACCGTCCGATGACTCTGCGCGAGATCGACGGCCCTCATCGATATCGCTCGACATCCTCGTACTGGCTTTAACGTGCGATGGGAATATGGAAGGGTGGTTTTGTACTCCCGTCCGGTGCCACGTGTCGATAGTTCTATGGAATCGCTTCAATTCAGGGAATACCGCTTTCTCCGCTAAAGTGGTGCGATATGGGCAATCCGCCTTTGGGAATACACTCATGGTTTTGCTACAGTGATTAACCAAAGGTCAAGTCGGGGTTGGGATGTCCTTCTTATGCCTTAACTCTGGTCTATGGCTCAATTTCGTCTGAACAGAATTCGTTACAATTGTATAGTGGGGATTTCCACAATAAAAATACGGACAGAGGACCTATGGTGGAATTTAACTCGCAGAGCTTATCCAACCAATTCACGGGAACAGTGGACAGATAATGCAGAATTATACAATCACCATTCTCAACGATTTCACCTCGAACCAGTGTACAATCGTTTCTCAATCAAACAATTTCTTCATTAATAAGAATTCAAGACAATTCAATGGTCGACGAACATTAAAACCATTTAACTAGAAACAATTGTTAACACACAAAGTTTTATTACAGGAACCTCCCGTCCTCTCTCCCTCTCTTTCTACATCCAGAGAATACAATTTATACAATCAACATATGTCCTTTCGATTCCTCTGTGAGGACCGTTATGGTAACTCAAGAGCCTAATTACAATTATTCGAAACTAAAACATGACAGATGGACTAACTATTCGACTTCTACAACTTAACTGAAATAATAATACAATCAGCTAAGGTATTGACACCTAGCTATAACAATTTGACTGTTTTCAAACCCTCCTAGCCACAACATGTGGACAAAACTCCTACATTGTTGGCTAGTATCTAATGCCCCTGCATCAACAGCTCATAATCCATTTGACAAAATCAAATCTAAAACCAAGGTGAGTGAGCAAAAGGCGCAGATACATCCAGCTAAATCTATCATAAGCTTTAGACAAATCAATTTTTATAATAGCCCCTTTTCTTCCACTTCTCTTCAGACTGTGAAGGGTTTCTTGAGCAACACCTATAGCTTCATGGATTTTTCTACCATTCAGGAACCCAAATTGTTCAGGGGAGATGTGACTGGAAAGGAAAGGCTTTATCCTAGAAGCTATGACTTTAGAAATTACTTTGTAAACACAAGTGCAGAGAGAAATGGGTCAGAAGTCAGCAAAGGAGTTAGGCTGATCTGATTTTGGGATCAAGGCGAGAAAGGTGGAGTTGAAAGGGGGGAAAATGGTTCCCGAGACTCTGGATTCTTCTACTACAGCTACCAGGTCATCACCTAGAACATAAAAGAAGTGCTGGAAGAATTCAACAGTCCATCCATTCGGACCTGGACTTTTTTCCTTTTGCATTCCTTTGAGTATGTCCTCTATTTCTTGTTTCATAATAGGAGCCATGATAGCCTCGTTGCCTTCTTCATCAATGAAACTAGGAAAGAGCTGGGCTAGTCTGATAACCTCTGCTATGGAAACTTCAGCTGGTGCTTTGAAGAGGGCTTTAAAATAACGAATACCCAAGGAAGCCAGATCCTCAAAAGAAGATTCTTGTTCACCATTTTCCTTAGGAATTTCCCAAATTGAGTTTGCAAGCTTCCGACCCTTTGCATAGTTTTGAAAGAATTTGGTATTCTCGTCTTCTGCTTGAAGCCAGATCGCTCTGCTTTTCAAGCGCCAGCTTTCTTCCCTGAGCTGAAGAATGCTTCTCCTAGTGGCCTCCAGCTCCTTAATTCTTGCCCTCAATTCAGCGGAAGCATATCCACCCCCTTCAGGATCTTCGATCAGAGCAAGCTCTAAGTTGACCTTCTTAAGCTCCTCTTCTTCTTTCGCCTTTTTTTGGGCAGCCCATGCTTTGGAAGTTGCTTTCATTTTCTTCAGGTTGTTCATAAGAAAAGCACTCCTTGATGTTTCAGAGCTAAATCTATCTTTCTCCCAAGTAGCTGTAAAGAGTTCAATGTACGAGTCATCCTTGAGCCAGGATGAGTTAAATCTGAAGGGGATTACTGGTTTTTTGCCATCACATTTAATTTCCAGGAGAATAGAAAAATGGTCCGAGATGTTAGTTCCCAAATCTACCTTAGGCTGAAATAAGGCAAAAGAAGGACAACACCAAACCACGCTCAACCTCGTAGCTAGCCCTACGAGGATAGGAGAGGGCTCTCTTATCATTCAAATTTGCCTCAACACTCACGGAAATCTTTTGCATGTCCTCTAAAGTGGGCGGATCTCTATCTCCTAATGAATAGGCCATCTTCAGATCAAAACCATCCGGGAATTTTAACAAAGCTGACTTCTTAGAAGGCCTCAAGTCGTCAGGGATTTCATTATAAACCGCATTAAATTTGATAATATAGTCTTAGACGGACTCACCAGGATTGCGCTTGATCTTAGTATACTCAGAAGTGATTTGAAGCGGATCTTTCTTCATTTCCCACCGATCTAGAAACTGTCTCTGAAGGTCTTCTAATGTATTAGTACTTCTGGGCTGCAAAGCTCTGAACCACTTGCGTACCTCACCTCCAAAAGTTTGCACAAACAATCTCATGGAGACATTCTCTTCATCAATTTCATGGAGGTCAAAAAAGTTTGTCATTCTATCAATATGCTGCTGAGCGGGCACACTTTGAGGAGTACCATCAAAAAAATGAATTTTACTCTGATAATCAGCGGGCATAGGATCCAAGTTTGCTGGTAAGACGAGAGGTGCGAATCTAGTAGCCATTACTCTTGGTGGATTTATGATCTGTCTTGGAGAAATGGGTGGATTAGGAGCAGTAGGTGTTCGAGGTGTATGTGGTGGAGATGGAGGAGGAACTATTTCTGATTGCTGATCAGATATCGATGGTTGCACGGGAATGGTAGGAATAAAAGAAGGCTCAGCGTGAACTTGTGAATCAGAAGTAACTGCTGATGGACCAAGAGTTTCAGAAGCGGACTCGATAAACTCAGGAATATTCGTTGCCACAATAGAGTTCTGAATGTTCAAGATGTAACTATCAATGGATCTATTAGCTTGTTCAACCTCAATATACTTGATAAACTCAGGATTTATGACGGTAGAACCAGTAGCACTTTCAGATTTAGTTTTGAATAACGATAACTCGAACTGATCATAAAACTCAATATCTTCAAGGAACTCAAATACAGTCGGGCATGAATGAGATTTAAACAAAGGGATCACGGGACTTTCTCGGCGGAGGATTCTTGAAATCAGATTGGGATTCTCATACACTAGAGGCGGATCAGGATCGGGATTTGATCTAGTATGTCTTCTGGAAGCCAGTGTGTTGATCTATTCAAAAATCAAAGGACAAAATCGATCTATTCAGCCTATCAAATTCTAAACTCAATCATCCAAAAGTCCAGAATGATGTAATATACTGGGGTAATTCACAAGTCAAATGTCACGTTCACAAGCTAAACCGGAGATTGACTGAAGCAGTGTTTATCTACTTCCGCTAATGCAAAGCAAAAGCGTTTCGAAAGCTACCTGGCGTGACTTCAGGCTCCGTCTGTAACTTATGAAACAAATAAAACAAATAAGCCAACCATTTTCTTCCCCAGTATGGTCACCACTATGTTAGTTCCCAAATATAACTTAGGCTGAAATAAGGCAGAAGAAGGACAACACCAAACCACGCTCAGCCTCGTAGCTAGCCCTACGAGGACAGGAGAGGGCTCTCTCCGGGTCAATCTCAATTAAAATATTAAAAGGGGCTTGATATGACTAAAAAAACAACTAATATTAGGCTAGATAAACAAATAGGAGGGTTTGATTTTCATTTTTAGGGGTTTTTGTTGGAAAAAGGGAAAAACAATTTTTGGGCTTGGGGATGAGGCCAAATCTTGCAGAGTTCAAGTTGGGGCAGGGTAGACAATGACTTTGATGTCTTAGATCAAATGAATGGATAGAAAAGACTGCTGAGAAGCTGAAGAGGGAAAGAGAGTGCAAGGATCCTCTTCAAAATGACGAAGAACATAAAAAAACTAAACAAAATCTTAAGGCAGAGCACCAACAAATCAATGAATTATACCTCAATTACTCATTTGTTTAATTCAGAAGCATAGAGAAGGGAAATGGCATACATATAACATTAATGAAACTTACAATAACATGAGAATAACATCATCAAAACTTAGAAGCCACAAGGATCCCAACAAGTGCTGCAAAACTCTGGTCTTTCCTTTGCCAAAAATCTGAAATGAATGTACAATGAGGTGCCAAACTTTTCCCAAGTATCCAACCCTGAAAATGTCTCAGAAAATACAATATATAGATCATCCTAACCCCTTCCCATGCCTCTAGGGTTCGAGCTCATCCTTCTAGTATCTATTTCAACCAATTCTAAACATGGAGCTAAAATCTAGGCAGCCAAACAACTTGCCTCTATATGCTAGGAAACTGATCCATTCACTTAATTTTCACTTTTTGGTGAATGAATCCTCTAGAAGAAGTAAAAACATGCCAAATTTACATCATAGTCACCAAATTACATCATGGTAGGTCAATCATCACATGAAAAATTAAAACTAGTCAAAACTGGGCGAATTTCTGAGTTGAAGAGTGAAAATGAGACAAAATTTCTCTATGCGCCGCGCTCAAAAACTCAATGCATCGCGCCACTTTGGAGGTGATTTTGAGGCACTTACTGAAGTCCAAATTGAGCTCATGATAGCTCGTTGGAAAGCCCTGGATGTCTTCTATCCAATCCAAGTATAATTTTTCAATTTGGATGTCATTTTCCCCTCCAAAACTGCAATCTCCCAAGACTGGTTCCTGCTAGTGCAAAAAGTGGCAGAAAGGCCATTTTCAAGGTGTTTTTGGCCCTTTAGGCAGCCCAGAATTTGATGAAATGCTTCGGCCATTCCTGAACATACATAATATATCATGAAAAACCAAAAAATGCAAATTTTTCTTCCAGAATATGTCCCAAACGTAAGCGCGCGTCGAGTGGCGCGATGCGTCGGGCGAAAAAACCTGTTTTGCAACCAAAATTTTCAAAAAGGACAAAATATTCTCCAAATTTGCTGAAATTTGGAGTAAAGGTCTCCCATCATGTCTCATGCTCATCCAAGGAAGCTTCGACTAAGATTCAGAGTGGATCCGGCCTTTTCTGACGTTTTAGTGCTTTTCTCAACCTCGCCTTCAGGATCTTTATTTTTGCTCTGCAAACGTGTGTGCGGGCCCAATAGTGATTCTTCATGTGTCTGAGCATGTATTTGTCCCTATTGGCCTTCACCAAGAGCTTCTCCAGATGAATTTTGACGTGCATAAGGCACGTCTCTCGCTCAAATGGTGTCATGTCACCTGGTCTCTTTCGGGCCAATTCACGGTCTTCACGGATTTTCCGCAACTCTATGAGTGTCTGTTGATCCTCCAGTTGTTTATTCCACTGATCCAAGTAATTTATAACCCACTGAGCTCTCTGCAACTTCACGGTCAAAGTGTCAATCTCAGCTTTTTGTTCCTGGATGATTTCTTTCAGCTTTGAGCTAGGAGAGCTCGAATCAACATCGATCAAAATAAAATCAGTATCTTGGCCTCCCGAGGGGCCCTCATCATGCATAGGCTTCTTGCCTCTGCCCTGTACTTGTGCTGATGTAGAAGGCAAGACCCCTTCCACGCCATGTGGAGATAGTACTCGTGCTGCTGATGAAGGTAACGAGACCCCTTCCACCCTGGGCGGAGATAGTACTCGTCGTGCTGCTACAAATAAGGCTCTGTGGCCTCTTTGATATGTCACACACACTGGAGCACTGATAGGATCAGTCTCAGGAACCTCAAACTGATGTGAAGGCTCTGCCTCATCATGAAAAATCTCGGAAGGAGGCTGGGGGGCTGCAAAGAAGTCACGGGAAATGAACTCATCCCATGTGATGCCCTGCAAACCAAGCTGATGTACTACAATGATTTTGATGAGCGCATAATGATAAATGCTGTTATGTTGCTGCTCTGGAGTCTTCTTCTGCACTAGGATAGTCATCCGCTCTATGTTTCGGCACATGAAGTATGGAATATTCATCAGTCACACTCTCGTGAAACGCATCAAAAGTCTGATATGATATGCATAAAGGCGCGAGAATCTACCCTGACAGCTGAAATATCTAATGATGAGCTTCATTAATGGCGCATAGGACTCCTTCAGAAACCGGAACGGGAAAACCCTGCTCAACTACCTCAAATATCCAATCCTGATGTAAGGTTCATAATATTCTCTATCCAGCTGCTGTCTCTTATTCCACTCCTCACCAATGTTCGGTATCCCGGTCGCCTCAGAAATGGTCTCTGGTGTCAAAGTGAAGTTCACTCCAGCAAGATCTACATGACCATCACGCAAATGTAGGACAAATAAGCGAACTAACTCTGGATGGTGTTGAATCTGAGATATCATTTCACAATACCGAAAACATGAATGTTGCTGAAAGCATGTCATTGCAAGCGGGCAGGCCTGCAATTGAGCCAAAGAAGTGGGCTCCTCCCTGACGTGCCTGCCACTTTTATGAGACCTCCTCGGTACATTTAGCTCTGCGGTTGAATCACTGTCCTGCTCATATCCCTGCTCATATGATGAATTGGTCTCTGACATGATACTGAAAACAAGGTGTTTGACAAATATGTGCTGATATTTGTAAGGTGAAAACAATAGTTTGGTGTATGCTTTAATGCCAAATGTGTCACATATGAAATGAGAGGCTGCAAGGAAGTGTCACCATGAATGAAATAGATTGTCAAGTGGATTCAGAGTGGAAGGACAGTCACTCACTCTTTGGGGAATTTCGGGATTAAGAACCTTTACAAGTGATATGGGAATAGGTGATAGTGATGGGGGGTAGTTTTAGGAACAAGAGTCAATGAAATGGCAACATATAAGTGAAATAAAGGATATGGAGGCAGTCCTTGAATGTGGAAATTAGGATTTTTTCAATGGAGGGAAGTGATGGTAAGTGATAGGGTTAGAGGGTTAACACATGGGCATAAAAGGATATAAGGGATATGGGACAGCGGGTATAGGAGAAGGGAACGTGATATAATAGTGTGACAGTACTAGCAGTGATAACAATGATAACAATGACAAGAGAACAAATAAAAATGGAATGAGAGTTTAAGCACCAAACACCTCTTTGCAAACCCTTGGGAGCAGATTGCAATATGGGTATAGGGTTTATTCTTGCACCAATTAAACTCTTTGAATACCTCCTTCAAATGACACCCAACAGGAATTAAACTCAGATAGCAAGCACAGACAACTTACTTGGAGGCAAATGAACTGAATTGATTTGAGTTTTGATGAAGGAAGATGAGTTTCGGCCTTTGGGGCTCTATGCACCGCGCACAAGCCCAATGCGCTGCACTCAGTGGGTGCGCCGCGCCCTTAGAAAAATACACTGTGTCTCTCAGCTCAACACGCCGCGCTCAGTGGATCTGCCGCGGCCTATCCCAATGCGCCGCGCTGAACTCAATCACACAGTCGGCCCTCCTAAAACACAGTTTCGCTCTTTGAACTCCAATTTCGACTTCTCCCTTAGATTTTCTCAATAAATCTTGTTGCAAATGAATTAATAATCTTGGGAAATATCTCATATAGACATGGTTTTAATTTTTTCTTCTTCAAAACCCATTTTGTAGTGTTTTTTGACTTTGGCACTTTTTCATTTAATAGAACTTTGTCTTTTGTTTCCTCATTGGCTTTCGGGAGCTTGAATGATGAAATTGGTTGATTTTACAGGAATGGTGGCATCGAAACTTGGCAAAGGATGACCAGAGTTTGCATAGTGAAGTACAACATGGTGGAGAGATACAATTTATTACAAAAAAAAATTTGACAATTTCTTCTTCAAAACAGAGTTTTGAAGAAGAAACATCCTCAAGCAGATTGACGATAAAAATCCTGAAATGACACTTGTTGAAAACATCCTCATGGCCTGCAGGCATTGTTCAAAATTTCGAAAGACCAAACCCTAGACCTAGAAACTGAAAGACTCTTTTGACCAAAATAACCATTTATGACTGTAAATGACATGAACTGAACTTTGATAATTTTTTAGAAAATTTGACCAAACCGGCAGGTACAAGCATGAGGGAAAATGAAAGAACAAAACCCTTCTGTCAGACAATGGCATGCCCCTAACGGAATGCAGATGAATGAGCGGAATGAGACACCTAAACAATGAAGTGCAATAAGAGAAATGATCTCTAACGGAGGGATGTAAAGACCGACTCTAACACGAGACACCCCCTTCACCCACCCAATGCCGATAGATCTTGAGCTTTTCCACCAAATCTTCGCATAACAAGAAACGATCAATCTCCTTACCCACCCAGTCCTGCCCAATTCTTCTGTTTCTCCATGTAGGTCGCAACTTCGGGAGGGGAATATCCACCAAATGGGACAGGGCCAGATGATTCCTAAAGAAATCAGTTAACGGGTTAGCTCTGGCCGAGGTGCCCTAGGACTCCGCTTCCCCCAAAGAAAAGTTCAAGTCTCCACCAATAATTAAGTAGGGGTGAGAGAACCAAGAGGAACTGAAAACATAGGTCTAGAACTGCTCTCTTTCCACACAAGGCCCATAGATATTTAAGGAGAGAAAGGTAAGTTTGAGCTCACTCGAAAAAAGCTCCAAGGCCAGACAATTCACTCTGGTAAATGAAAGAATAACATTTAGGCGAAAAGTAAAAGCGATTAAGACTTAAAATCAATGGAAACACAATCTACTCAATGCCGATGATAATGAAATCAATTTCAATTCTATGAAACACATAAATTATTAATTGTAGAAAGGAAAAATAAGAATATAACACAAAAAAGCAGTAGAGCTCCTAGTGACCGGGCCCAGAGCCTCCAGAAGTCTCTGCCATAAGATATCTAGAACACGATTATGAAGGAACCACTGTCTCTTTCATTAAATTCAATAGTAAAGGTACAACATCGATGAGTGTGAAAACTCTATTCTGAAGAAATGTAAATAATATAAAATTACAACATACGGGTAAAAAGTCTCTCGTTCTATTTCACCTATCAGTCTTTTATAACCTATGGAAAAACAAAACGGATAATAGCAAAACCTCAGGATCAGGAGATCTTGAGGATTTCACAGTTGTCCAGCAAATTGCATTATGAAATAGGTGTGATTCTCCTCATCTTTTGCTGGTTCACATGAACAGGATACGATATTTTCCTTTTCTTGGCCGCTGTTGTTCAGTTGTTTGAACAACAATTATTTGGTTCAGATTTCCTGCACACAAAAAAGTTAGTTTTTATGCCAATAATCACATAGTTTGTTGATAATTAGTTTTACCCTTTTTTACAATTAATTATTCTAGATTTATTTCCAAAGTGAGGTAAATATATGAAATTTAGTAATAAATTGAGATAATTATGAGGATAAAACGTACCTTTTTCATGGCCCAACAGGTCCCCATTGTGTTGAATGCCTCCATGAGGTGGGGAAACTCCTACTAAACTTGGCCCCTAGAGAGACACTTGCATTTGTGTAGGATTTGGCCAGCTTTGAAAACCTGATACAATTGGATATTCTGCTGGAAAGTGCTTTTAAGTTGTGTGTCCATGATCCGATCAGTTTCAGCTTGTTCCATGCAGTCTTGATTTAACTCTTTCGGGGTGAGTTGTTCTGCAATGTTGGATGTGTCTAGTAATGGCAGAAAGTATGGCCGAAGGCGATCCACGTTGAACGCTAGGTGCAGACCAAGGAATGGGGGAATGCTAAGCTCAAAACCATTGTCTTCCACGGCCTTGGTGATGGCGTATGGACCATATCAGAGTGGGAATAGCTTGCGGTAGATTCCAGAGAGGCATTCCTTCTGCAAATGTAACCAAAATTTTTCGCCCACCTGTAACTTGTGTGGCACCCGATTTTGATCATGTCGTTGCTTGTGCTTGGCATTCGATTTATCCAAGATGTTATGGACCTCCTAGCAGGCATGCGGGATGCGTTCAATAAATCTGGTTGCTTTATCAGCCTCAGACAGTACATGTGTGGATTATGTCTGTGTGGTCGAATGAGGTGTGGCAATATCACGCAACGACGCACCTGGGGTTAGATAAATGGAGTGCTTAACTTGGAAATGTGGAGGAACCTCTATGGGTGAGGAGAAAATGTCCTTGTATTCCTCCACGTCTTTTTCCATCTATTGTTGATGTGCAGGGGAGCCATGTTTGGAGGTTGTGGCCACAATCTTATTCTTTCCCTGTGGGTGAATCGTATTGAAAAAAAAAATCCTGGTTTGGGAAATAATCTTACTACATTTATTTGCAGTACTCAAAGATATGGTGGAAGGTGCTACTACCTACGGTATATTATACAACTTATTTCCCAAAGTAATAATAATAGAAAGAGGCTTAGACTCATACACAACATGTTGCTTACACAAGTATGGTTGGCCTAATAATACATCAGACACACCAAGAGGAGCAACATCACACAGTACCTCATCGGTAGGTTGAGCCACTTCATGACCTCAGCTAAAATAAGGTTCTTTTGGCTTCCGCTATCGACAAGGAATTGCAATGGAGAACCCTTCACCCACATTTGGGAATGGAAGAGGTACCCCCCCTCCTTTGGATCTTCGAGTTCATATTTCTTGATCTTAGTGGTGGCAATGGTGACACTGGGTTTCGCATCAATGATTTTCTTCCCTTTATCATTCCTCTTGTCCCATTCTGACTCGGAATCAGAACATGCATATGATTTGGATGCCTTAAGTTAGGCCACGAGCGACTGTTTGGTCCGACACTCGCTTGTGTTGTGAGTGGAGCTATTATGAAAGACACACCACTTACTCATGTCCTTCTTTGGCTTTGTGGTGTTGTTCTAAGTCGCTCCGCTTTGGATTTTCCCCTTGTTCTGCGGTTTGGGGGCACCTTTCCCTGGCTTCGGATTTGCGGATCCAAAGTCTCACTTCTTCTGCTTAAATTTCTACTTGATCTTGGAGGCATATCGATATGTCATGCCAAGCGAGGTAATGTCGAGGAAATCCATTTCCTCCTGAATGTATCTGTGCAAACAACTACGGTACTTGAGCACCAAATTTTTCTCCAAATGTTTAATACCCAATTTTTTGCACAGGGTATGGAACAAATTCGTCAGCTCTTGCACATCTTGATCCATTTGTTGCCGCAATGTGGTCCATTGGATGTACTTGTCCTCATAACTCCCCATGGGGTAATATTGTTCCTTGACGCCATTTCAGAACGAATTCCAAGTGGGTGCAGCCAACAACAGAGAGGGTTCCCTCTCATCCTTTTGATCATAATAGGTTTCCCACCAGCATTTGACATGGGGCCGACTTTGAGGAGAACAAAAGTAATCTTTTATCAGTTGGAGAAATCATGGACTGAGAAATACCCTTCTAGAAAATTCAAAAATCTATCTACGAATTATATATCTATTTGGCCTTCAAATACATGACTTTTAAAGTTGAATTGTACCTTGAAAGGAGTGGCGCCTCCAGAGTGGCTGTCGAATTCAAATGCTTCATTGATGGGTAGTCATTGAAGGATCTAGGAAAAGTTATCCATCATCGCATTCCTTTATTTCTCGAGGGCATCCTCAAACAATATTTTGATAGGATCTCCTGCTCCCTCATCTTTATTTTCTTCCACCATGGGAGGTCGTTGGGGTTTGCGAGGTTGATCTTGCAAAGGTTTAACCAAATCGAGCCCTAACTCCTTATATCTCTACCTCGTTGTAGACATCCAAAGAAATATCGAGAGAGAGAAAACCGCTCTGATACCACTGACCCAGATTTATGTAGAAATGCAATAAAATACAAAAATATACACAAACATAGAGATGCAACAGGAATAACACTTCATTCCATTAATATCAAATACTGAAAAATGCTTACATATAGAATAGCAAATAAACTAGCTCAGGTTATGATAGCTTATCTCTTAGAACAGATGTGGTGGCTACATACCTCTGAAATGTGCTACAATGAGGCTCAAGGGCCTTTTTATTATTGAACAATAATAGAAAACCCTAACTCAAAAAGATGTAACACCAAGAGTTTATGGGCTTCGTTAGGGTTAGTTGGGCAACTAACTTCCCGGGGTCGTAACTTGGTCATATTATCTTTACTTGGCGCGTATGATATCTAGTTGGAATATCTCTCTAAGGAATACAACTGCTAATGTGATACCTACGAAATAGTCGCATATATCATGCCCTAAAAATGTTGTTTGGGGCCTCAAAACGGCTTTGGAAGTTCAAGACCTGAAAAACTGCTAAAAACAGTAAATAAGAAAACTTATGAAACTGACTAGGTGGAATAGGCGGGTGGCCACCAATATCCACCTCGATCATTCCTCCCCCCTTAGGAAACAATGGTCCCCATTGTGTTGAGTGCCTCCATGAGATTGGGGAACTTCTGTTGAACTTGGCCGTTGGTGAGTCACTTGCCTTGGTGCAGGAGTTAGCTAGCTTTGACAACCCGATACAATTGGATCTTCTGTTGGCAAGTGATTTTAAGTTGTGCGTTCATGATCTGATTAGTTACAACATGTTCCATGCAGTCTTGATTTAACTCTGTCGGGGTGAGTTTTTTTTAATGTCGAATGTGTCCAGTAATGGCAGAAAGTATGGCCGAAGGCAACCCACGTTGAACATTGGGTGCAGACTAAGGAATGGGGGAATGTTGAGCTCAAAATCATTGTCTCCCATTACCTTGGTGATGGTTTATGGACCATATCAGAGTGGGTGTAGCTTGCGGTGGGGTCCAAAGAGGCATTCCTCCAAACTTTGTAGCTCACCTGGAACTTGTGTGGCACTCGATGTTGATCATGTCGTTACTTGTGCTTGGTATTGGATTTCTTCAAGATGTCGTGGACCTATTGGCAGGCGTGTTCAATAAATCTGGTTGCTTTATTAGCCTAAGGCAATACATGTGTGGATTATGTCTGTCTGGTCGCATGAGGTATGTCAACATCAGGCAGCGGTATGCCTAGAGTCAGATCAATGGAGTGCTTGACCTGACAATGTGGTTGAACCTTTGTGGGTGAGGAGAAAATTTCCTTGTAGTCCTCCACGTCTTTGTCCATCGGATACTGCTGTGTAGGGGAGCCTTGTTTGGAGGTTGCGGCCACAATCTTCTTCTAGCCCTGTGGGTGAATCGTAATGAAAACAAATTTCACGGTTTGGGAAATAATCTTACTACATCCGGTATCCTGTACAACTTATTTCCCAAAGTAATAATAATAGAACGAGGCCTAGAATCATACGCATCATGTCTCTTCCACAAGTATGGTTGGCCTAATAATACATTGGACACATCAAGAGGAGAAAATTCACACAGTACCTCATTCGTGAAGGGCTTGATGTTGTACGGAAGGCGACACTACTGGCGGACGCAGAGATCTCTTCCTTGGTGAACCCACCTGATGGTATATGGCTATGGGTGTGTTGTGGTGATCTGATTAAGGCATGTTGGTAATGTTGTGCTAATTCCTCTTTCAAATTTTAAAACAAATGCTTTTCATGTGTTTAAGGATTCAAGTTCTCTTGCAAGTTAATAGAGTCTCATGAGTAATTTTTATGTTAATTTTATGAGAAATTTAACATAAACTAAACACTGAACAACAACAATAAAATGTACAGTACATCACCATACAACACATCAACACAGGGATTTGATGAAGGAGTTCACCCCTCCTGGGCTACATTTCCTTAGTCCAATTTTCATGGCTTGGTCCTCTATATTATGCTCAAATATGCAAAATGATGTGCTTACAATGCTTTTTTGCTCATGAAACCTGTTTCATTGAGTCCAAAACACTAAAAAATGGTACCTTGGCCTCTTTCTGCCCCTGATTTAGCCGAAAATTGGATGAGTTATGACTTGGCCTAGTTTTTCTTCAATTCGCTCCACAAATTGCACAAAAATCCGGGTTGGTCCTACAAATCCGCCCAGAATTTGGCTAATTGTCCTACAATTTTGGGATGTTTAACTTTTCTAATAATACCTTTAAATCAGATTAGTGCCAACAAACCCTCATTAATGTTAATTAAGCTGAGATTAACATTTTAATGGTGCGCTTAGGATCTATCACCTCTTGCGCTCCACCTGTGGTCCGAGGTATTGGTCACATGCTTTGGGGGCTGGCTTGCTCTCCCCCCATCAGTGTTGACATCAAAACTTATATATGTGCGGAGTTGTATATAGGTAAGCAACAAAGCGTAGGGGAGTTGGTAACGGTGTGATTTATTTCGGTAGAGGTCTCGTGTTCGACCCCCGCCCGCTCCCTCCGGTCCATAGCCATAATTTTACCATGCCGTGAGGGGGACACGTGGCAGCCCCAGGCTGAGCCATGTGTCTCCTCCTCATTGGCCTCCCAAAAACCAATAAAAACATGTCAACACCCACTATACGCACCAACCAAACCTTGCCACTTGGCAACCATTCATTCACCGAAAAAATGGATTGATCAGCCCGTTGACCTGCCCAGATAGCATGCCACATCAGCAGTACAGACTGCTGACTAAGCTCCCTATCTAAAAAAAATTTCGCCAAATTTTCATATTTGGGAAAATGGACAAAACACGTTTCTGAATCCATACAGAGTCCATTTCGTGCGAAATGAGTTGCGCTAGATTCAGAATGACGAACACTACGTGGTCGTTCAGGTTTCATGTCATTATGAGAACTTCTATTTTTTAGCATAATTTTGAGCACCTGATCATTCCTCCCCACTGGAAGCTTTTGGACCCCAAAAGATCATATTCAGTTGTTGAACAGGTGAGGGTACATTTCCCTCACCTTCCCAATTTCAATCAATTTGGCTTTTGTAGGATTTTTTCCTTTGAGCCCCACTCGAAGATAGTCGACACTTCCTCTTTTCGATGTCCTTGTTCTTCTATCAAGTATGGTTTCTTGTTGAAGTTCATTAAATAATTATGGAGAAAAGCCTTAAATAGATGTATGTTGAACATTCTCTCCTTGATCTTCAATCAAAGGAGGCTCATACAATCTTAAATTTTCAACATTAAAAACATAGTAAATTTGCATGTTTGAAGGCAAATTAAACTTGAAGGCATTGTTACCAATCTTTTCCAGAATTTTGAAAGGACCATAATGGATTAGTTTCAGCTTTTTATCTTCTCCTTGAAGCCTCTCTTTGTTAATGTGAAGCCAAACTTCATCACCAACTTGAAACTTATGATCCACACGATGTTTGTCGTGTCTCGCTTTGTACTTGCCTTGACTTTTTTCTAGTTGATCTTGGACTGTTTAATGGATCAACTGAATTTTCTCTATGAATTTATTTGCTTTATCTATGTTGATAGGCATATCTATAGCCACATATTTTCCAAAAATTAAATCCAATGGTGATTTTGGCAAGTATCCAAGCCATGCCTCAAATGACGATGCTTGTGTAGAGGGGTGTTTTGTATGGTTGTAAGCATGTTGAATGTAACGAAATTGTTCATCCCACAACTTAGGATGTTTGCTGCAATATCCTCGAGGAAGATGAATGATTGTTTAATTGACCATCTGTTTGTGGATTAAATTTTGTGCTCTTCTTCAATTTAGTGTCCATCAAGTCCCATAAGCTTGACCAAAAATTCCCAACAAATTGAGAATCTTGATCACTTACAATAGATGCAGGCAACCCAAAACTTGAACCCAAACATTTTGAAAGAAAATATGATTTGTTTGTTCAGCTGTGACTTGCTTTTTACATGGCATCAATATACCCATATTTTTGAACCTATCCACAACTACAAACAAATAATCATGACCTCTTTTTGACAAAGGAAGACTAACAAAATCCATAGAAATACTCTCCCATGGACGTGAAGGAACCAGAAGTGGTGTATACAATCCTAACTTCCTATTACTAGGCTTACTAACTGCACGCAATGAACAACCTTTAATGAAACATGACACACTTTCAAGCATACAAGGCCAATGACAATACCTCTACAGATTTGCCATTGTTTTGCTTACGCCAAAATTTCCTGCAATAAGAGAAGTGTGTGCTTCCCTTATGACATTCACTCTTTCCCCCTGTCGAATACAAAGCTTTCCCAAATGATACAACAAGTTATTATGTACATGGTAATCCAATTCCTCAACTTGGCGACCTTGACTCAAGTTTGCATAAACATCTTGAAAGTCATTATCAAATGCACATTGCTCAATATAAATTTCATGTAAAACAAAAGTATTCTTGAGTAAAGTAGCTGCATTAATAATAGGCTTACAAAGAATATCAACAACCTTATTGTATATACATTTCTTATACCTGATGACCAAGTGGAATTGTTGTAAGAAACCCATCCATCGAAAGTGCCTTGACTGCTGCAAATTAGTTTGTGATTGCAATTATTGCAATGGTTTATGGTCGGTGTGAATGATGGTTTCCTTTCCCATCAAATAGTGTTTCCACTTCTTCACACTTTGAACCAATGCATATAGCTCCTTGTCATAAGTAGGATAGTTTATCACTGCACCATTGAAAATTTATGAATGGAATGAAATGGGCTTACCATGTTGCCCAAATGCTTTTTTTTTGCTTGCCTCACCACTGGAATACCTTCTTAACACTAGTCAATGCATTTAATGGAGCTGCAATAGAAGAAAAATTAACGATGAATTTCATCCAATATTGTGCTAATCCTAGAAAACTTCTTACCTTAGTGACTATCTTGGGTTTTGGCCAATTCACAATGACTTCAACCTTAGAGGGGTCTATCTTCAGCTCACCTCCTCCAACAATATGTCTCAAATACACTAAATAGGTTTTACCAAATTTACATTTTGACATCTTCAAAAACAACTGTTATTTTCTTAAGACATCAAGCAACTTTCTTACATGCATGACATGTTCATCTCGTGATTTGTTGAATATCAAAATATCATCTAAGTAAACAATGACAAACTCATCAAGAAATGGTATCAATACATCATTCATAACTCTCATGAAAGTAGTTGGAGCGTTGCAAAGACCAAAAGGCATAACAAACCACTCAAACAATCCTTGTTTAGCTTTAAATGCGGTCTTCCATATGTCCTCTTCAACTATTCTAACTCGATGGTAACCACTTCTTAAGTCTAACTTAGTGAAATACTTTGCATACCTTAACTGATCAAGCAAATCATCTATTCTTGGGAGTGCACAGAAATCTACACACATGCACCATGTTCCATCCTTCTTGAGCACCAACACAATCGAGAACCACATGGCGAGGTAGATGGACGAATGATCCCTTTATTCAACAAATCTTGGATTTTCTTCTTGATTTCTGCACTTTCCATTATCAAAATGCGATACATGCCAATATTAGGGAGTGGACAATCATGCTGCAACTGTATCTCACGTTGGATTCCCCTCTTGGGAGGTAACCCCTTTGGTTCCTGAAACATCTCGCCATGCTAACTTACCACATCAAAAAAATCAAATTTCAATTTATCATCACAGCCTTCAAAATATTCATATTCCATATCATTATTTTGTTTGATCATAAGAAAGACAAAGTTTTTGCTTGAATTTACTAATCTTTTCATTTGCCCAACATTAACTAAAGAGAGGTTTGGCTTTTAATGATGAGCTCTCACAATATATTTCACTCCATCTTTGAACAAGTGGTACTTTTTCTCATGGCGATAGAAGACTGCTTTCATGTTATAGAGATAAGGACTACCCAAAACAACTCCTTCTATGTCAAGCGGTACAACGTCTAACTCAACTTCATAAATAAAGTTTGCGGTGATTGCAAACCAAAAAATACATATTCTTGTAACCTGTAAATTTGTATCCTTGGTGATCCAACCCAAAGGATATGGCTTGTGATGTGGTATGGTTTCAAGATTAAGTTTCTTGACTAAGCCTTCAGATATTAAGTTTGCTTGATACCCACAATCAAATAGTGTGTCAATTTTTGTGTGTTTTGAGAAAACTCTTACATGAAACAACTATATTCTTGTTTCTTCACTTGGAGTGTTATTGTGACAATTTGACAAACTAGTACTTGCTATGGCTTCTTTTCCCTTTGTGACCATGGCTAAAATTTTAGTCTCATCACCCGAGTCGAATCAAAGATCCTGTTGTGTGGTAACGGTTGTCTTTTGTTTCCCCTTGTTGTTGAATTTCTTAGGCCTCAATTCTGGATGAAGCTTCCAACAATGGGCTTCATCGTGACCCTCTTTGGAACAATGTTTACATGTGGTTTTCTCAACTTATTTTTTAATGGATGCATTTTTATTTTGTTTTCCTTTGAAACCCTTTCCTTTTTCACCACCCTTAAATAGTTTACTTTTACCCTCTTCTAGTACATTTTCCCCTCTTGCCTCTAGGTGTGCAGCTTGCACACAGACCTCATCTAGACTAGTGGGATTAAACATGAGGATGGTATGTTTCAGGTAACTGTGTAAACCCCCTATATACTTCAGCAAGGTATCTTGAGAATGCAAATCAACACCTAACATAAGAGCTCTTTTCTAAATTCTTGGGTGTAATATTGCACACTTTGACCCTTAAGTTGTCTAAAGTTTTGCCAGTTCATAATGGATTTTTGCATGTAAGCTAGAGGGTAGAATTACCTTTTAATTGCAGCAATGAAGTTAGACCAAGAAATTGAGATCTTACTGTGTTTTTTTAATCTCATCTTGTGTCCTTGCTTCCCACCATACAAGTGTTGCACCCTCCATTCTCAAGGAAGCCAATTGAATCTTTATGTCATCCTCTTGAAGGTTCTAAATTCTACAATAAACCTCCAAATGACTAATCCAATTATCCAGATTCTCTACATTCACTTCCCAATATACATCGGTAGCTCAAATTTAACATCAAGTTTAAGTAAGGGTGATTTACGCGTTCCTTTTCAAGTATGTGTTAGTGTAAATTCTTAACGCAGGTGTACGAAAAGAGCTCACTTTAGTTGTGTGTGACAAAAAAACCTAACAACAAAGATGGTTGCTTAACTTCTTTAGATCTGCAATCGATAGTTAAAACAAATGCTGCAAAAAACCAGATCTATGCAGTAAAAGTAGTTAAACAGTGAAAAGAAATAAGAATTGATCCATGCATCCAATAGACAAGACAAGATTTAAAGAATTTTGAATATATTATAACACTTGGTAAAGAAAACTAATACAAGTTACCAGTCCCCCTCAATGGGATGGGTTCTTGGTTGTCCCCAACGCTTCAGATCCATAAGTTTCTCTCTCTCAATGGTGCAGAAAACCCAAAATGTGTTGAACTCTATGGCAGCTCAAGAAGCAAAGAAAATAGTCGCAGCAATGAGAATGATCAAAGCGTGACAATGAAAGTGATCAAAGTGAAGAATGAATGGAAAACCTTCCTATTTATAACAAAATATTGAGTTATCCTAGATAATGACGCATAATAAAATATTATTAACCAAGATCTAGATCTAACCGCTTGGAATGTTTTATTATATTTTGTTGGAGGGAAAAGATATTTAAATTGGTTAAATACCTTTATTTATAAATAATAAATAATAAATGATTTATTTATCATTTCAAGAACGTGGTTAAGGAATATATATATATATATATATATATATATATATATATATATATATATATATATATATATATATATATAGATATATATATATATATTTTTATTTTTTTTTGCACAAGTTCGGTTATGTTGTATTATCTGAAAAGGAGGAGGAGAAGAAATTCCTTATTACAAAATCGCCCCAATCAGTTTACAAGATGGATTTATCTGTTGGGGAGGCATTACTCCATGAGTGCTATTGTAGCTGCTATTTTTTTTTATCCTTTTTGCAGTAGATACTATTACACTTGTTCTATATTGCCGAACAAACTGATCTAAAAGAAGAATACATTTGACTTGCATTTTTTTAAAACTAGATTGTCTACTATTTTCCTGAGTGAAAACATGAAAAGCCTAAAGCTATGGAAGATCATTTATTTACAGTGTTCTCGCTGTCTCTGTATATGCTTCCATGATCCTGAGAGGTAGATCCTTGTTCTGACTTTTTGTTAAGAGCTTCCCTCGGAAAGTTAAGAGACTCTTCCAAATGATTGCATCAGTTTTGAACCTTTATTACATCTTTGGTGCATGTATCCCATTGCGAATGAAGGATGGCCATCTCTGCTTTTGTGCGGGCTTTGTATTGCTGGATTTGACTCTTCAAGTGTTCTATCACCACTTTGTGGGATTTACAAAAGGCACAGGGGTGCTTTTGATCTTCTAATGTATCCATTTTCTTGAAGAGGCTTTGGAGATTTGTGCCGCTTCCTTTTTTGCTGGCTGTTATTACCATTGTTTTTCCTTTGATCACTTTGCTTCCTTATTTATGTGCATTGCTTTGATTTTTTGAGGCTGCGCTTCTGCCTTCTTTATGGAGGAAAAATATGATTTTACAGGATGGAAAAATCAAGATAGCCAACACCATTTGAGGATTGGAAAGTCGCTCCAAATGAGGGGAAGATAAGGGAATGGAAAGCAGAAGACGAAGGGAGGGGAGATTGCTATGTAAACACAATGGATGCCCAGCACAACGTAAATGCGAAAAGAGGCTTGAGAGGGGATTCAGGATAGAAGGAGGGGATGATTTGGGACCAAGAGACATACAGTGAGGATGCTGCGTGCTAGTATTTGCAGGATACACTATGATAACTCTATCCAGATCATGGTTTTTTATAAGGGAGGATAGGAGCAACATTGTGATGTGGATTCACGAGAATGTGTAAGAGTTGCAGGGTGAGGGTATTGTAAGTCAAGATGCTGGAAATATTTAGGAGATCGTGCCTGACTGATTTTATGAGATTGAAGTGAGTGTTGACAGATAATATTGTCATGGCTTGGATGCAGTTCTGTTGTCCTGTGTAAGGATGGAGTTGCATCATGAAATGGGAAGTGGTAGAAGACATCATGGTGTAGGGAGATGGGATGTGATTCCATCAATTTTGACATGCCCAACAATTCTTTGAACTCCCTCATTGGCTTGGATATCTGCTTGCTTGTTGTTAACTCTAAGGATATGATAGAAATCAACCACTCTTATATGCTTTCTAAATTCTTGGCTCTGTGTAGAATTTGGCTAAGGACTGTGTTTTTTGGAGGAGTCTCACTCACCATTGCATGTATGATAAGGGAGGAGTCTCCAAAAATGATTGCATTATTGATTTTTTTTTCACTGAGAATCTTGAGGCCTAAAAGTAAACCATAAGCCTCTGCTTTATTATTTGACATTTGTCCTGATCCCCAGCTGCAGTGTATTTGTCTTATTTTGTCTTTGTGGATAATAAGGCCTCCTGGTCCTACTTTGCCTAGATTTTTCTTTGATGCTCCATCAAAGAAAAGGCAGGCTCTGTTTAGAGAGTGTATCCAACTCTGAAACTCTGCCTCAGTCTTTCTTATTTTCCAGATTTGTTGAACGTTTGTATTTTTTTGCAGGAAACTGATGTTGATCTTCTTAAAGGAAAATCCTATCTAGCTTCTCTCTTCATGCTGTAGATGGGAAATATCTATTCCATAGAGCCCTTTAGCTAAGAGAAACTCAGTCATCAATCCCCAGGCTTTTGAAGTTACTGTGTTTACTGTGGGATTTTTATTTTTGAAGATTTTCGCATTTCCGGCTAACCATATTTGCCAGCAGAGAAAATATGGAAGGCGTGGTTAAGGAATAATTAACAAATAATGATTTGTTTAATTATTTCTAGGTGATTTAGTCAAATTTAACAAGGAATAATAACTAAATAATGATTTAATTAATTATTCCTACAGAAAATTAAGAAAGATAATGATTTATCTAATTATTTCTTATAATTGGGTTAAATATGACGAGGAATATTATTTAAACAATGGTTTAATTAATTATTCCTAGAGGAAAATCAAATAAATAAGAATTTATTTAATTATTCCTCATGGGGTTTCTTGTTTTAACCAGAAATAACTTAATAAAATATGGTTTATTAAATTATTTCTTAAAGTGAAAGCAATTTTACTATGGTAAAATTGGTCTTACATGGTGTACTTCGATCCATCTAATTGTAAATGGTTAGATGACCAAATTTTGGTGATAACAATATGTGTATGAACAGGTGGAAGGGTTGTTGTAGTGGAAGATGATGAAGAGGAAGGTGAAGATGATGGTGAGGATGATGGTGGAGTGGATGTTGGTTTATCACCATCTCCATGACCTCCTCCTCCTATAGAACCTCTCCTCTAGGAGGCCTAGAACTTTCTCCCTGCATCCTTAAATTCCTCTCCTCATAGAGGACCTTTACCATCTCTGCCATATCAAAAAATGCCTTCTTAAATTCTCTCTCCCCTTCTGTCATGGTAGGTTCTCCTTCATGAGACATGCTTACTGAAGACTTAAATTCAATTTGAGGATGTGCTGGTGTTGAAGACTTTGGCAGCCTTTCTCTTCTTCCTCTTGACCCAACTTCAGGGCTCTCAACCAGCTTCCCTTCTCATCTTTAATTGAGTTTTAACCTTGTAAGCATGACAGAAACTTGCAAACAATAAGATCCTTTTTGCACAAACAAACCAAGAAGCTCTGATACCAAAATGATTTGATTAAGGTATGTTAGTAATGCTATGTTAATTCCTCTTTCAGATTTTAAAACAAATTCTTTTCATGTGCTTAAGGATTCAAGTTCTCTTGCAAGTTAACTGAGTCTCATGAGTAATTTTATGTTAATTTTATGAACAATTTAACATAAACCAAAGACTAAACAACAACAACAAAATGTACAGTACATTACCATACAACACATCAACACAGGGATTTGAGGAAGGAGTTCACCCCTATTGGGCTACATCTCCTTGGTTCAGCTTCCATGGCCTGGGCCTTTATATTATGCTCAAATTTGCAAAATGATATGTTTACAATGCTTTTATGCTCTTGAAACCTATTTCATTGAGTCTGGAACATTCAAAAATAGTACCTTAGCCTCTTTCCGTTCCTGATTTGGTTGAAAACTGGATGAGTTAGGACCTGACCTAGTTTTTCCACAACTTGCTCCAGAAATTGCACAAAATTTGGGTCGGTCCTACAAATCCGCCCAGAATTTGGCAAACTGTCTTACAATTTTTTCGACCGACGACGCAAATTGTGGGACAATTAATTTTTCTAATAATGCTTGTAAACCGTATTAGCGCTAACAAACCCTCATTAACGTTAATTAAGCCGAGATTAACATTTTAATGGTGCACTTAGGATCTAGTGCCTCCTGCACTCTGCCTGTGGTCTGAGGTATTGGTTGCATGCTTTGGGGGCTAGCCCCCTCTCCCCCCATCGACGTTGACATCAAAACTTATATATGTGTGGAGTTGTAAATGGGTAAGAAACAAAGTGTAGGAGAGTTGGTAACAGTGCGAGTTAGTTCGACGAAGGTCTCCTGTTCAACCCTCGCCCGGTCCCTCCAGTCCATAACCATAATTTTAACATGCCTTGAGGGGGACACATGGTGACCCCAGGCTGAGCCATGTGTCTCCTCCTCATTGGCCTCCCAACATCAAATAAAAACCTGCCAACACCCACCCATACACAATAACCAAACCTTGTCACTTGGCAGTCATTCATTCATCGAAGAAATGGGTTGACTAGTCTGTTGACCTGCCTAGTCAGCATGCCACGTTAGCAGTATGAACTGCTGACTGGGCTCCCTGTCTGCACAATTTTTTTCCAAATTTTCCTATTTAGGAAAATAGATAGAACACATTTCTGAAGCCATACAGAGTCCATTTCATGCAAAATGAGTTGCACTAGATTCATAATGACGAACACTACGCGGTCGTTCAGGTTTTCTGTCATTCTAAGAACTTTGATTTTTGAGCATAATTCTGAGCACCTAATCATGTGGGAGGTAGGTCGAGTCACTTCACAACCTCTACTGAAATGAGGTTCTTTTGGCTTCCGCTATCGACAAGGAATTGCAGTGGAGAACCCTTAACCCACATATGGGAATGGAAGAGTGATCTGAAATTGATTGTTAGTTAATGTTGTGTTAATATCAGTTTTAGATTTAAAATAACATTGCTCTGGTTTGCTTATCAAACAAGAGTTTATCCATGAGCTTATGTGTGAAAATTCATTAAACTTAGTGAAATTTACTATTTCTCATGAACTCAAAAGCATAGAAACTTAATGCTGAACAACAACATATAAAAACATAGGAAGCACATATAATAGAGCTCATACACAAGTTTTTGTTGAAGGAGTTCACCCCTCTTGGGCTACGTCACCTTGGTCCAGCTTCATAGTGTGGGCCTTTGTATTAGCTTCAACTGTGCAAAATGGTTGATTAAAGTCTCCTGTTGCCTTTGTAACTTGCTCCAATGGCTCCAAAACATCAAAATCTACCAAGAATGACTCTTTCTGAGCTCATTTTGGTTGAAAATTTCCTCAGTTATGGCAAAAACAAATTTCCCTAGTATTTCTCCACTAAATCTGGAGTTCCGCCAGTTAAGATTACTAAATTTAGCTCTTCCGCCGCATTTGGTGCGCTCCGTCAAGTTAATCGCCACTTTAACTGCGCATTAATTAGAGGATAATCAAATCTTAAATCTTAAGATAAGTGTAGTTTTATGTCATAAGCGTGTTTAGCGCTAATGCTAATTATTGTGGCATAACCACGGTTTAGTGGCTAATAAACAAGGTTTAAATAACTTCGCCGATGAACAGTGCTTTTGGACTTCGGTCTTGAGCTGTCAGACATATGGGAGGGGGTTGGCCCCCTCTGAACCCCAAACCTTCGGCGCAATAAAACATAAATATGAGCGGCCCGCTTATGGGTTAAGACCCACGAAATATGAGAGTTGGTAGTAGTGTCGTGGTATGGGTGAGGTCGTGGGTTCGACCCCGACCCTGCCACATAAGTTTTTCTTCGCACCAATAAATTGAAATCTCTACCATGTATAACGAGCCTTCTGCCAAACTTAAAGCATGTTCGCCAATATAGAGCCCCGCCATAGTTAGATATCCCACCATGTGTAGATATATGTCCGCCAAGTTCGTATAGTGTAAAACATTAGGTTATATATATATATATACTTCAACTTCAGACTTGGATTAAAATGTAAAATTGATATATGTATATGTATATGTATATGTATATGTATATGTATATATATGTGTATGTATACACACACACACACACACACACACATATATATATATATATCTATATATATATATGTGTGTGTGTGTGTGTGTGTATATATACATACATATATATGTGTATATATATACACACATATATATATCTATATATATATATATATCAACTTTACATTTTAATCCAAGTCTGAAGCTTGAAGTATGTATGTATAGATATATAGATATATATATATATATGTGTGTGTGTGTGTGTGTGTGTGTATACATATAGGCCCGAACCTTAGATATTTGAAATATATATAGATGCCCAAGACTATAATGTTTCGGCCTTATAATAAGATTGCCATCCAACTTGCCATGGGGGGGCACTGGCATGCCACGTGGCCCTTCCCCATTGACTAAAAAATCCTCCATATAATAAAAATAATGAGCCATCAAATAAAATTTTCAACTTAAGAAATGGAGGAAAAAATCAACTTCACATAGCAACCTTGGCGAATTTCAAGATGACACTTGTCACAGTGTCACTGGCTAAAATTGGAGAATATTCTCTAGATATTCCTGAGGTGCTGATTGGACTGCCAAGTCATCAGTCTGTCACTAGTCTGCACAATTTTTACCTATTTGGGAAAACAAACAACATACCATAACTCCCTCATACGAACTCGGATTTTGGCGAAACGAGTTGCGTTGGAATCCTGGTGACGAGATCTACACCGTCGTTCTGGTTTAGAGAAATTCTGAAAACTTTGTTTTTTGAGCTAAATACTAAGCCCCTGATCAAAGAGGCGCCCCCCTCCTCTGGATCTTCGGTTTCCTCCTTTTGGATCTTAGTGGTGGCAACATGGCACTTGGTTCCAGATTAATGATTTGCTTCCCTTTGCCATTCCCCTTGTCCATTTCTGACTTAGAATCAGAACATACATATGATTAAGATGCCTTCAGTTCGGCCACCAACGACTATTTGGTCTGACACTCGCTTATGTTGTGACTGGAGCTATTATGAAATTCACACCACTTCCTCGTGTCCTTCCTTGGCTTTTGTGGTGTTTTTCTGAGTCACCCCGCTTTGGCTTTGCCCCTTGTTCTGCAGTTCGGGGGTGCCTTTCCCTAGTTTCATATTCACGGATCCAAAGTCTCACTTCTTCTGCTTAAATTTATGCTCGATCTTGGCGGCATATCGATATCTCATGCCAAGCGAGGTAATGTCAAGGAAATCCATTTCCTCCTAAATGTATCTATGCAAACAACTGTGGTACTTGAGCACCAAATGTTTCTCCGAATATTTAATACCTAACTTTTTGCATACGGTATGGAACAAATTTGTCAGCTCGTGCACATCTTGATCCCTTTTCTGTCGTAACGTGGTCCATTGGATGTACTTGTCCTCATAGCTCCCCATGGGGTAATATTGTTCCTTGATGTTGTCTCAGAACGAATTCCAAGTGGGTGCGGCCGAGAACAGAGAGGGTTCCCTCTCGTCCTTTCTCTCATAGTAGGTTTCCCACCAGTCTTTGACATGGGGGGTGGCTTTGAGGAGTGCAAAAGTAATCTTTTCTCGGTCTGGGAAATCATGGACCAAGAAACACCCTTCCAGCAAATTCAACCATCTATCTATGACGTTTTCATCTACCTGGCCTTCAAATACAGGAATGTCGAAGTTAGCTTGTACCTTGGAAGGAGTGGCGCCTCCAGAGTGGTTGTTGGATGCAGATGCACTGCCAGTGTGAAACCATTGAAGCATTTGGGAAAAGTTATCCATCATCGCGTTCCTTTGTTTCGCGAGGGCCTCCTCAAGCAATATTTTGATAGGATCTTCTATTCCCTCATATTTCTTTTCTTCCACCATGGGAGGCCGTCAGGGTTTGTGAAGCTGATCTTGCAAAGGTTCAACCATATTGAGCCCTAACTCCTTATACCTCGACCTTGTTGGGGACATGCAAAGAAATATCGAGAAAGATCAGACCACTCTGATACCATTGATCCAGATTTATGCAGGAACACAATAAAATACATAAATAAAAATAAACACAAAGATGCAGCAGGAATAACACTTCATTCCATTAATATCAAATACTGAAAAATGCTTACAGAAAAAATAACAAATAAACTAGTTCGGGCGATGGTAGCTTATCTCTAAGAAGAGATGTGGCAACTACATGCCTCTGAACTATGTTACAATGAGGTTCAAGGGCCTTTTTATTATTGAAAAATAAGAGAAAACCCTAACCCGAGGAGATGTAACACCAAGAGTTTATGGGCCCCATTGGGCTTAGTTGGGTAGCTAACTTCCCGGGGTCATAACTCGGTCATATTATCTCAGTTTGGTGTGTATGATATCTCATTGGAAAGATATCTCCAAGGACTACAATAGCTTACGCAATTTCTATGAAATAGCTGGATATATCATGCCCAAAAAAACGTCGTTTGGGGCCTCAAAACGGCTCCAGAAGTTCAGGACCCGAAAAAATGCTAAAAATAGTAAATAAAAAAATTGATGAAATTGACTAAGTGGAATAGGTGGGTGGCCAGCAATATCCACCTAGATCACGGATGGAGATGCATCAATGAGCCCAAAAAATTATTTCGGAACTCCCACCATGGCCATTTCCACAGTGACTTCCATACTTTCGACCTTAAGATTCAAGTTTTTCAATTTGGCTTCCAAATTGTCCATTGAAAACTGAAGATGGTCTACATCCTCCCAAATTCATGTAAGTTGATCAAACACCACTGTGAAATGAGAATGAGCTTCCTTAATAATTTGTTCCCCCGTTTTAGCTATGGAGTCGAGATCTCTTCCTTAATTGAAGCCATATCTTCCTTAGAGAGAGTGCCATTACCATTTATAATAGATGATGCCATTTTGTAGACTATCTAACCCTGAATTCATATCATTTGCATTCTCAAATTTTGTAGAAGGCCCTTAATATACTTGTTTTGATCATTGTTGTCTGTTGTATATATCCTTTCACAATAAATGCGAACATCTCATCTTTGAGCAGACTCGACTCGAAGCTTCATTGCCATTTCCAACACTCCACCCTTAAAATTTCCTGAAATTAACTGCTTTAGCTTGAGAAGAGTACTATCTCTTCTTGTAATATCCCAAAATAGGGAAAATCTACACTATTGGAAATATCTTAAGATATTCCAAATGTGGAGCTACAACAATATGTAAACACATCAATGAAAGAGCAGTGTTGCACCAACTTCAGAAAATGTAAGAAGATCTCATAGCCATCTTATTAATGTTATAGCAGCAGAATGTGTGCAATATCTTGAGGAAATTATCACTCAAGCTTTAGGCAAACCAACCTCAAAGGAACATGTACAAGAAATATGAAATACACTGCTACATATGGACAAGCCATGGCTATGACTGCGCAATTTATAAGAGACATTGCTACATAATGGATGTCAATACATGGATTTAGAAATGTATAGCTCAAATAAGGTGGGGAGCAAAGCTCTAAACCCCTGAAAAACAATACCAAGTCAATCCTAGAAGGATTGGCTGAAATATACACAATGGCCAAAATGCTGGAGTTGCAGTCACAAAAACTGAGTAGCAGATGCAACTCAAGAAATGGATGATGATAACTGAAGACGCTGCATATGATGGCTGAATCTCATCCAATAGATCTCTCAGGTGAAAGGCTGATCCAATCACTGAAGATCTCACCCTCTAAAATAGTGGTGCAATCCCCCACTGCAAATACACTCAGAAATAACGTAGTCAAGGAGATGGACTGCGCTGTAGGAGATGGGAAGTGCTTGGCCTGATGCCAAAGATGTGCAATCAGCTCCTGAATATTCCTCACTTACCTCCCAGAGGAATATAAGCTCCCTCCTTTGAAAGATAAGCCAAGGAAATGGTGTTGTGGAACCCTCCACTGCAACACCCTGTAACACAACGTTTCCTGCTCCAAGAATAACGCTGTAGTTGAATGAGGTGCCTTGGCCTTGAGCCTGAAATATGGAGAACGAAGTAAAATCCCTCAGAAGGCCTCTCAAGAAGGGAGAATGACTCCTAAATAGGAAATCCCTTATGCTAAGCAGCACAAAAATCTGAGTTAAACAACCGGAGAAAGCAAATAGTCATGCAGACCAAATTCTATACTCAATAACATATCCATCTATGGTTGCCTTGTCCTCCCTTTATACAAATGAAAGCCTTCTTGCCTTGGCCCCCACACATTAGGGTTTGCTCCACCAAATGATGTTTTCCTCATTCACACTGCATTGTCTTTCAAAGTGATCCACTCCCTCTATGGCAGCGTTGTTGACTTGGTCAAACTTGACCTTGTCCTCATGCATTTGCCCCTTTTTACACTTGAGGGTGAAAAATAGAGCTACTCTGATGATCCCTTTCACACTATGAAGGATTTTATTTCTACTCATGGGCCTCCTTACCCATTTATTCACCTCCTAGATGATATAAGCAAAATTAATGTTCCAATTAGCTTCATGCTAATTTTGGGAACATTACAGTCCTCCCCTTCCAAATGTTGCTTGTCCTCAAGCAACTACAAGGATAGAACTGAAGGGCCTTCTTGAGGCACGAGGCTGAAATGAATTGGGATCTGCCATCCCCATATGAATCTCCCATCCCCAAGCAATCATCCATACAAATTGAGTTACCCTCCAACTTGGCAACTCTTGAAAGTCTTCCCCCACCTTTGGCTCATGCAAAGTAGGTGGGCTGAAAATCTGATCATGGTAGACAAGGTAGTCTAACCCACACTGTCCTCCTCTCCACTCATGATAAGTGTAGAGTATGTGCTGATCTTGGGTTGCAATATTTTTTTCTTAAGTGGAAAAATGAAGAACAATCCTCCAAGGATCTCCTCTCCAACATTGAAGAACAAGCTGGCCCAAAACATCTCATCCATGATGAATAGGACATGATCATCATAGGGTATCCAAATGATAATTTTTCTGAAAGTTTTATATGATGCTGCATGATACAAACAATGTCTCAAGTGGACATAGCGCAGTTTCTCCCACTGCAACTTCAGAAAATAGCATGGCAAGTGGTGTTTTAACAAATGGCTAAATGTGTGAATCATCACATCTAGTGAATAGTAAATGAGAGAATGTGCCAACTGAGCATACAAGAAATAATCAAACACTTGCCCATGGTTATACATAAGATGGTTGTCTCCATCATAATAGTTGGAAAATTTTTGTATATGGGGCTCAAAAATAAACTTTCCCTCTTGTGGAACAATGCACTGTGTGAAAATGGTAAGAAGATGCAAATAATGTGTTACATAATCAATGGATGTAAAAACAACATTCTCACCATGTGCTGAAAGTAAAGTGATGCATGAATACATGAATAAGTCCATGCTCCAAAAGAACAACATTGTTGGCCTATGCAAATAGGCTCTTGCCAACCCATAGCTCATTTCTTTGACATGATCCTTGTCAAAGACTTCTCCAACAACGTTGCTGCAATTAGGAAATTCCTCTCAAAATGGAAGTACTTCTTGTCCATCTAAGGCCAAGGAGTAGCCCCTTTGCACCATGATAGTGACATCTCACCCTCATGCAACATCATACAACATGTGAGAGCAAATCTTCCCTTGCTCTCTCAAGTACAACCCAAGCAAAAAAAGTGTTTGTTGCTTCCTCATGCTCTCATCATACAAGACACGTGATGAAGACATAATGAATGATATGAATGTCACATCAACACCATGCATCCATACTTGTTTCTGCTCAATTATGCAAGCATCCTGCCACATCTTCTCCATCCCCACACCCTTAGGAAGAGTGTATGCTAAGTGATGGCCAAACTCCTTCAAGAGTAACCAGCGCAGCCAAGCCTCCTGCTGCCCGGTATCATAAATTTGCAAGTAGCTCACCAGCTTCTTGCTCTCCATCCACATCCACTCAACCATTTGTGGATGTCTCCTTCCATTCTCCATCTTGGTACTCCTTCCATGAGGGCTACCATCCTCCCAAATCAGATTTATGTCCTTGCATTTCATGGGATGTTGAAATGCATTCTTCTCAAGGATTAATTTGATCCCATATGGACCCAAATAAGTGGTAGGGAAAAACCTCCCATCATGATGTGTAAGGCTCAAGAAATGTCCAACACAAGCATGAGAGATGTTATCCACCCTAAGATGTCCTCCATCATCTATCTGCTCCTCCTTGAATCCATGAAAATCCAAGTGTGAGAAGGGAAGAACCTCCTCAAACTGTTGAAGAACTTTGCACTCCATGATGTGTTGAAGTGCACCTCCAATGAAATCTCTCCATGAGATCTCCTCCTCATGCATGGCCTTCCAAAACCAAAGAGGCCTTGGATCTGCTGCAAGTAGAAGTCTCTCTTTGAGTTGTGGCATGCTCATTAAGAGAGTGTCATCTAGAGAGGAGAAAGAGGTTCTTATCTCCAGATGTCTACTCCTTACTACTTCCTTCGTGGCTTCCTGAATGAAGCTGCCCTTCGGATGCTCATATGAGGAATGGTTCCTATTTTCTCCATCACTGCTCTTGTACGACGTAGTGCAATTTTGCTTCTCTAAATCAACAACATGCAATGATGTAGACCCATCCATAATGTTTGCTGAAATGACAAGAGATGGACATTTAAGCATACCTTGGTGAAATGTGGAAGCTCCTTGCAGGGTTGCAAGAGTTTCCTCTTCATATGTGTTGGCTTCCAAAACTGCTGAAGATGAAGGCTGCTCCTCCATGGCTACAACAGCGCTGGTACATGCCTCTTTAACTGGTGGTGAGGGCTCCTCCCTCCTTTTTCCAAATCTCCTGATCATCCTTTGAGAAAACTCAGCAAGAGTAGAAACCCTTGCATGGCTCAAATGGCTGAACCACCAAAAATTTGCTTCACCTCAAGGTGCAGCGCTGCAATTTATACAACCTTTCTGTCTACTACATGATGTAGCAGGAAGAAAGCCTCTAGCTTCATCACCCAAGCCTCTGCTGCACATGTGAGTGATCCATCAAAAGTGGACAATAGAAATCTATTGCCTCTCATCACCCCATAGCCGTGGGGTCTTCTTTCTTCTTCCAGCTGAATAAATTGTGGTAAAGCTAGAGTCTCTTTGAAGGCTCTAGGTTTAGCTCGGTATTCAGCAAGATATTCACTTAGAACTTTAGATTCCAAGTGTTCTTCATGCTTCAAGTTTTCTTCTCTGTGAGAGTAGGAAGTGCATGGTCCTTCCTCTTCTCCTTCTTCCATCTTCTTAAACTCCTTGGAGAGATCCTTCCTGGTTCTTAAAACTAACGAGAGCAAGCTCATCCTCTTCATCATCTTGATCTCTTATATCTTCTTATGGCTGAAACTCACAGGTTGAGGCAAAGATCATGCTTTGATACCACTGTAATATCCAAAAATAGGGAAAATCTACACTATTGGGAATATTTTAAGATATTCCAAATGTGGAGCTACAACAATATGTAAACACATCAATGAAAGAGCAGTGTTGCACCAACTTCAGAAAATGTAAGAAGATCTCATAGCCATCTTATTAATGTTACAACAGCAAAATGTGTACAATATCTTGAGGAAATTATCACTCAAGCTTTAGGCAAACCAACCTCAAAGGAACATGTACAAGAAATATGAAATACACTGCTACATATGGAAAAGCCAAGGCTATGACTGCGCAGTTTATAAGAGACACTTCTACATAATGGATGTCAATACATGGATTTAGAAATGTATAGCTCAAATAAGGTGGGGAGCAAAGCTCTAAACCCCTGAAAAACAATGCCAAGTCAATCCTAGAAGGATTGGCTGAAATATACACAATGGCCAAAATGCCGGATTTGCAGCCACAAAAACTGAGTAGCAGCTGCAACTCAAGAAATGGATGATGATAACTGAAGATGCTGCATATGATGGCTGAATCTCATCCAATGGATCTCTTAGGCGAAAGGCTAATCCAATCACTGAAGATCTCACCCTCCAAAATAGTGATGCAATCCCCCGCTGCAAATACACTCAGAAATAATGTGGTCAAGGAGATGGGAAGTGCTTGGCCTGATGCCAAAGATGTGCAATCAACTCCTGAATCTTCCTCACTGACCTCCCAAAGGAATATAAGCTCCCTCCTCTGAAAGATAAGCCAAGGAAATGGTGTTGTGGAACCCTCCACTGCAACACCCTGCAACACAACGTTTCCTGCTACAGGAATAACGCTGTAGCTGAAGGAGGTGGCTTGGCCTTGAGCCTGAAATGTGGAGAATGAAGTACAATCCCTCAAGAGGCCTCTCAAGAAGGGAGAAGGACTTTTAAATAGGAAATCCCTTGTGCTAAGCAGTACAACAATCTTAGTTAAACAAATGGAGAAAGCAAATAGTCATGCAGACCAAATTCTATACTCAATAACATATCCATCTATGGCTACCTTGTCCTCCCTTTATAAAAATAAAAGCCTTCTTGCCTTGGCCCCCACACATTAGGGTTTCCTCCACCAAATGATCTTTTCCCCATTCACACTGCGCTGTCTTTCAAAGTGATCCACTCCCTCTATTGCAACGCTGTTGACTTGGTCAAACTTGACCTTGTCCTCATGCATTTCCCCCTTTTTACACTTGAGGGTGCAAAATAGAGCTACTCTGATGATCCCTTTCACACTATGAGGGATTTTATTTCTACTCATGGGCCTCCTTACCCATTTATTCACCTCCTAGATGATATAAGCAAAATTAATGTTCCAATTAGCTTCATGCTAATTTTGGGAACATTACACTTCTTCCTTTGAAGCGAAGATTAAATGTTGTCACAAGCTGAATCCACTTGTCATATGTCATGGCATCGCTCCCTTGTCGTTTCCAGCTGATGATCTTCGTATAATAATCCTTCAACTTATATCGCCACTCGAGGTGATCTTACTTTGCATTACATTTAATAAGAATAGTTAGTGGCTTGTCAGGTATTAATTCTAGATCTTTCGAAACCTTAAGAGGCCTCAATCAATGATTTATTATCCCTTATGATTTATTATCATGGAATATGTCATAATGTTGGCTCCCCTTGATAAAAAATCATTATCCCTTATGCTAATTTGGCGCATCTGTTTGCTTGTTCATCAACAATTTGGTTGTTTTCACTCTTAACATGATATATGTCAATAATTTCAATTTTTTTCAAGAGCATCCATATACGTAGGAATATAGGAGGAAGATGTACTTCCTTTTGGTCTTTAATTTTGAGACAGTTATGAATGACTATCATTGAGTCTCCAATCAAACTTATGTGGCGAAATCCCCTTGAGGAGACTATCTTCAATCCTTGCCAAAGGGCTAAAGCCTCAACTTGATTGTTCGATGCGATTCCTAACCCATGCGAATTTCATCTCTATTTCTCCATAAGACGATATAAAACTGTATTCCCTCACGCTCCTACCTCCCCATAAATCACATTTATTCATTCATAAATTATTAAACTTTTTAATTTTAACTTTTGTCATTACATATAATTTTTAAAATTCTTTATGCTTTTAAAACCATAATAATAAATATTTAACATTTAACATTAACATGGGACATAAATATGGGACATTAACATTTTAAACTTTTGTTTAAAAAATTATCTACTTTAATTTATTTTTATAAAATATTTAAATATTTTGAATTCATTATCATTGTATCAAAATTTAATTATTACAATTTATGGACTCCACTTATATTGTAAAAGTATTAAATCAAATAAATTTCTTTTATTACTAATAAGAAATTAAATTTTTAAACTTTTGCTAGAAAATTTATCTATTTTAATCTATTTTTATAAAATATTTTGAATTCATTATTATTGGGAGTTGTCTAAAGATGCAACAGAATAGCTCTACTCAAGCAAAAGTTTTTTGCCAAAGTTTTTTTTTGTTTTTAGTGTTTGAATTGCATTTTTGATGGTGGAAATGGATTCAACACCATCAAAAACCTATAGCACACCCAAAATACTGAATTTTAACGACTTTAACCCATCTTTTCAAAAATCTTTGCCACAATTTTTCACAATCTTCCTTAAATTTCTAGATTATTATGTAGTCAAAATTTATTTATTATAATTAGTCACTACTTTAATATACTATTATAAAATATTTTGAATTCATTATCATTGTATAAAAATTTAAAATTGATTTATTACAATTAGTTAGAATACACTTATAACTCCACTTATGTCGTAAAAGTATTAAATAAGTATTAAATAATGCGTTTTTATTAATCTAATTTTGGATTTTATTGTACTTTTTAACCGATAAAGTTTATAGTAATTTAATTATCAATCTATAATTTATTCTTTTATATTAAAACAACTATTATTATAAAAATAAGCATTATAATTTCATGGTAATCACCATGAATACACTGTTTCTGGATCATGTTGTTCTCATCATCGTGAGAATGTAATGTAACAAATTATGCACTGTTTTAATAAAACAATGTTTTTTTCTTTCTGAAAAAATAAAATTTCATGGTAAAACAATTGAGATATATATTGGATATCAACAAATGAATACAAAAATGGAATATTTATTTGAATACATGTGCTACAAATAGCAAGGAATTAAAGAATTTTGTGCTGGAGAAGTTCTATAAGGGTATATGGAGAAAAGAGTTGGGTAGAAAGAAGAAGTATTATGTTCAAGAATTCAACCCCACTTGTGATCTCCAACAAAAAGAATACATTGGAGCTAGCATTCCATGGAGGGCAAAGGTTCTTATGGCTCAATTAAGAACTAACTCACATAAACTTCGGTGTGAAAGGGGACGGTAGAAGAAACCTAAAGAATTTCATTTTGGAATGTGACCCTTTCAGAGACATTAGAGACCGTTACCGTAATATGTTTAGCATCAATTCCTTGGCATTGTCTTTTCAGTGATGAAACTATTATAAGGTTGGGTTAGCTCATCATCAATTTGAGTAAGAAAAAGATTGAATCGCAGAAGACAAAAAGAAAAAAAGTTGGTGATCCCTAGACTAGGACTTTGACTAAATCTAGTGTTTGCTTGGGCAAAAAATTATAAAAAAATTATCAGCATGTTGAGAATCTATCGTTGTTTGCTTGGGCAGCGAGTGACTGTTGTTTGTTTGTTTTTTATTGGTTTAATAAAATCTCACTGGAAACTCTTCTTAGTTTTAGAGTGCATGTCAAACCATAAATCTAATAATAATAATGGAAAGTGATGGGAGAATAGTTTTTGCTTCCTTCTTGGAATGTCAAACATCATGATCCTTGAAGACAACCAGAAGTTGCCAAAGAAATACGAAGATTCTGAGCAATTATTATTCAGCATCGTGTGTGTTTTTTCTGAATTCCATTTGTGTGGTATACCTTGGATTTCGGTTTGACGATGAAAAATAGTAACAAAGCCAGTTATTTAAGGCCATTGTTTCCTTCGGAGCTAAACACGTGCTCCAAGAGGGTCTTCGCCATTATTATCAGTTGTTACAGTAAGTTCATAGCTGTTCCCATGTGTGTTTATTTTAGGTTTGTAAATTTACTTGTTTAGTGCAAGATATGTTGAATTTGTTTTGATTAGTTGCAGAAAACACACACTCGAGAGTTTCGTACATAGAGGCCATAGAATGAACATTCATCTTAGAATAAATTTATTGGGGTTTGTTTATTCAGAAATCCTAGAAAACACTGGTTCTTTGGGCACTCAGTAAACTTTCTGATTTTGCAATATGGATAGAGATAAATAAGCAAGTTCGTGGAAACATATTTTGGAACTTATGATTGGTTTTCAATTTTTTTTTTGGTTCTTGCATTGTCCTCAGGGTAGATGCAGTTTGAGCACAGTTTGATTTTGAACAGGCGGTAGCTCAGGGCTGATTGCAGAAAACATTCGAAGAAGATTTTTTACTTTGGAAATTGGGGAAAGTATACAGATGGAAGGACCTGAAACTATTATTCTTAGGCCTTTCTTTAGGCATGCACTTGCACTTGTGTTTCACTTGCTCATCATTGTTTCTTTCATTCCGGCCCTTTGCTGGAGAAGATGGGCAGGTTGCAGTAATAGGGCATCACCACTGTTTATTGATGGTTCCTCCAATCCAGCTTTTACTAACAAACTTCGATTGGGTTTAAGGTGTAAGCTCATCCTTTGTTGTTGCATCTCTCTAGCTGTTTGCCATACTGTAATTGGCATATGGAGCACTGTGTACTGGTGGTTGAAGAAAAGGGCTACCAATTTTCCTGCTGAGGCAGAGTATATTGTTCAGGCACTGGCTTGGTATATAATGACATATTATGCTTATCATTCTGTCAGAAAAGGAAGGAGAGAGAAGTTCCCACTTTTATTACAGATGTGGTGGTTCTCATCTTTCATTTTGTTTACCTTTTTCATGATTCTTGACATATTAATCTTGAAGGATCGGAAAATTATTTATCCCTATATTTGGGTTGATATAGTGGCTCTCTCTATTTGCACCTTCTTGTGTTATGTCAGCTATTGTGCTAGAACGAATACAGATTCATTTACACAAAGTATGCAAGAGCCTCTGCTGGAAAGCGCTTCAGAGAAAAGTGCAAATATTAAACCGGTTACTCCTTATGCAACAGCAAACTTTCTCAGCCTTGTGTCTTTTTCTTGGTTAAATACTTTGCTTGCTGTAGGGTTTAAAAGGCCTTTACAAATAGAGGATGTGCCTCATGTTGCACATGCTGATAGTGCAGAAGTAGTATGTTGTGCATTTAGAGATCGATTAGAAGCTGAAGGCCTTATTGACACCCGGTCGTTGGCAAAAGCCACACTTCTATCTGTTTGGAAAGAAGTAGTCCTGAGTGCATTATTTTCAGCAATATATATTTGTGCATCATATGTTGGTCCATATTTGATGGATGCCTTTGTACAATATTTATATGGGAGGCAACAGTTTAGATATCAAGGCTATGCTTTAGCTGCTTCTTTTTTTGTAGCAAAGTTCACAGAGTCTTTGGCACAACGCCAGTTATATTTCAAAGTGCAAAAGATCGGTATACATTTCAAAGTAGCTTTCATTGCTGCAATATACAGGAAAGGTTTGCTTCTTTCTAGTCAAGCAAGGCAAAGGCATACAAGTGGTGAGATTATCAATTATATGAGTGTAGATGCTGAGCGAATTGGGGATTTCAGTTGGTATCTACAGGAGTTTTGGAGTGTGCCTCTGCAGGTTCTTGTGGCCCTGTTTGTTTTATATAAGAGCTTAGGCTTGGCCTCACTTGTAGGGCTATCAGCCATAGTGTTAATTATGATTGGAAATTTACCTCTTGGAAATTTGCAGGAAAAATTTCAGGATAAGATTATGGAAGCAAAAGACAAGAGGATGAAAGCCACATCGGAGACATTGAGAAACATGAAGATATTAAAATTACAGGCTTGGGAGATCCGATTTCTACAGAAGCTAGAAAATTTGAGGAAAGTTGAATGTAGCTGGTTGCGGAAGTATCTCTTTGCAGAAGTTATGTTAACATTTGCCTATTGGGTAGCTCCCTCATTTGTGTCGGTTATTACTTTTGGTGCCTGTATGCTGATGGGGGTGCCTTTAACAGCAGGCAGAATTCTTTCTGCTCTTGCAGTTTTCAGATTACTTCAGGAGCCTATATATAACCTTCCAGAATTAATATCTAAAATTGTCCAGACTAAAGTGTCCTTAGACCGTCTTGCTATATTTCTGCAAGAAGAAGAGTTGCAATGCAATGCAATAGAACATGTATTCAAGGATAAAACTGATATTGCAATTGAGATTCAACATGGAGAATTCTCTTGGGACCCTGCTTCTTCTAGTTCAACTCTAAGTGAGATCGAACTTCGCGTAAACAGAGGTATGACAGTTGCAATTTGTGGAACTGTTGGTTCTGGAAAGTCAAGCCTCCTAGCCTCCATACTAGGGGAAATACCGAAAATTTCTGGCACAGTACGAGTGAGTGGCACACGAGCTTATGTTGCTCAATCTCCATGGATACAAAGTGGGAAAATTGAAGAAAATATTCTCTTTGGGAAGCAAATGGAAAGGGCCAAGTATGAGTGTGTACTCGAGGCTTGTGATTTGAAGAAAGACCTTGAACTGTTCCCCTATGGTGACCAAACCGAGATTGGAGAAAGAGGCATTAATTTGAGTGGTGGCCAAAAGCAAAGGGTACAACTTGCACGAGCAATATACCAAGATGCAGATATCTACCTCCTTGATGATCCTTTCAGTGCCGTTGATGCACAAACAGGCAATCATATTATTCAGGTAAATATTTTAAACAGATTAGAAAACTCCTTTATAAAAGCACCTAAAGTATAATGTCAACAAAATTGCCTATGACCAGACTTTTTAGACCCCTCAGACGTTGAACTTTTTATGTGACAGGAATGTCTCCTTGGCATTCTAAGTACAAAGACTATATTGTACGTAACCCATCAAGTCGACTATCTTCCAACTGCAGATCTCATTCTTGTAAGTTGAAGTTTTTAATCTTCATACCTTTTGGAAAATGAGATATAAAGGAATCAAGGCTTGAGAATCTGCTGACTTATTGCTTTCTTTGATAGGTAATGCGAGATGGTAAGATTGTCCAAGCTGGAAGTTATAGCAATATTCTACAGTCAGGTCCACACTTTTTAGAGTTGGTTGCTGCACACCAAAAGGCTCTGGATGCCATGGATGCTAACAATAGTTCTTATAACAAAGGCGCATCATCACATATTGTTACAACACAATCAGATAATTTGAAAGCTAATCTAATGGATGAAGCTAACCTAGAAGGATTACAGGAGAATGATAATACTCCATATACAATAAAGGAAGGGGGTGATTGGGAAGAAGAAAATGGAAGATCAAGTGGGTCAGATACCCAAAATAGGAAGGCACAACTTGTGCAGGAAGAAGAAAGAGAAACAGGCAGGGTTAGTGCATCTGTCTACTGGTCTTACATCACTGCTGCATACAAAGGACGCTTAGTACCTATCATGTTATTATCACAAGCAATATTCCAACTACTACAAATAGGTAGTGATTATTGGATGGTATGGGTGAACCCTGTAACAGTTGATAGCAGCCCCCCAGTTACCAATTCTCTTCTGATTGGAGTCTATATTGCCCTGGCATTAGGCAGCTCATTATTTGTTCTGTTAAGAGCAATCCTTCTCTCGGTTACTGGATTTAAGGCAGCAAACTTACTTTTCAGCAACATGCACAAGTGCATCTTCCGTGCACCAATGTCATTCTTTGATGCAACTCCTAGTGGGCGCATCTTGAATCGGGTCAGTCAAAGCTTCCTTTTTCTAGTTTCCTGTTTCACAGAAATGGAGTGAAATTATGAAAGAGGTTAACATGTCTCTGACCATTCACAGGCATCAACGGACCAGAGTGCAGTGGACCTAATAGTTCCTTTTCAACTCGGATCTTTAGCTTTTGCATTTATACGTCTTGTGGGAATCACTGGAGTTATGTCTCAGGTTGCTTGGCAGGTGTTTCTTGTGTTTTTACCTGTTGCTGCAATTTCCATATGGTACCAGGTATGCGTTTCCCTCAAAGACTCTGCAGCATGCCATTGTGTAATGTCCCAAGGGGATTTTTCTTGCCCATTACAATATCACAAGATAATTTCTGCTAATCTTAAGTTTTAACTGTATTCCAAACAGAGATGATATATATTATACAGTATACAATCATGCAGCCAAACAATAATTTTCACAATACAACAATAGTTCACCTCTCTTTCAATTCTAGCAGTTACTTTTAGGGCTATTGCACTAGTAATCCATGTTGCTTAACATTTGCAATCATGAAATTATTGAAAAGTTAAAACACAACAAGTATAACATTCAACCAAGAGTTCAAACAAAGGAACCAGTTTACAAATTTTATTATATCCTGTAGCTTAAATTTCTTACTCCAATACTAATATATCAGACTTCAGTCAATCCTTGCTGTATAATTTTACTGTCCTGACCTGGTAAATGAATGTACAGGTCACCACTAAATCCTCAACCCCTGTGGCCTCCTGACAGAACTCTCAAACGCCTTGCTGACCTACTATTTGTCGTTGGTGCCTCAGAGACGACCTTCCGCACCACAAGAAATCACAGAGCAACACGCTGTCTTTCTTCAATCAAACTTTAGAGACCAGACTTCCACAGGAAAGACATCCGCTGCCTTGAGACAAAAATTATTGACCAATATAGAGACTTGTTTCCTTGCTTGCCAAAACAGACCCTAGTTGCTTCAAGATATGATGCTGTAACAAAACAGGTAAGAAAAAGGAGACTAGCTAGGGTGGGATCATCTCCACTGAAACTAATCAAGGAAAAAGGGGTCTTAAAACCCTTAGAGCCATAGCTCAAAAGAAACAGAGATATTCCAATCCAAATCAATGATGAGAAAATGATTCTATATCTCTCTTATTTATAGATTACTCATGGGGGCCTCTTTTCCTTAATATAATGTGAGGGGTTACAAGTGTAGCTCCCAATTCTGGCTTTTTGCTCCAACTACCCCAAATTTACCCAATATTGCCCCAAAGCATTGGATAATGGGTTTTCCCCTTTATCAATGACTACAGCCTACAGGGTTGGATAGGCTACTTCATCTTCCCTTGGGTAATTAATCAATAGGGAAATGTTACAGTCCCCCCTTCCCGACATTGCTTATCCTCAAGCAATTGTACGTTTGGGTGCTGCACGATTTTGCCTTCTATTTTCGAGGGTGACAAACTCCCTTCAATCGTTACAGTTTTCTTTGCAGCTGCCATAGCGAGAATACCAACACCCTTCTTTATTTCTTGCAACTCAATAACAATAATGCTGGTTGGAGGTGCCACCCATAATATGCCACTGGTTCGGCACTCCTGTAACACCTTAGCCATCAGGGTCTCACACTTTCTTGTTGCCCTTCCTTGATTCAGACCTGATAGCAGAAAGCTAGAGCTCTGGATTTTGAAGTTTCCTTTTTCTGGCTATAGCAAGAATTGCCCTTGCCTTGCTCAGTCCACCTATTTTTTCATCCAATTTAGCAGCTGAGAGCCATAGAGGAATATATCCTGGACAGTTATGGAGGCCTTGCTCATAGACCTCACTGGAAGCCTCTAAATTCCGAAGACTATCTTCAAGCTGTCCTTCATTAGCCACTATTTAAAGAATGCAAGGCACCTTTTAGGCCCTTCAAGCAGTGAGCTCTCTGCAATGTTTTCCGGGCTTTTTTCTATAATTTTAGACTTCATCCAGGCTCTTCCTATACCACCTCTCTTAAGGCCCTTGGCGAGAAGCATCCTTGTGCAGAAAATCCTTGAAACCTTGCAACTGCTAATGAGAACAAAATGATCACAAAAGACACAAGATTTCTCTACCAAAAATCCGCGGAATGAAAACTTTGAATAGAAACACAATCACACATAGAACACAAAGTATATTTGGGGAACCCAACTGGAAAAACTCCTACTTGATTATATTGAATTAACTGAGCAATCTGATCTATTACATAGAAACTGCTTCAAGCCTAAAGCTTTGCTGCAATATTGATCAACTCTACACAAGACTTGCCCAACACTTAGACAAATGAGGCCTTCTAGGAGCCTCCTATTTCCAGCACAAATCCTCCTGAAAAATAGGAGAATTCCCTATTTCCTTGTGCAAATCCCAAGAAAACTGCTTTTCCATGATCCTCAAGCCCTCACACAAAAACCTGTGTACAATAATAATAAATATAATTGTGCCTTCATCCAATCTCAATAGGAAATTCGAATTGCATGACCTACTAGGGCTAAATTTAGCAACTGCTACAGTTAACTGAGAGTAAGTTGTGCTAGCACAAAGTCAACTATTCTAGATGTAGAGATCAGTTAACTGATAGACACTAGAGATAACTCCACTAGATAGCTAATTTTAGCCATCAACTAGTCCACAACTCACTGCATGCCATCTAACTTGAATTAACTGACAATAACTCGGTGATAGGCCACATCACACATGTTAACTGAAAGCTAACTCAAGCAACTATGAGACTGAATTCAAATTGCATTTTTGACCAAGGCACAAGTCAAAGAAGCCATTCCTTGCTACACTTTCCACACTCTCTCTTAGCAAGGAAGAGATTCTGAACAACCCCAATCCTGCCTCTATGGAACTCGAACTTGCCCCTTGATACTTTTGGGCAACCAGGTCCAAACTCCATGTTGCATTGCTCATATGATGGAGATGATATTTTTGTTGGATTCCTCTTTCGGAGAGGTGCAAGATTGATCTAAGGATCATCTTGTTTGGATGAACAGATCTTATACTTTGAATTTATTTTCCACACATGTTCAAATTGTCAAGGTCGGCCAGAAGTGTATTGTAGGCTCACAAGCCCCAACAGATGTGTCTCACACCCATAGTCATGGATATAAATTGGAGACACATGATGCTCATTTCATCATTCACTCATCTCACACATCTCTCTCATTTGATTGGTTCGTACATCCTTGAAGAGACTTCTCTCTCTCTCCCACGTTTGAATCTGGAAGCTGAAATCTGCGCACTGTTTTAGGGCAAATCTGAACAGCGTTGACCAGCGTTGACTTTGGGTCAACCCTCATTTGACTGCGTTTTCTATCCAGAAATTCTGATCGTGGAACACTGCACTTGATGGCACAAAAATCGAGGTCAATTGTTGACCTTTGGCCGTAGCGTTGACCGTATTTGATTGGTTTTGACCGCAGGAAGTTTGACTTGTGTTGACTGTTTTGGAAGTTGATTTGTGGGTTGAGTGTGACATTGAGAAAAGGCTGACTTTGACCAAGTTTGAGAGAACCTATTTGGAGGTTGAAGGGCTGGTTTGACCAGCAAAGTCTTTGCTGGCTAGGGCGTCTTGTTGACTGTTGTAACAACATTTTTCTCTTTCTTTGCTGAATAAGAAGAATTACAAATTCTTGTATCTTATATTGGCTTGTCTTCCGTTGATCTATATTATTTTCTATCAACATTTACTTTCAATGATTATGTGATTGCTTATTTGAAATTGAATCGGGCTAATAAGAAGAAAGATTGAAGTAAACTGCATTAAGCATAGAACATACCATGGTTATCTAAAATTAACATGGTATCAGAGCTGAGGTGAAGACAAAGCCCAAACAAGTGTGAAAAGCAATCACCGAAGAAGTTCAAAAATCAAGGATTGGGATCAATGGCCTCCTCATCATACAAGCGTTTCAAATCTAATGATAAGCTGACTGACAAATCTGATTATCATGCTTGGAAAATGTCTTTGGATTTGACATTGGAAGACCAAGATGTTATGGATTATGTGCAGGGGAAGATCAATGAGCCTCCATCAAATGCACCGGCTGCCACTAAGACAAAGTACAAGAAAGGGGAAGTTAAGGCGAAGAAGATCATCAAGGATTCTATTCATAAGCACTTGGTTGCTTATATCTCCGAGCTGGGCACATCTAAAGAGATGTATGATAAGTTGGTTAGCATGTTTAGGGCTAGCAATGCTAATCAAATCCTATTTTTGAAGAACAAGTTGAAGGAGATCAAGAAATGCAAAGGAGAATCCATCCAATCATATTTCATGAGGCTCACTGAAATCAAGAATGATCTCTTAGCTATTGGAGAAGCCATAGCTGACCGAGAGCTCACTCTCATTGCTCTTGGAGGACTCCCCCAAGATTGATATGTATTCAATACTACAATTCTTAATAATAATGTGATTCCTGATTTTGATGAATTGTTGACGAGATACACTCAAGAAGAGATAATAATGATGGAGAGTGACAAACCCTCAAATGGAAATGGAAGTGACCCCATTGCCTTCTCTGCTCATGCAAAGAAGAGGAACAATCTTGGTCCGAGAAATCAAAATCATGGAAGAGTGGGTCCCAAAGAAGAAAGAAGAGGAAGATGTTACACTTGTAACAAGTTTGGTCACTAAGCAAGAGAGTGCCCTAATAGAAGGGACTCTTCTGAAGATGATGATTACAACAACTTCAGAGGGAATGGAAATCAAAGGAACAACAGGTTCAAAGGAAAGAGGAAGGCTCCCTCTGATCGAAGTGGAAATGGGCAACCTTTCAAGAGGTCAAGGAATTCCAAGTATGATGAATCTAATGTTGTTGATAGGAAAAATGAATATATTCTTATATTTGCCCTCTCAGCTGCATCTTTCAATACACTGGACAATTGGTTGATTGATAGTGGTGCCTCAAAGCACTTCACTGGATATAAGGAAGCCCTCTTTGATTTGATTGAAAATGATACTAATTTGGAAATTATCCTTGGAGACAATGCCACCTATCCCGTGAAAGGGATAGGGACTATGACCCTTCATCTAAATCAAGGTCAAGTCTTCCGCTTGCAAGATGTGTTGTATGTACCTGATTTGAAGAAGAATCTAGTGTCTATCTTTGCAATGGAAGACAAAGGATTCAAGGTGGCATTCATTGATGGAAAGGTAAACATTTGGAAGAGGAACTTCAAAGAAGTGCTCACTCTTGGTTTTAGAGTTGATACACTCTATCAGGTTGGAGGAAGTCCGTTGGGGGCCATGACATGTAACACAACCCTTCAATCCGAGCTATGGCACCGAAGATTTGCACACCCTCATTTCAAAGCCCTTCCCGAAGCAAGGAAGGTGGTGACAGGGATGCCCGATTTCAAAGATGATCATGAAGGTGTACGTCAGGGTTGTGCCGAAGGAAAGCATACAAGGGGACCATTCCCCTCCACTGTCACGAAGACATCTAATATTTTGCAATTGATACATCCTGATCTATTTGATATGCTGCCCGTAACATCCTTGGGAGGATGCTTATATTATATCACTTTTGTAGATGACTTCTCCCACAAGACTTGGATATACTTTTTAAAGAAGAAGGAGGAAGCATTCAAGTGATTTTGTACCTTCAAGGCCTTCATTGAAAATCAAACACAGGGAAGATAAAAAATTTGAGGACCAATAATGGAACCGAGTATGAGTCGAATGAATTCAATGACTGTTGCAGGGAAGCTGGCTTTACGAGGGAGACCACCATTGTATATACTCCTGAACAAAATGGTGTTGCTGAAAGGAAGAATAGAACCATTTGGAAGCTGCTCGTGCCATGCTTTATGACCAAGATCTTCCGAATTTCCTATGGGGAGAAGCTGCCAACACCGTTGTGTATGTTCAAAATAGATGCCCACATCTCACATTGGACCCCAAAACTCCCGAAGAAGTCTTCTTTGGTAAGAAGCCCGATGTCTCTCATTTTATATTTTTTGGAAGTCCTGTTTATTTTCATGTGCCGAAAAAAAAGATGAGCAAGCTAGATGCTTCTGGGAAGAAGGGAATGTTTGTGGGCTACAGTGAAGCCTCGAAGGCATATAGAATCTATGTGCCTGGTCAAAGAGAAGTGGAGATATGCCATGATGTCACCTTCGATGAAGATGCTACCCTCAGGAAGGTTAGAAATCTTCCTATCTCAAAGGAAGACAAAGGAGAAGAAGAAGAAGCTGGAAGGCAGGAAGAACCGATGCCTGATGTTGAAGGTCCTATGGATCCTATAGATCCACCCTCTTTAAATAAAAGAAGACCTTCATGGCTAAGAGACACTCTCGAAGATGCCGAGAGACATATTGCTCCCAGGGGAACATTCCGAGAAAGTAAGAAGCCGAATAGGTACCAAGGGTACCTAGCAGCCATGAGTACTATTGTACAATCTGAGCCTGGAACTTTTGAAGAAGCCGTAAAGCATCAAGTTTGGAAGGATGCTATGCATGAGGAATATGAATCGATCATGAAGAATGTTGTCTGGGATATGGTCCCTAGACCGAAGGACAAATCTGTTGTCACCTCGAAATGGCTCTACAAGATCAAGCATGGAGCCGATGGAAGTGCTGAAAAGTACAAGGCAAGATTTGTTGCCCGAGGCCTCTCTCAAAAGGAAGGCATATATTATGATGATATATTTGCACTTGTTGCTCGCTATACATCCATCCGTTCGATCATTGCCCTTGCTGCAATGTAAGGATGGAGTCTCCATCAGATGGATGTGAAGACTGCCTTTTTACATGGTTCAATCAAGGAAGAGGTCTATATGGAGCAACCTCTGGGGTTTGAAGTCCAAGATAGAGACACATATGTATGCAGGTTGAAGAAAGCCCTATATGGGTTGAAGCAAGCCCCCAGGGCTTGGTATGAGAGGATCGATAGCTACTTGATGAAGCTGGGCTTCACTCGAAGTGATGCTGATCCAAACCTTTATTTTAAGGTTGATAATGACAAGCCTCTCATTCTGGTTCTCTATGTGGACGATCTCTTCTTGACACGTGTTGACCCTCTCATTCATCAATGTAAGAGGGAGCTAGCTTCCGAGTTCGAGATGAAGGGCCTAGGACTGATGCACTATTTCCTAGGCTTGGAGGTCTAGCAAAAGCCAGGTGAGATTTTCCTTTGTCAAGGAAAATATGTTGTGAAGCTACTGGAGAGATTTGGGATGGCGGATTGCAAGTCCATGACTACTTCGATGGAACTCAACTTTAAGAAGTTGTGTGGAAGTGTTGTTGGGCCCGAGTTGGGAAATCCCACCAAGTATCGTCAACTCGTGGGGGCCTTGATGTTCTTAGTGAACTCACGTCCAAACATATTTTTTGCAGTGAACACGTTGAGTCAATACATGGTCGAGCCTCATCACATTCACTGGATTGGTACCAAGAATCTCTTGAGATTATTTTGGGGCAAAATCAACCATGGGCTGAGATACACTGCTCGGAGTATGAGGCTCCATGGATATATCGATGCCGATTGGGTAGGCAGTGTGGTGGATCGTAAGAGCACATCTAGATGTTGCTTCACTCTAGGTTCTGCTTCGATATCTTGGTAGAGAAGGAAGCAAAAATTGGTTGCTTTGAGCACCGTCGAGGCCGAATATATTGCAGTGAGTACGGCTTATTGTGAAGCTGTTTGGTTGAGAAAGCTCTTCAGTGAGTTGTTTGGGCATGTGCTGGATACCACCGTTATCCTTTGCGATAACCAAAGTGGGATTCGTCTTTTTGAGAATCTCGTGTTCCATGATCGATCCAACCATATTGATATTAGGTACCACTTTGTCCGGGACATGGTACAGCAAGGCGCCGTAAGGCTAAATCACATTGGGACTGTTAAGCAGGTCGCAGATACTCTTACAAAGCCCCTGGGGAAGTCAAATTCTTAACCTTCCGTGAGAAGCTTGGTATCGTGAATAGACCCTATCCTGAGGGTCTCGCATGAGTTGGACTATGAGCTCTAGGAGCTATAAGCAACCACAGGGCGAGGTTCGCCTTACCTTGTTGGTGTGCATCTTCCCCACCATTATGATATTGATCTGGTTCACCCTCTCTTTGATCTATGCCCCACATGCATCCTACCCATGGAGTCTGGGACTCATGGGAAGTACCTCTCATTTGGCCAATGAGTTGGGAAATGAGGATAGAGACCGATAGCATGACCGATGGACGCATCGGGGATTGCCGCACTCTCTATTTCTAGGATGGGATGTGTCCAACAACTTGATCTGGGATCAAGTCTGGTTGAGGTTCTTACCTCTAAATTGACTTCGGGTCATTGTATGACTCTCTCTTGAACCTGGTTGAGGTTTTTACCTCTAGACTGACTTCGGGTCAGTGGAGAGTGATGTCTTTGTGACTCACTCTTGTTTGTTTGCAGAGAAGAGCCAGCAAAGCAGTTACAACAAGATGACACAGGATTGCATGATGATGATGATGATGATGATAGTACATGATCGTACTGGATGACAGGATTGCACATGCGGACAAATGTAGTTCTCCCTAGTTGAGAGGGAGTGTTAATTTTGGGCAACTAGGTCCAAACTCCATGTTGCATTGCTCATATGATGGAGATGATATTTTTGTTGCATTCCTCTTTCAGAGAGGTGCAAGATTGATCTAAGGATCATCTTGTTTGGATGAGCAGATCTTATATTTTGAATTTATTTTCCACACATGTGCAAATTGTCAAGGTTGGCCAGAAGTGTAATCTAGGCTCACAAGCCCCAACAAATGTGTCACACACCCACAGTCATGTATATAAATTGGAGAGACAAGATGCTCATTTCATCATTCACTCATCTCACACATCTCTCTCATCTGATTGGTTCGTACAACCTTGAAGAGGCTTCTCTCTGTCTCCCACGTGTGAATCTGGAAGCTGAAATTTGCGGACTGTTTTAGGGCAAATCTGGACAACGTTGACCATCGTTGACTTTGGGTCAACCCTCCTTGTTTGACTGCGTTTTCTGCCCAGAAATTCCAATCTTGGAAGACCACACTTGATGGCACAAAAATCGATGTCAATCGTTGACCTTTGACTGCAGCCTTTGACTGCAACGTTGACTGGTTTTGACCGCAAGAAGTTGACTTGCGTTGACTGTTTTGGAAGTTGATTTGTGGGGTGAGTGTGACAATGATGAAAGGCTGACTTTGACCGAGTTTGACTGAACTTATTTGGAGGTTGAAGGGCTAGTTTGACCAACAAAGTCTTTTTTGGCAAGGGCATCCTGTTGACTGCTGTAACAAACATTTTTATCGATCTTTGCTGAATAAGAAGAATTACGAATTCTTATATCTTATATTGGCTTGTCTTCTGTTGATCTATTTTATGTTCTATCAGCATTTACTTTCAATGATTATGTGATTGCTGATCTGAAATTGAATCGGGTTAATAAGAAGAAAGATTGAAGTAAACTGCATTAAGCATAGAGCATACCATGGTTATCTAAAATTAACACTCCTTGATAAGGCCTTGGTCAAGATGTTTGCATCCTGCTGCTCTGTAGGAATGTACTGTAGCATAACAATCCTCCTCTGCACACAATCTCTAAGATGATGGTACTTGATGTCTATATTCTTGGACCTATCATGAAACACTGGATTCTCAAAGAGTTTTATGCAACTCTGATTGTCACAATGGATCAATCTAGGCTCCATCACTTGATCGAACAATCCTACTAGGATCTTCCTCATCCAAATAGTCTCGCAAATTGTCTGACTAACAACCACAGACTCGGCCTCTGCTGAACTGAGTGCAACTGATCTCTGCTTTTTGTTATACCAAGAAATTTCTATTGACCCGATACTGAAGACTGCTACTGATGTGCTCTACCTATTTGTGGGACCTACTTTGAACACTCATTCTTTCCCACCATGCTCTGTGAGTTCACCACTTTAGTCATAAGTGCCATGTACCGTGTGTACTTGGGGATCTGCTTCTTGATGTTGGGAGACTCAACTCTTTTATGAGTTCCCTTAACCAAATCATCTGCCCACTTGGCTTGAACGTTCCCTATATTGGAAGTCTCTGACTAAGTGGCTGCCTCCACTTGCCTTAGGCTATGGTCCTCATCATCATCATCCTGCTAGTTAGCCCAACTGCCAACTAGCTTATACTGAAATTGAGATACTGGCTGAGGCTCCATCTTGAGAGCTATATCCTGCTCTCACTCAACCACCACATCTCTACTTTGAGAACTCTTTGCCTTGCTGCACATGCATCGACCTCCAATTTGTAGAGGTTCTTAATCCTGACATCAAACTGCATGACTTGTCCTGAAGCAGAATGATTGAGGTAGGTCTTCCCTTTGCTGAATGCTACATCATACCCTTTTCCTTCAAGGAGTGCTATGAGACAAGGTTTTTCTTCAATCCTGGAACATACATCACATTCTTGAGATGGAGAAGGGAACTAGACTACCTCCTAAAGTTAACTATACCAACTCCTTTGGTCATGTATTTGCCATCATCTCCAAGCTCGATATGGAATTGCATTTGTTTCTCCTCCAAACTACTAAATAAATCTTTATTCTCTGTCATGTGGAATGAAGCCCCCGAATCATTGTACCACACACTACATCAAACTGAGCTTTCCATGCAAGCTATCAAAGAGAAATCCAACTCGAACTGAGAAGAGAGTGCTTCTCCTCTTGCTGCTACTGCAATATGCTTGTTGGATTTATTATTTGGACATTTTGTAGCATAATGCCTAAACTCATAACAATGAAAGTACTTGATCTTGCTAAGATTCTTCTTTTTGTTGCCTCCATTTTGACTGGACTCGTTCTTGCCTTGGGCCTTCTTGCCCTTGGCTTTCTTCCCTTTGCCAACTAAAGCAAAGTTCTCCTCATCATTTGTTCTGGCTGAGACTCCATCCATTGTGTTCCTCCTTATCTCTTTCTGCACAAGTTCTGACCATAGTCTTGTTGGAAAGTGTAACTAGGTTCGGTCTTCATAATGACTATGTAATTATGAATTTATGTAATGAAGAAGACAAAGATAATAAATGTATTTTTGTTAAGCTTGCTTCATGGGTTTCATGAGCAAGGAATTTTATTATAGGTCAAACACTTCTTCTTGATGTCTTTTAGGGATTTTTCATCTTGTCATAAATGTATAAATTAGAGACATGTATATGAAGCAATGATGTCTTTTAGGGATTTTTCATCTTGTCATAAATGTATAAATTAGAGACATGTATATGAAGCAATGCTACACTTGTAAAGAGTCAAGGAAACAATGTAAACACCCTCGTCACCTTGCTAGAAGAATACTCCTTGGAGAAGTCGGCCTCATAATAGTTGGACAAGTCGGCTCAAAGATTAGTCACAACTATTTATACACAGGTTGGCTTATTACAGATGGAAACATTTATTTATACCCTAGTATACTACGCAAAACAGAGACAAGAATAGTTCAAATTTTCTGATATTTTCGGACATATATTACAGTGAAAAGTCTATAGTCTGGTGCGGAATAGACAACAAAGAGAAGAGGTTTATACAGCGAAGGAGAAGGGTTAATATCACAGTGAAGGATGCTGAGACCTATTCAAGGGATAAGTATGTAGTATTCTCGGATTGGCTCTGAGTAAGGAGTGCGAAAAAGGGAGTATCTCTGTAATACTCTAACAGGAAGAAAATATAATGAAGGGAAGATTTATCTATCTCATAGTAACCGTGGGTAATCACATGCTGACCAAAGGTGATCTCAGGAAGTAATAAGACATGCAGTAAGTGCGAAGAAGAAGGTTGACTGTCCAACAAAGGAAATATATTGCAAGGAGTGCAAGAAGAGGTCTCCCTATAGTGCGAAGAAGGTGGACTGTCTAGCGAAGAAAAGGAGGAGTTCAAAGTTCAGAAATAGGAACCAAGTATCCTATGATTGGTGCAGTGCAGTGTAGAAAGAAGGATCAACAATAAGGAGTCAAGAAGAGTAGGTGACAAGGGTGTTGGAGGTACACTAAGGTCAAGGGTCTGTGTCATGGTCATGGTACTTGTCAACTGAAAGTCTATAAGAAGAATTACTTGTAGGTTTTCCTCTCCAAGAGGGAGAGGTTTTGGCTCTGACTTGAATAGTCTAAATTTGTGTCTCTTGTGTTTTGAATTGACTTGATGAAAGACATAATAAGCTAATGAAGAGAAGACCTAAGTAAGAGAAGTAAGCTTACAAGTAATTATCAAGTAGAGAATTGAATTAAACTATGCCCTACCAAATTCTTAACATGGTATCAGAGCTAAGGTGCTGAAGACAAAGGGCTACTTGACAAAGAGACACTCAAGGATTATTGGAGCGGGGTCCCCTAAGGTACACTTTTTGGTATTTTTTTTGTATAGGTTTTGTATATGCGCGTTGCGCGAATGAGTCAAGGGGCTTTGGGGCGGGTCAAAGTCCCTATTTTATGTAAAAGGGTTTAAGGGTAAACTGTGGGCCTCAAACCATGGTTTGAGACCATAGTATCTGCGCGCTAGAATGATATAAATAGATAGATCGAGTCTAAGTAAGTAAGTCATTGATTACTCATGCTATGATCTAAGTTTCTGCATCGGTAATACTTTTTGTAAGGGTTAAGTCTGGGTTGGGTAGAAAGGCTCCTGCTGGCTGTGTGCGCGGAAGGGGAAGGGGAAGTGTAAGGGTAAAGTAAAGTCTGATGTACTGAACTAATCTGAATCAATACAAGGACTGATTTTGGCGGAAAGTATGGTCTTATCTCTCTATGTTATCTGTCTACCATTCGCTTTCCTTCTGATATGCTTACTTGTATCTGCGCGAATACATCTATTATTTATGCATGAAGTTACAGTGATGGTTGAATATATGAATGAATCTGCTTAAGTAATTACACATTATATATATATGGATTTGGTCTTGTTATAGTATATCTGCGACGAAGTGATCTGCGATTTTGTCTGTAATCTGATAAGTATTGTCTATCATTGTGCACACTTGTTTATCATCTGTATAATTCTGCAATCAATCTGCTTAGGGCCAATACATTATTTTCTTCCTTAGGGTGCAGAAACCTGGTTCCAACACCCCCCCATACTGCTTCGGGTGAGACTTTGATCTGCGCAAGCAGGTCATTGCCGAAAGGGCCAGTAGTTGGAGGGTTTGTTGGTTGTGCGTTAAACTCTGAACCTGGGTCAGGACCCCTCAACTCAACAAATGGTTCTGTTGCCGGGACTAGGATCATTTTGAGGAGATTTGATGTTGTGGCACCCTTCGTGGAATGAATTGCAAGATTGGCTGGATAGAAAGATCCTTGAATTTGCGCTTTAGGAGAATCGAAGTACTAAGCTATTTGACGAAAAGTGGGTACAAAAATATATCTATACAGAAGTTCATGAGACATTCTTTTGCCCCTTTTCATCTGAGCTGCAGGAGTGGTTGTCGCGATTGTCCGAGTTCAATACGTGCGTGAAGGACGACGCAGTCACTGAGTGGACTCCTGAATTGATTCAACAATTAGAAAAGTTAGACAATAAGATCACCCGCGCGGTAGATCATTGGATCGATCGCCTCTTGGGATGATTTATGACTGAATTTTCCATTGACCAATTTGTGTCATATTCTGAAGCAGAGAGAAGATTTTTCAAAGGTCCTAGAGGTAAGTTCCCATGCTCTTTAAAATTGTTGCTGAAGATGCTATTATTTGAACAGAACTCTGTGTGTGAACATATTGCTTGAATGCCGCAAAGAGGCTCGACTACGCACAGTGGAAAATTTTAACATGAAGATCTAGAAAAAATTATTTATAGCCCTCTGAAGCATAGATCTGATAGTGAAGGTGAACTAGAAATTAGTAGCTCTAGTGACTCTGAAGAAGAAGTTTCATCAAACCAGAACGATCAAAGAACCTTGATCCTTTTTCCAACCCCATCCACTCCACTTCTAAACTCATCTCACAGAACACCCACTCCACCACGCAGTCCATCTCCAACCCCACCTCCATCTCCCCCAAGCGTAGATATGGCTGCATAAATGAAGCTACCTAATTTTAGAGGCATTGGAAATGAAGATATTGAGCACTTTTGGTTTGTGACTAATGCTGTATGGGAGGCTGAGCAGGTTAATAATGATAATATTAAGAAAGCGCAGTTTGCTACTGCTTTCCAAGATCACGCATTAGATTGGTATATCATATACGTTCAATCAAACCCTAATGCCACTCTGGATCAAATAAAAGATGCCCTAAAGAGTAGTTCAAGAAGCCTAAGTCATATGCGCAGTTGGTTACGGAAATGAAAGCGATTCATCAGGAGGTAAATGAATCTGTGTGGGAAGCAGATCAGAGGCTGAAGCGCACTATCAGAGACGGTGGATTTGTCATCGATGATACTCAACGTAAGGAATGGTTTTTTACTATGCTACTCCCGCATCTGCGCTAGTCCTTGGGTCAACAGAATATTGCTACACAGGCTGAGGTTGTGGAGGTTGCAATGAAACTAGAAGCTACCCCAACACCTGTTGCACTTGGAACTCAACAAATTCAGAATCAAATGGAAGCCATGCATTTGGAGATTCAGAGTCTGTGCAAAGACAAGGGCAAGGAGGTTTGCGCAGAGGTCTGGTGCCAAAAATGTAAAGTTGTTGGGCACCATAAGGATCAATGTCATGTCTTCCATAGTTATCTGAATGCTGGTGGACTTAGTCCACTGAATCCCATAGTATGGTGTACAATCTATCAAGTTGCGGGATTGCATGAAACAAATTTCTCTCCAGGAGTTGGAAAATATCAACTAGAGCTGAAGCAGTTGTTTTGTAGATTTTGTTCATCGTTGGCACATGAGGAGCAGCATTGTCGCACTTATGATATGATGTTGGATAAAGCTAAAATCTATAGAATGTAGGCCGAACCTACCTCACCAGCATCCCCCTTTGGGTGTGGTGGATTTCAGGGCAGAGGAAGAGGACGAGGAGGTGGATCAACTGGACGAGGAAGGGGGTAGGCTATCTACTACAATTGTGGAGATGCTAGTCACTATGTGCGCAACTGCCCCAATCCTGCGTGACAATCATGGAGGTATTGTTGACAGTTTGACCATGTGATTGAAGATTGCCGTGTTTTGATTGCTAAAATGTAGGAGAAGAAGACGAAGACTCCAACACAGAATCTTCAAATGGTTAGAGTAGAAACTCGTGAGGAAGATCCTAGCATAAATGTGGTCACTAGGAGCGGTGCAGCCACTAATGAAGATAAGGGGAAGAAACCGGCTATTGAATTATGGATTCGTAAGGCCCCTGAAAGTCGAGATGGATTTGATTTGTAGCACGCAAAATAGACTTGAATTTGTAGAAGGAAGCGCCTCAACATCAGGTAGACCAATGAAGGAATCCGAAGGAGATGAAGAGATCAAACCATTCCTACAAGCTTGCATTAAGTTACTGCGCAACAAAAAGATAGTAGATAATCTTCAGGCTCTGATAGATAATTGCGCAGACAAGGAACAATCGATGGTAGAACAGAAAACTGTCAACAAAATCTATAAGAATAAGAAGAGGAGACGGGTCGAGAGATGCGCCTGACTGCGCAGATCGGTGCTTATGAAATGGATCAAGTTATTTTAGATCTGGGGTCTGATGCAAATGTCCTACCTAAGCAAACATGGCAGCGTATGGGAGAACTCAAGTTGGAATGGTCTACCATCCAATTGCGCATGGAAAATCAACAAAAATCATTCCATTGGGAAGTTTGTCGCAGGTCGTAGTCAGTATTGAGGGTGTTAAGGTGATGACAGGCTTTGAAGTTATACAAATTGTAGATGATACCGATCCTTATCCTTCGCTGTTAGGATTGGAGTGGGCTATTGATATGGATGTTGTCATAAATCTGAAGAAGCAAAGAATGGAGTTTGAAAATAATGGCACTAGAGTCATCATTCCCCTTGACCCTGCCGAAGGAAAGAGGTACACTGAGACTGTGCGCGCTGAGGATGATGTTGATCAGATCTATAAGTTGACTCTACGAGAAGAAGATTGGATCAACCCAACGACAGATGGAAATCTTAATTGGCAAAAGGACAACTCTTGTTTCTCAGATTCTGATGAAGAATTAGAAAACTGGCAGAACTGGTTGCATGAAGTATCTGCGCTGTGCTGTAATCGTGTCACCAAATCTTTTCGATGCATAACATCTGAGGTACGCGAATTATCGCATTATGATGGTTTAACTGATGTAAACATGTTTTTAGGAGAGCTTGAAAGAACTGTTTCCGAAGGACAGAGATTCCATGCTTTGGATCTCGGATTGTGTGCTACTCCAGCAAGATGGTGGGAGACTCATAAAGAAAACATGTACAACTGGGATGAATGTGCGCGCATGATGAGGTTAAGTTTTGAATGTCCAACCATCAGAATGGAAGAAGTCTACTCTAGAAAGGATGATCCACGTAGACATTTGACTCGATGGAGTCAAGTATGGGGTGTAGAACCGAGACTTGAATGGGTCCATATGTTCATTCATACATTGGGGAAGGTACCTACTGATTGGTATTTGGTGACAGAGCTGTGCTGAGGCACTAGTGAATGGTCTGCGCTAACGGAGAGCTTCATTCTGACATTTAGCTTTGAAAGCGGGTTTGATAAGATTGACAAAGCATTGCATAATATTCAAGAAGTCATCTTTGATGCAACAAAGCCTGTAATCGAGTGTGCTCCTCCAACATGGGACGCGCAGATGAAAGATATTGTGAATTGCAGGAATCTGACTGTTGAAGAGAGTGAAGAGAATCCAAGGAATATCATAATCCCGGAATCTGAGGGACAACGCGCAATGGCTGGACCCTCGATCACTTCATTAGATGTGACAAAACCTCTCAAGATTCAATAGGTGAATATTGGATCTGAAGAGCAACCAAAGTTAGCAAAAATTGGAGACTATTGGGATGATGATACAGTAGGAAAAGTTGCTGAGTTGTTGACAGAATATCAGGATTTGTTCCCTATAAAATTCTCAGAATTGAAAGGAATAATTAGGGAACTTGGAGTTATGAAGATCACTCTGAAACCTGATGCGTGCCCGGTGAAGTAGTGCCCATACAGGCTGAATCCAAGATATAAGCAGAAGGTGAAGGAAGAGTTGGATAAGATGGTTGTCGCGGGCATCATAGAGCCCGTAGAAGAGTCTGATTGGGTAAGCCCCATGGTAGTAAAAGACAAGAAGACTAAGGGATAAATCAGGATCTGTGTAGACCTACGCGAATTGAATGATGCTTGTCTGCATGATCCATTCCCAACTCCATTCTCTGATGAAATCCTGGATAACGTTGGAAGCCAAGAAGCTTATTCCTTCACAGATGGGTTTTCAGGGTATCATCAGATCCGAATTGTGCCAGAAGATCGCAGTAAGACCACCTTTGCAACCGAATGGGGATCTTTCCAATATACAGTCATGCCCTTTGGATTGAAGAATGCGCCTGCTATCTTCTCGCGCGTAGTAGTAGCTGCTTTCAAAGAATTTATCCACGAGTTCTTGGAGGTATACTTTGATGATTGGACTGTGTTTGGGCTGTTGAAAAAGCATGTTTCAAATCTACGCTTAATGTTGGATACTTGTAGAAAGTACCAGATCTCATTGAACTTGAAGAAATGCATATTCTGTGTACCATTCGGGATACTGCTAGAACACATTGTCTGTCAGCAAGGCTTGATGGTAGATCTTGCGAAGACTCTAGTGATTCTTAATCTGGTGATACCTGAGAATATCAAACAATTGCACTCAATATTGGGGCACACTGGCTACTATCGGAAGAGCATTCAGAGCTATGTGTTGATAACTGCGCCTATGACCAAGTTATTTAGAAAGGCTGCGACATTCCGTTGGGATGAGGAGTGTTAGACGAGTTTGTACTTATTAAAGGAAAAGATGGTCACCACCCATTCTGCTTTGAAATACCTGGTCAATAACCCTGTGTTGGGCGGGACGATCTGCCGACAATTGTTGTTACTCCAGGAATATGCATTGGAGATGCGCAGAACGGTGTGACGCGCGCGTGGTAGCTGTGCGAGGAGGTTGACTGGGTCGTAGAGGTGCCAAAAACTAGCCATTGGAACAATAAATCTGGAAAAGACAACTTTATTATCGTTTATGGGAGCGTCTAGGTTGCATCTAATGGAGGGTTTTTGCCAGATTTGGGACCATTTTGTCATTTATGGAGACACATTAATGCTTAAGGGACCGTTGCAGATGCGCTAAAAGTATAAATATGACCTATGTGGTCGCAATAGTTCCCTTTGCTTTCTGAGTGAATTATTGGCCCTGAGCTCCTTGATTTCCATAATGTACTCACTATCTATGTCTGGTTTGGATCCAGGATTCGAGGAGGAGTTGTCCTGAAGAGGTTTGGGTTACGCAATTCTGCCCAGTATGATTGCTATGTGCCCCAGAGAGGATCCTGCTGCACAAGAGGTCCCTATTGCGCCAATGGCTGCAACCTCTGCGCCCACCAAAACGAAGAAGGGGCAAATGTCTGGCACAAGGAAATCGCCAAGAGAAAAGACCCCAAAGCCGCGCTCTACTGCGGCTGAGCGCCAAAAAAGACCTATGGCGGAGGTCCCTGAGACTATTGAGGAGGAAGAGGAGGATGTGGTCGAAGTGGCCCCATTCTCGCGGTTGCCGACCTATGTCGCACTGCGCAAACCCTTAGTCAGAATTCCCAAAGATCTTGACAAAGTACGAGCAAGCATCCAAATGCCTTTGATCCCTGAAAACGTCCCCATGGAAGCAGACATGTTTGCAAAAGTGCCACAGCTCAGAATGGAGGATTGGGACATCACGGACATGGATAAATTTCCTGAACTCGCGCCAAAAATCTACTTAGACCACGTCTAGTATGAGGGAGGCATCGTGCGCCTAGAGCCGAAGAGATGGGTACTGGGTTTGCACAAGGCAGGGCTGTTGAATTTACTGCAGATCCCTCACTTTGGGCGCAACCCAATAAACGACATCTGTGTCCAGTAATTGCTCGTGCTAGAGCATGATGATGCACTGTGGTTGGGAGAGCGCATTCCAAATGATGCTGCGTTGATTCATAGGATCACTAGCCTACCTGCTAAAGGTGCAGACCCAATTTCCGATTTCGGAGGGAAAGCGCAAGAAAAATCCATTGTCGAGTAGATCAAAACTAAGTACCAAGTCTCACGGAAAAGCAGGGGATTTGTGGTGAGCGAGATCAATGATTCCGCTGTTCAATTCGACACGATCATCTTGTCCTACAAGATGATGCGCAAATGTAGACCGAAGCAGGTGCCCACGCACATGATTGCTCTCGCAGGACAGTGCGAGAAAGGTGTAATTTACAACTGGTCTCATTATTTGTGTAAGGAGTTTTTGGAGAATGTGCGTGAAGCATAGGAAGAAGGCAAGCAATTTCATTATGCTTGGTTGTTGTTGATTGCACTAATTGGGTGGAAGACCCTTGAGGAAACCCAGTCTCCCAAGATCGAACACCAGATGTGCAAGGTCGCGTGATATGTTACACTTTGGAGTTCATCAGACCCCCCGCGCACTAAGGAGAATAAGATTTTCTGGGTGCTTTTTGGTGCCTCGCTCTATCAAGCGGTACAGTCTAAGCCGCGGTTGTCTCCAACAGTTGATGATCAGTATAAAATGATAGCCGATTTCAAAGCAATTTTCCATAATATGCACATTCGCGCGAAAGGCGCTGTGGAGGGAGTTTGGTACCAGTTACCATATTTAGTCATGGAAGATGATCTGCTTTGGATTACTGCAGAATGGCCATCAGCATGGTTGGAGCCTGGTGCATCATTTCTAAAAACGCCTACCAAGCCGCGCACTGGCACCCAGCCAGGGAATACGACCGAGAAGCCTATTGAGAAGCCAAGTGAGAAGCCCACTGCGAAGCCAACAGAGAAAGCAATCACGCTAACCACAACTGGCGAAACTCTTGACTTAGAAAAAGATGCTGAGTCGGAGAAAAATGGTACTGCGCCAAAGGACACGGTGGAGCAAGTCTACATGCAAACCTTTAAAGGAACAAAGCATGGCTCTCAGGCCGCTGGAGGATCGAGGAAGAAGCGGAAAGGTTCCAAAGATACAAGCGAGGAGGTCCTGACCTTGACTGAGGATGACTGAAATGAGATTGCAAACACAGCCACGTCTGCGACAGAAGATCGCTGGACGAATATGGAAGTGCAGTATAAGACTCCACTCGAGGTGGTACAGGTCGAGATTCAAGAATTAAAAATGCAAGCGAGCCTGATTCAAGCGAGCGTTGCTTAGGCGAGCCAGACCTAGACAAGTGCACATGTAACCAGCGCGCAGCTGCTGGACATCGCCTTACCAGTGACCGGAGATGTTCGACTTGTGCAAATCCCTGCACCGGCCGTCCATGTCGACCCCAGCCGACATGCTCAGTTTCGTGGAGCAGGTGATATTAACCTTAACTTATCTCTGTTACCTGCAGGAAAGCTGCACTTGATACACTCTATGATCGCAGATGAGCTTCAGTTCCCTGTGCTCACACAACTGCTATAAAATCAAAGAAGTAGACCGCTGAAGCACAACAGAAACAACGGGCAATAGAGGAAGCCTGCTGTGCAGTTAAGCTCACCACGCTGCGCTCGAAGCCAAGATACATCAAGTATGCAGTGAAGTTCCAATATTCCTAGCCATAACTGCCCTTGATGAAAAATTCGAAGCACTGGCTGCTGCCTTGAAAGCCTCGCGCGCCGAAGTGCAGATAGTCCGAGCCGAGTTCGAGCACCAAATTTCTGATCTACAACTGAAGTTGCAGCCTGAAACTCCGCCTGAAGTCCGCGCGGAGTGAGCTCCCAAAGTCAAACAAGCCACTGACAGTATTGTTGCCGCAGTCACTTAGTGTGACAACCTTTTAGATGAGGCTATGGGTGTCTGGACTTCAGTTCAGAATGACCCGATAGTACAGCAGCTGCGCAACGAGCTGAACATGAAAGAACAACAGTTTGCTGAGATTCAGATGGTGGCGCCTACCCTTGTTCTTCCACAGCGCCTCGCTCGCCTACAAGAGGGTCGGATAATCCAAACGAAGATTGAGGACCTACGTCACAAAGAGCAGTTGCTGGAGGCACGCATGCAACCATGAGCTGAGGATGCTCTTCAGCTCTCGCAGACATTGGACATTACGTTGAAGGCTATTAAGCAAACACAACGCAGTATCGAGTTGGCCACTGAAGGGCCCACCACTGAGAAGTTGGTTCTTCAAGCGCAGGGAGCTATTGCGTAGAGTCTGGAAATGGTGCTCCCTCTCAAATCTTCTGTCAGTGCGCTCCAAGCCAAGTTGAAGGAGCAGACGCCATAGTGACTCGAGAGGAGTCACATGTTTGTGTTGGGGGCTTGTTGGAGTGGGGTCCCCTGGGGTACACTTTTTGGTATATTTTTGTATAGGTTTTGTATATGCGCGCTGCACGAATGAGTCAAGGGGCTTTGGGGCGGGTCAAAGTCCCTATTTCTATGTAAAAGGGTTTAAGGGTAAACTGTGGGCCTCAAACCATGGTTTGAGACCATAGTATCTGCGCGCTAGAATGATATAAATAGATAGATTGAGTCTAAGTAAGTAAGTCATTGATTACTTATGCTATGATCTAAGTTTCTGCATCGGTAATACTTTTTGTAAGGGTTAAGTCTGGATTGGGTAGAAAGGCTCCTGCTGGCTATGTGCACGGAGTCCTAGTCGTGGCTGTGTGCACGAAAGGGGAAGTGTAAGGGTAAAGTAAAGTGTGATGTACTGCACTGATCTGAATTAATACAATGACTAATTTTGGCGGAAAGTATTGTGTTATCTCTCTATGTTGTCTGTTCACTGTTCGCTTTCCTTCTGATATGCTTAGTTGTATCTGTGCGAATACAACTATTATTTATGCATGAAGTTACAGTGATGGTTGAATATATGAATGAATCTGCTTAAGTAATGACACATTATCTAGATCTGGATCTGGTCCTATTATAATATATTTGCAACGAAGTGATTTGCGATTCTGTTTGTAGTCTGATAAGAATTGTCTATCATTGCGCACACATGTTTATCATCTGTATAAGTCTGCAATCAATCTGCTTAGAGCCTGTTAGCATGAATCTTAATTCCGAGCGTACTAAAAAAGACCACTTTAGCTGTGCATAACAAACAACTCTAACAACAAAGATGGTTGCCAATATCTTCAGATCTGCAGTTAAGTGATCAAGATAAATGCTGCAAAAATCTAGATCTATGCATTAGAAGACATTAAATAGTAGAAAAAACAAGATTTACTCCATGCATCCAATAGACAAGACAAGAATATGTTGAATGAATTTTGTATTAATGGCACTTGGGAGGAAAACACAAAAGGGTGTTACCAGTTCTCCTCAATGGGATGGGTTCTTGTAAGTCCTTAGCACTTCAGATCTAAAACTCCTCTCTCTTGATGCTGTAGAAAACCCAGACAAAAAATGGTAGCAAAATACGACTATGATGGTGGATCAATAGTCAGACCAAAAGTATAGATCCAGAGTGATCTTTAGGCAACAAAAGGTGGTAAATGAATGGAAAAACCCTTCTATTTATCACAAAATATAGAGTTAGTCTAGATATTGGTGCATAATTAAAATATTATTAACCAAATCAAGATCCAACTTTTATGGAATATTTTATTATATTTGTTGGAGGGAAAAGGAATTTGACTTGGGTCAAATCCTTTTATTTGTAAATAATAAATAAATAAATGATTTATTTATCATTTTAAGGATGTGGTTGAATAATAATCAAATAAATAATGATTTATTTAATTATTTAAGGGTGATTTAGTCATATTTAACAAAGAATATTATTTAAATAAGGTTTAAATAATTATTCTTAGAAAATAATAAGATAAATAATGATTTATCTAATTAATTTCCTTGTTTTGGGTTAAACATAACCAAGAATATTAATTAAACTACTGTTTAACTAATTATTCATTGAGGAAAATCAAACAACTGTAGATTTATTTAATATTTCCTCATGGGGTTTCCTGTTTAGACCATAAACAACTTAATAAAGGTGGTTTACTAAGTTATTTTCATAGTGAAAGCAATTTTACTTAGGGTAAAATTGGTCTTACATAGTGTGCTTGGGTCCATCTAATGATAATAGGTTAGATGATCAAAAAATGGTGTAACAGATTGCCCCTCAGCGTGCGAGCGTTAGGAGCTAATCGTATGACTGAAGTACGTTGTAAGAACTCAATCTCTAGACACCGAAGGGGAAGTCAAAGAGAGAGAAGTATAAGGTAGACCAAAGCGCTAAAAGGACTAGACCCTGAGGAGGCGAGACTTACAGGTGTGACAAGTCTCTTTTATGAGTGAGTACCTGTGCTATAGGTGGCGGGGGAGGCATACCTATGCCGACCGAGACAAAATACAAAGAATAAGGCATCCAGTAAACAAGGGACTGAACAATATAGTACATGCTGGCATAAACATGAGCCAGATAAACAACAAGATAATGAATCCCATATACATATTGTGCCTGGGATAACAGCCAGGACTTGTACAATAATATCTGATTACATGAGATATAAATACAACCTAGATGCCCCTGTAAACAGGAAAAGGCTCTGAAAATCTGACTGATACATGCAATCAAAAAGGCGCTGCAAGCGACTAAGGCCAACATCATCACATCTATGGAGCTGTATCGAAGGCTGAAAGGAAGAGGTCATCTGGGCATGTGGAGGGCTACCTGTAGGGCTACCCCCTCATGAGGGCTGAGACATCTCACACACACCCGGGAATCATTATTATCAGCTGTTGCATCACTGGACCATCAAGTATACGGATCTCGATCATGCTAAAAGGAGCTGAAGCTGAGAAACAATCAAGTCAAAGGGCAATAAGGAGTTCCTTTCCCTGATCTGAGGCACCGAACAAGAGTGGAAGCTGGAACCAAGGTACACTGCCCTCTAGATCTGTCTTCTGGAATGAATGAGCTGATGTCGATAGAAGAAGGTCCGCCATATGTGAGGCAATAAGGAATTCTCAGCTAAGGCACGAGAGAAAATAGTAGAGTGACTGACAGACTGACACCAGGGATGATGATGAAGTGGGGGTATTGAGTAGCGGCCGGACGACTTCCTTTGTTTAGAGCATAAAGGGCATGGATGACTTGGTAGCAACTGACACAATATCATGAAGGATAGGGGAAAGTGGGACTGAAGGCCATAATGTGCGACACGAGAGAGGAATCAAGCAATGAAGGAGGACTATGACGGGATACAAAGGGACTCGGGATAGACTCCATGAATGCAATGATGACTCAACTCAGATGCTCTAAACAAGGGCGACTCGATGGTGCTGCCACACAGAAAAGGTCCAATGGGGACCATAAAGACATGAGTACATGGTGGTTATTCACGACGAAAATCGACACGAGCATGGGCAAGTATGGAGGCAAAGTGGTGCCTCCAAGGACAAGTGTTGCAAGTGAAGAAATTTCGATTTTGGGGAGTAGTGAAGTGATGCTTCATGGACAAAATGTGTCTTGGTGAAGTATCAAATCACAAAAAGCATGAGTTGGCTACTTAAAGAAAATAAAACATGCCTTCCCAAAAGGAAATGCTAAGGGTAATATCTCTTCAGATAGAGTGCATTGCGAGGATTGGGAAGGGGATGGCCTTCGAAGTCCTCTAATAGATATGCTCCCCGACCTAAATCCCTACTGATGATGTAAGCTCCTAGCCATAATGAGTCAAACTTCCCATGACCAAGTACATCATGGGCTTGGTCATACACTAGAACAAGATCGCCTTCGTGAAAAGTACGAGGGTGGACTTTTCGGTCATATTGAGCTTTGGTGCGTTTCTTAGCTGCCTCAATGGTTTACAATGCAACATGACGGTCTTCGGAAGCGCGCTCAAGCATGATAAGTCATTGTTCTAAAGGTTGGGTGTCAGGGAGAGGTTCGACGGCTAGATGAAGGGAAGGGATTTCACACTCGATCGGTAAGACTGCCTCCTCTCCAAAAACAAGGTGGAAAGGAGTAAACCCGGTGGCGGTTTTAATAGAAGTTCGATAGGCCCACAAAGCAGGCAAGAGCATAAGGTGCCAGTTGGTTTTGTGTTTATCCACTGTCTGTTGAAGCATGGTTTTAAGAATTTTATTGACTGCTTCAACTTGGCCATTACCTTGGGGGTAATAAGAGGAGGAATATTGGAGCTCAAAGCCCAATAGTGAGGATACCTCACGCCATATCTCATCTTCAAAATGTCGGCCATGGTCAGAGACCAATTGTTTTGGAACTACGAATCGAGCGATCACATGGTTAAAGAAAAAGAGGGCTGCGGTAGCTGCCGTGTTATTAAACATTGGCATGGCCTCAGCCCATTTGGTGAAATACTCAACTGCCATGATGATATACTTATGGTTACTAGCCGATGACGGTCGACACTCCATAAAGTCTATGGCCCACTTACAGAAGGGATTGGCTGAGATGACAGGATGGAGGGGAGCCGGAGGGGCTCGTGTCTTAGGGGAAAAATGTTGGCAATTGGGATAGTGTTTGACTGCCTCAATGCAATCACCAAAGAGAGAAGGCCAAAAGTACCCAATGCGCATGATTTTCTGTGCAGTGGCCAGACCAGAGAGGTGGCCACCACAAGCACCGCTATGACAGGCATTGAGGACTTGTTCTGCTTCAGCGTGTGTGAGACAACGACGGAGAACATAATCTACACCGCGACTATAAAGGTCGTCACCGATAAGAAGGTAGCGGGAGGCCTGGTGTCAGATACGTCGTCGAGTATCACGGTCAAGATGGAGGGCGAACTTTTGAGTTCACAAATAAGTGAGGATGTCCCCATACCAAGGGTCATCAGTGGTAATGGAAAATAAATGTTCATCGGGGAAATTATCATTAACTGGAGGATCCTGCATCCCTGTAGGTAGTTCGGAAATGAGTTCAGCGAGGGCTAAACCTTTCTTACTTTTTGGTGTGACAAATTCAAGATGGAATGCCTGGAGGATCACGATCCAACGGGCGTACTTCCCACTGATGATTCGACGACTCAATAGGAAAGCCATAGGGTTGGAATTAGTCACGACCTTGGTGGAGCACATGAGGATGTAATGACGAATTTTCTGGACCGAGAACATGACAGCCAATGCTAATTTCTCTTCGTGTGAGTAAGATACAGGAGGTCCTACCAGGTTCTTACTGACATAATAGATAACATGCTCAATTCCGTTGTCATCTTCCTGAATAAGGACTCCAACGATCGAGTAGGTGGAAGCGGAGATATACAGGATGAAATCCCTATCAAAGTCAGGGGGACAAATCAAGGGAGCGGATGTGAGAGCATGTTTCATGGCATCAAAAGACTTTTGAGTATAGGCATCCCATACAAAAGGGATATTAGAGCGGAGGAGTCTAAGGAACCCATGTGCGGTGGTGGCATAGTCAGGTACGAACCGACGAAGGAAATTAGATCTGCCTTGGAGGCTTTGTAACCGGCGTAAGGTACGGGGGATAGGAAGCTCAAGGATGGCTTGAACTTTCAATGGGTCAAGTGTGATACCATCTTTAGACACAATGAAGCCTAGAAGACGACCGACAGGCACACAAAAGACACTTCAGTGGGTTGAGGCGGATATTATACTTGCGACATCGGAGAAAGACGGTACACAGATCGTGGAGGTGCTGCGCCCGATGTTTAGAACGCACAGTGAGGTCGTCTAAATAAGCAAGGGTAATATGAGCCAGGTCATGGAAACAATAAGACATAGCCCGCTGAAAAGTGGCCCCTGCGTTTTTAAGGCCAAATGGCATGACTTGATAGGCAAAGGTTCCCCACGGACTAAAGAATGCGGTTTTGAGTTGATCAGCACGACGGATAACAATTTGGTTGTACCCAGAGAAACCATCCATAAAGGATAGAACCTCGTGCCCCGCACACTCATCAATGATTTGGTCAATGAATGGTGTGGGGAAGTTGTCTTTGGGACAAGCTTTGTTCAGATCACGAAAGTCAGTGCAGACACGAATGGTGCCTTGCTTTTTGAGAACGAGTGGTGTATTCAACGGGATAGATAAAACCAGCCTGCTTGAGCTTATCGATTTTGGCTTTTGACAGCTTCTCTTCGGGAAGGATTAATGGGTCTCAACTTTTGACGGACAGGATTGGCATCAGGCCATGTATCGATATGGTGTTCGACAATGGCAGGATCAAGTCCGGGCATTTCTGAATAGGACCAGGCGAAAATATCACAGAATTCTTTCAATAGCTTGGTGTAAGCCTCATCTTCTTCCGGGGTGCAATGGGCGCCCAAGGTGATATTTTTTTCTATCCCTGGTTTGTCAGAAATGTCAATTTTAATGGTAGGAGAGATATTGGCCATATTTCCTTCTTCGAAAGCATCAGGTGCAGGGATGGGATTTCTAAACCAATCGACCTCATCAGGAATGAAGTCTTTAGTTTCCACAACATATTGGTAATGGGACTGCTGTGGGAGGAAGTGTGTGCGGTGGTGCATATCATCCCACGGAAAGTCAGGTTCGGTCATAGCTTCCATAATGTCTTCATCGGAATGGAAGATGGGGTGACTGGAGGAAGAGAGACCTCCTGATGCGGTAGAACTACCTGACTCATCATCATGTGAAGAAAGGCTCACATGCGCAACGTCATGGGGGATGACAGAAGAGTAAGCAAATAAAGGATCTACCGATGTTGAGCCCAAGGTGATCGCTGAAGGGAGGTCAGGCGAAACATTAGGGGAAGTCTCCAAGGGGACTTCTGCCGAGGGTCTCATGGATGATAGGTAGAAAATGTGGGCCGAAGGCTCCATCGTCTTAACATCGAGGGGGGGGATGTCAATGGGAGCAGGCAGATAGAAGAACTCGCAGACAAGTGAGAGGTGGACTTGTCATGCTTGGCCTCGAATTGGCGGAACGCTTCCAAAGAGGAGCGATACTCTTCAAGGTGGGGACAGAGGTGAGTGTAATGGCCATGGAAATCGCACAAAGCACAGGGGTGATTGGTGCGCAAAGTTCTTAGTTTCGGGACTGAATCGGGTATAGTGACATAAACCTCAGGGATATTAGACTCCGAAAACGTCTCATTGACCATGGACTTAAGATGAGGCAACTCTGGACAAGTGTGGGTAACGTGACCAACAACATCACACAAAGCACACTGGATAGTGCGTTCTGGCGGCTGAGGAGGGGTAAGATTTGTCGGAGTGGCCTTTCTTTGGTTGCCCCCATGCGAGCTTTGCCCTTCTTACCCAAAGCGGTCGCAACAAGAGGTGGTTCCTGTTGAGGTGGTTGAGGCACTGTTGCAGCGGGAGAAGTCATTGGGACCGATTTAACTAAGGTCAAAGCAAGATAAGGTTTGGGTTGACCAGGCGGGGTAGCTATTGGAGGATCAAGGTACCAGATGGGAATCCTAAGGGTCAAGTTAGGAAGAGAGAGGGTGGCCATGACAGGTGTCGTATAAACTCCTGGTGTGGGAGCTAGGAATGATATCTGACTGGAGGGGTAATGGCTAGCGGGACGGCTCCTAAATGGTTAAGGCCTGGGGGAACCGTTCTAGGAGGGTAGAGATGCTCATGGATACCAGTTGAAGGGCCAGGAGGAGGAGGTCCGAAAGGCTGAATCGAAGGGCTAGGAGTAAGCTGCGGAGGGCAAGGAGGCTGCTGACTAGCCGAGGCAGGCCGCTTGAGAGCAGCCCGAGATGATTGCATCATGCAAACATTCAATGAGCTGGGATCAGAGACAGGAGGAGGAAGACCTGGGAATGTACCAAGCACTAAGGAATCTTTGTAGACTCCGGATGAGACACTTGTCAAAGGATCGACGGTTTGCTTGTTGGCCACTGAAGAGATAGTGGACTCAGGGGAGGTCTGAGACTTCGGTTCGTAATATGTCAACTGGTCAATAGTGACTATCTTTCCGTTATGAGGGAAGGACATCTTGCGGTGGACCGCGGAAGGGACAACAGACATCGCATAAGTGTAGCTACGACCCAATAGAATGTTGTAATCTAAGGGGGCAGCCATGACTTCTACGTCAACGCAAATAGTCTTGCTTACAAGAGTAATTGGACAATTGCGGAATAAGCCGATGTGGCCATCCCACGCTCGGAGAGTGATCGTGGAAGGAGCCAACTTAGGTGATCCGAGTTGCTTCCAAACCGAAGCGGACATCATACAGGTGGATGCCCCCTCATCAATAATGCACTGGAAAGTGTTGGCGTTCTGGATCTTGACTGGGATTTGGAAGGTGACGGAAGCAGGGAGAGGAGGATGTTCTAACCAGTCAACATCAAAGACAATCAATCGATTGTCGGAAGGATCTACAACGCCCATGGCAGATAGTAGAGCTTTTCGTTGTGAAGGGCACGACTGGAGGAGTTCTAGCGTTGAAATGGCAGCAGGGATTGTGCCAAATCATCTACTATGCTATACGAATGGGTAGCTTTACCAGAATCAGCATTTCGGCGGAGTGGTCAGTTAGAGAAACCCAGACGTTTATAGAGAAAAAGAAAAAGTGTGCTGTGTAACTGAAAATAAACCTGCAGATAACAGTATATGAAACTGAAATAATAGTAAATAAACAGCTAATAATTCAATAATGTAAACCTAAGGAGGCGGGCCTCTCAACAAGTAGTCTGTAGGCGGGTAAAAGACTAATCAAAACACACTAAAATAGCCAATAGATCTAAGGTCAAGAGGGATAGGGATCTAAAGGACAAATCTGCTGGAAAGTGGTGCAGAAAACAACAACAAATCAGAGGAGAAATTTCTGTAAATGAGGTGGCGAAAGGCTATCTCCTGGAGGGAAACGGAGTGAACCCTAGAGGAAAACCCAAACAAAGCTAAATGAGGTGATTTGGATGGATAACAAGCCGATCTGAAGCGGATCTAAAGGTGAGGTATCAGATCTGAAAAATGGCTAAAGACTCTGAAATTTCAGACAACCTGCAACAACAAAAACTCTTCCACAAGAGGTGGAGGGTACTGAAGCCCTAGGTGGCTAGGTTCCCACTTATTTGAGCAAAACAGAACAAGTACAGGTCAAAAATGGGCGGAGACGGAGGTTAGACAACCCTGAACAGAGGCTCAGACAAACCCAGAAAATTTTTAGAAAAATTTCCACAAAAGGTCCAGGTTGCAGTTTTTGACCTGTTTTCAGTAGAGGTCGCAGTTTTTGAGTTGAAAGGTGCGTCTTGAGGGTCCAGGTTGCAGTTTTTGGGCCAAAAAGTGCGACCTATATTTCCGGCACTCTCGATGGCAGATTTCAGAAAAATTGTCGTCTCCGCTGCGACTGATGTCTGTCACCTGCGTAATAGGTCCGAAAACACACGAAAGTTAAAATTTTTATCGTTTCAGGGTTTTATAGGTTTAAAACAACATCAAGAAAAGCAAAAACAAGAGGCTGAAGAGAAATCCTAGGGTTTGAAGCAGCGGGATATGTAAGGATCAGAAAAACGACAGCGGTCGTAATCGTAAACCCGTGTGGAGTCGCCAATTGTTAGTATGAATCTTAATTCCAAGCGTACTAAAAAAAACCACTTTAGCTGTGCATAACAAACAACCCTAACAGCGAAGATGGCTGCCAATATTTTTAGATCTGCAGTTAGGTGATCAAGATAAATGCGGCAAAAATCTAGATCTATGCATTAGAAGACATTAAACAGTAGAAAAAACAAGATTTACTCCATGCATCCAATAGACAAGACAATAATATGTTGAATGGATTTTGTATTAATAGCACCTGGGAGGAAAACACAGAAGGGTGTTACCAGTTCTCTTCAATGGGATGGGTTCTTGTAAGTCCTCAGCATTTCAGATCTAAAACTCCTCTCTCTTGATGGTGTAGAAAACTCAGACAAAAAATGGTAGCAAAATATGACTATGATGGTGGATCAATAGTCAGACCAGAAGTATAGATCCAGAGTGATCTTTAGGCAACAAAAGGTGGTAAATGAATGGAAAAACCCTTCTATTTATAACAAAATATTGAGTTAGTCTAGATATTGGTGCATAATTAAAATCTTATTAACAAAATCAAGATCCAACTTTTATGGAATGTTTTATTATATTTGTTGGAGGGAAAAGGAATTTGACTTGGGTCAAATCCCTTTATTTGTAAATAATAAATAAATAAATGATTTATTTATCATTTTAAGGATGTGGCTGAGTAATAATCAAATAAATAATGTTTTATTTAATTATTTAAGGGTGATTTAGTCATATTTAACAAAGAATATTATTTAAATAAGGTTTAAATAATTGTTCTTAAAAAATAATAAGATAAATAATGATTTATCTAATTAATTTCCTTGTTTTGGGTTAAGTATAACCAATAATATTAATTAAACTACTGTTTAACTAATTATTCCTTGAGGAAAATCAAACAAATGTAGATTTATTTAATATTTCTTCATGGGGTTTCCTGTTTAGACCATAAACAACTTAATAAAGGTGGTTTACTAAGTTATTTTCATAGTGAAAGCAATTTTTCTTAGGGTAAAATTGGTCTTACATGGTGTACTTGGGTCCATCTAATGATAATAGGTTAGATGACCAAAAAATGGTGTAACAGGGCCACTAGATTATTTTCTTCCTCAGGGTGCGGAAACATGGTTCCAGCACTGTCCCATACTGCTTCGGGTGAGACTTTGATCTGCGTAAGCAGGTCATTGCCGAAAGGGCCAGTAGTTGGAGGTTTGTTGGGTGTGTGATAAACTTTGAACTTGGGTCAGGACCCCTCAAGCGAACAAGGATCAAAGAGCAAGAACCAATTTCTCTAGAAAGCATCAAAGCAAAAGTCAAAGTCTACATTGATAAGTCAAATCATTTTGCAAGGAAACCCTCAAGTCATCTCAAGGAGACCTTCAAAGGATTCACATATCGAGGAGGTAATCTTTGCCATCAAAGATTCTTAATATTGAAGCCTAATCAACATTGTTGGAAGACACATAATCAAGCACCATCCAACACTATTGAAGACATAATCATTTTGAAGTAATCATCAAGGATCCAAGACCACCTACTTTGAAGAAATCAATCTAAGAGGGAGTTCTTGCCATCATCTTCATCATCATCATCCAGGAAGTTGATAAAAGGAAGAAATCAATCTACACAAGTCTCATTTGAATTTGTAAAAATGGCTTATTGCAAAGAAAGCAACAAATTGGCTGGGTCATCAAAGTTTCGTGCATGGAAGAAAAGGACATATTTGAATTTAATTGAAAATGAATTTATGGGCTACATCAAAGGATCTACATCTCAACCTTCAAAAGAAGATGCTCTAGCTCATGCCAAGTACATGAAGGGGGAAATAAGAGCCCAGAGGATTCTCATAGAATCCATTAAGGACTCACTCATACCCTATATATCAAAACTAGAAAGTGAAAAAGAAATATATGAAAATTTGGTGGAGCTAGTCTCTGTAAGTACTGCAGGAGAAGTAATCTCTCTGAGACAAGAACTATACAAGATGAAATCTTCAAGAGAGGAAGAAATCACTTCATATTTTATGAGAATTTTTGAAATACAAGACCAATTGCAGGAATTGGGAGAAGTAATGTTTGATAGTGAAATGAATACAGTGGTGTTGAATGCTCTACCAGGAGAATGGGGTAACTTCACTTCACGCTTATATGGGAAGAAAGAAGCAACACCATTCCAGGATCTGTGCTCTCTATGTAAAATAAAGGAGACTAGGTTAAAAACAAAAGTTGATACAGGACCAAGTGAAGAAAATCAAGCCTTTGCAGCTATGTCTAGGAAGAAAGGAAGATTTGGTAAATTTGGTCCTGAGAATAAAAGGAGAAATATGGACAAAGTGCGATGCTTTGGATGTAATGAACTTGGGCATTATAAAGGGATTGTTCTAGACATGGAAAGGACAAGAGGAAAAAGGATGAAGCGTATGTCACAGAAGAAAGGGAAGAACTTGATGCAAAGAAGTCTAAGAAAGAAGAAGCGAAAGATCTCTACAATGATTGAGATCATCTTCCTCTTAAGAGATTTCTGTCGGTTGTAAAATAGTATTTTAGAAAGCTTTGTACATTAATGCATCACTCTAGAAATGGCATCATGATACAAGCATGGAAGGAACACTTGTCATAGGAGGATGTTCGCAATACAACTAAGCTATGAAAGAAGTGGCTCCTGGAAACCTCATTGATAACAACATTGATGGAAGGCAGTCATCGATATGAAGGGTCATTATTCAATAATCAATGTGGAAACGAGTGTTGACATTTTCTAATGCAATCCTCTTTGGATTCACTGGTTAGAAAGAAAGTAAAAGGTTTCAATGGGAATTCTATCTAGCAGAGTTCTGGGATTAGGTTATGATGACATATTGATGAAGCAGGTCAAGGGAATGAAGTTCTTCATTCTAGGGAAATTGCTGCAGGACTACTCAAAAATAAAAAGATGAGGTACATATATTTATATGCTTACACTAGATGCTATGGAGTCATGTCATATGGATGCAGGTGATGGACTTCTACCTTTAGAATTATGATCAAAGAAAGGAGAATCTTTTCAAATACATAGGTTTCCAATAATAGATGAAATCAACATAATATGTCCTCATATGGAATATGAGGTGGTTGTATACAAACAAGGAACTGAATACTGGAAGTTCCTGGCAATGAAGTAAAACTGTGTGGAGAAAGAAAGGAAGAGATCATGGAGTGCAACCATGATAAGAGGCAATTATCATTCGAAAGCCAAGAAGATTTGACTAGGAGATCTCCTGGGAAGATATGTAGACTCTGATAGAAGTTCGGTAAAGATCAAGACCCTTGGCAATACATATCTTTAGAAGATGTGTCAATCTGAATAAAGGATGCTGATGCCTACAAGAAGATGTCATGAAGAAAGATCATCACTAAGGTAACTTTTTATTTAAAAGTTCATGTATATAATGTTTATCTAGATAAGTTTATGCAGGGCTGCCAACCATATGGAAGGATGAAAGATCCTTGGAAGAAATATGGTTCGAAGGAAAGCAGCATGGCATGATGATGGACCAGATGAGAAAAACTAATGAATCACTTTCTGATAGATGACATGACTTATGGATGAAAGTGATGGATGATCTGTGCCCTATGAAGCTATCCGAAAGTTGAAGATTCCTCAATATCATGACATCGAAGGGAGGAATTCTTCATGAGCAGCTGTGTGTCTCACCATTGCTGCTATAGGTCCCTGGTTAAGAGGGAGCCTAGTGGTAAGTTTCTTACTTGGAAGAAACTTGATAATTCCTAAGAATAAGCTTAGGGACATTCCTTGTGTAGGAATGAGTACATTCCTTTATGGAATAGATTGGTCATCCCCGATTAAGAGGGAGTGACAGTTGTGTTTTTCTATCTTATGTGTCATGCACTAGACCAGGACTAACAATCGTAAGTCTTAATGAAGGCCATGAAGAGGAATATAGACACATGGTGAATGGGTCCTCCCTAGTTGAGAGGGAGAGATAAACACATCATTCTGGTCTTCAATTGGGAAGACAGAATGGAGGATTGGGTAATCATCTGGCATCCGATACTCTTTGAGAATGTGATAGGGCATTCAAGATAAGAGTAGTCGTGGACCAATATTCTTCGAGGGCTAGCTACCCAAGATAAGAATAGTTCAAGAAGATCATACTTTGTGAACACCAGGGTGGAGTATGTACCTTCGAGAGACAATGACAATGGTGTCTATAAGTCACGTGTCTCGCCAGCATTGTAGCGCATTGTCTCGTTGAGAGATGGGGCTGTTAGTCAAGGCCTTGCACTATGACACTGCTGGTTGATATGATGCCTATACAAATGCGATTACCAATCCAATTCTTCTTATGAGATTCTTTAGATTGAAAGTAACCATGTACCATTATGAATACCTCCCTAGTTAAGAGGGAGCGTTAGAAAGTGTAACTAGGTTCGGTCTTCATAATGACTATGTAATTATGAATTTATGTAATGAAGAAGACAATGATAATAAAATGTATTTTTGTTAAGCTTGCTTCATGGGTTTCATGAGCAAGGAATTTTATTATAGGTCATAGACTTCTTCTTGATGTCTTTTAGGGATCTGTCATCTTGTCATAAATGTATAAATTAGAGTCATGTATATGAAGCAATGTTACACTTGTAAAGAGTCAAAGAGACAATGTAAACACCCTTGTCACCTTGCTAGAAGAATACTCCTTAGAGAAGTCTGCCTCATAGCATTGGACAAGTCGGCTCAAAGATCAGTCACAACTATTTATACACAGGTCAACTTATTACAGATGGAAGCAACTATTTATACCCTAGTCGGACACATATTACAGTGAAACGTCTGCAGTTTGGTGCAGAATAGACAACAAAGAGAAGAGGTATATACAACGAAGGAGAATGGTTAATATCACAGTGAAGGATGCTGAGACCTATTCAAGGGATAAATATGTAGTATTCTTGGATTGGGTCTGAGTAAGGAGTGCGAAAAAGGGAGTATATCTGTAATACTCTAACAGGAAGAAACAATAATGAAGGGAAGACTGATCTATCTCATAGTAACTGATGGTAATCGCATGTTGACCGAAGGTGATCTCAAGAAGTAACATGACATGCAGTAAGTATGAAGAAGAAGGTGGACTGTCCAACAAAGAAAAGGAGTTCATAGTTCAAAAATAGGAACCAAGTATCCTAGTATTGGTGCAGCGCAGTGCAGAAAGAAGGATCAACAATAAGGAGTCAAGAAGAGCAGGTGACAAGGGTGTTTGAGGTACACTAAGGTCAAGTGTCTGTGTCATGGTCATGGTGTGAAAATTCTACTGCAGTATCTTGGTTTATTTCTCCTACTTGATTTAGATTAATACAAGTTATTTTCAGAAATTAGATTCAGAAAATACCGAAATAAACACAACTACAACTTACACATGCAAATCATTTACTGAATAAAATGCTCATTCAACAATGTGACACATGGATTTTTGGACATAAGCCCCTGGAAAAACCCAAAGCAAGAAAACTGGTGCAACGAATATCAGGGTTTATTTATTAAGTAGATTCTGAGACAGTAAATCTGGGTTCTGGATCTGGAAAACCTGACAGAGAATTAAATAAATCAAATATGCAGCTAACCTGATGTTCTAGTGCCAAATATCTGACTGATCCACACCCTCAAACGGGATTTACAAAACTCAGCTCGGATATGGCCCTAGAAACCCTTAGCGCTGCCCCTAAAGCCCAGTGTCAGCCATGCTAGCCTCAGAATGCCACTGTGCTGCCCAAAGAGGGACTGCGTAACCCCTTGAAGGGTGACGTAGGCCTTACGCTGGCCCTAGAGGCCCTCTGCATAACTTCTGAAGCCCTCTGGAGCCTCTTCGCTGTCCTGCGTAGCGGCTGCGCAGCACCTACGTAGCTGTTGCTCTCCTTCTTTGTGCTGTCCTTGTTGCTGCTCCTTTGCCTCTTACTGACTCTTGGCTCTGGAATCAGATCATCCCCTTAGCCAATACTACCCCTCGCTGCAGAAAATTCCTTTGGAAATTCTTAGCAAACCCACCCTAGAATTCCAAATCTATTTCTCAGCTCTGCAACTGTGTGTGTCTCCAACTGACTCTCAAGCCTTTCTCTTATAATTTTTCATTCATCTCATCAACGGCCAAGATTAGAACATTCATCAACGACTGAGATGAAAAGGCTGCTTGATCCGTGTCTTTTAGAACATTTCAGCACATGTGTTAATTAATTCACTTTAATTATTTAATTTTCCTAAGTTTAGACTTAAGAAATCCATTAAAATAATTAATTATTTGAATAACTTGAACACCAACTGAAATTTCTCAAAACACTTTCTGTGTTTTGGAGATCAAGTGTGTCCTAGCCCGTCCACAAAATTTCAGGGCTAGAGCAGACCCGATGTTACACCAACTATACAAAATCTCAACACTCCCTCTTAGTATGGAGTGTGCTCTGGGAAAGTATACTCTAGCAATGCATCCACACCATGCACTACAATATCTTGAAGCTGGATTCTATGCTGCTGATGCTTGGCCTGCTACCCTCCATCCACTACACTGCTGCTCTCTGTACTGCTATCCATGCCACTGCCACATCTGTACTGCAGCTCCCTCTCAAATTGCTGCATCATGCTGCCCATAGCACTGCCACTGCCAGCTGCTGCACTGCAACTCAGTTGCCGAGAAGTAAGCAACTGAAAGAACTCTATCCAACTATTTGACAGACAAGTCAAGTTGCCCTCTGTTAGGGTCCCATGATTTAGCAGATTGGTAGACCAAATGCACAGGGTAACATGAGACCAGTCTTTGGAGTCCTATGACCTAGCCTTCCTGGACTCAGAGAGGGCTCTCTCTATTATATGCAAGGATGTGAACTTGTTTGCTTTAGATAGTTGATTTTAGGCTAGTTGTTAAGTGTAGGGTTTTGTTGTTTGTTTTGGTTGGGTAAGATGATCAGGTAGAATAAGTGGAGTGAGAAGTCTTCAAATCATTGGGCTATGGAGTCTATGAAAGTCATGGATATCTCAACAATGGAACAAGATGCTTAACAGGGCAAATCTAACATAATTAGTGGATCTTTAAGGCATGTGTGAAGTGGAATGGACAATAAGTTTGTGAGTAAAGTAGGTGTATAAGGACAGTGAAGAATGCTTAAACAAACACTCTTTAAACAAGATGGTCTCAAATACTGATCAACATAAGGATATAATCATAAAACATGGCAAACAATAGCTTTTGATTATACTTAAGGAAACAAGCATCAAGATGAACAATTCAGTGAACCATGAAAAGTAAGAAAACTATCTAACTCCTAGTGATTTCACCTTCAAGACTTAGATAACATATAACTTAAATCAGAGAAGAGGGAACTCCTAAGCATCTATGATCAAGCTATAAAGAACTTTAAAGCAACTTCTGGGGCATGTACAAAGGGCATGATCAGAACATGACCTCTTTGGCTAAAACCTAACAAGTAATAATTCAAAGAGAGATTCCAAAACAGAGTTTTAATAGCATCAAATAGGCAGGGCTAACCATCAAACATATTTGAAAACCACTATATTGAACCATTCATGGAATAAACAAGCATAGGTAGGTCTAAGAAGCAACTAAGAATTTCTTAAACTAACCTAGCAAGAGAAAACATAAAGACAATAGACAACAGGAAGGACTGAGGTTCCTCAAACAACATTTCTCAACCTATACTTTTTTGTTCTATTGCAACATAGAAAGATGGAAACATAATGAAACATAAGGAAAACAAACTAATCAGAGACACATCACCATTAATCATGTTCAGGGATCCTGCAAGCTACCCTCCATCATCAATCAAAGCAATCCATTCAGAAAACTCCACAAGACCAATTTCTTCTCCAAGCTCAATATAACCATGTATTGCTCTCAAAACTCATCAAATGCTAACATTTACAATGAATCCTCAATGCTCTATTTAACAAGCAAGGAGGAGAAAAACCTAATAGAGTCACTAGAAGCCTGTTGGTTAATAAGAAATGTCACTATTTGTCCTTGATGAGACCTTGCAAGGCCAAAGGCACAAAATATCTAAACAAAATATCTTTTCGGGCATTTTTAGCAAAGAAATTGACATTTGAGCTCTGACATGCCTACTAAAACTTGCCAAGCGTACATTGTTGACTTTTCCTCTGCTAAGGGCGCAACACTGTGTTTTAGGATGAATTTCCATGCCAAGGGCGTAGCACTGGAGCAGGAAAACTGAGTTAAATTGCAACAATGTTTTGCAGGTCTTCTCGATGTCGGAATAGGCTCTGTGAGGGCTCGTTGGAAAGCCCTTTGAGTCTATTTTCCAGATCTACCTTTGGTTCTCTGATTGGAGCTCTGCAACCTATTCAAAAAGCAAAAATGCCAAGACTGGTAAAGGCGCAACACATGTCCTGAAAATCAGGCAGAAAGTTGAAAATTAAGGTGTTTTTGACCCTTTTGGAGGACCAAAACAACTCCAATTGACCTGAAACTTTGTGAGCATGCTACACTCAAGATGAGGTTTCCAAAAATATAAGCCTTTCCTCTTGAAGATGCTCTGAGAAAAAGCGTAGCACCATGGGTGCTACCCCCTTGGCCCTCAAAATTAGCAAAAAACAAAAACTTGTCAAAATTCTCCCAAATTTGGTGGATGTGTGCTTCATGGATTTTGAGAGACCTGTAGAGAAGATTGTGCCAAAATTCCAAGTCTAGCTTGGCCTTTTTCTTCTTTTAGTGCTTGAACTTCAATGAGGGCTTCTTTCAGTTTGGCACAAGCTAGTTTGTTTTTCATTGCATAATGCTTAGTCATCTTTTCCTGGAGAGCAAGGTCCCTTTTTATCTGCTTAAAATGCTTGTGTTCATTCTTATAATACTGAATGATTTGCTGAGCCATCTCAAAATCTCTCTCCATCTCCCTAATTTGTGCATCTTTGCTTTGGAGCAGTATTCTAGTGGTTGTTAGTCATCAATAATTTTTGTTGATATCAAAAGATGACTAAATTATGATCCTAGATTTCTAGAAACAACATTTGAGAAATAATTGTGAGTTCTAGAAATCTCACTGCCTTCATTATCCTAAGATTAACTATTTTCACTATATTTTCCTCTCTGCCTCCTAAAAAGTCTACCCCACTGCTACAAAGAAGACTTCATTATTGGGTCTATTTGCCTCATTTCATCACCTCACTTTCACTCTCATTCATAAACCTCTTCCTCTGAAAAATCCATCTCCTTCTTTCCTCAAAACCCTTATAAAACCCCTTCATTCATCATTTTTCCTCTAACATATTAAACAATGTAAAAAGCTCCTTTTTACATTGTTTAAAGTTAAATCCTAGCCTATCGGGTCCTTTAAAATTATACATAAAACCTTCTTTTTTGTGTAAAACCTACTCTGTTATGAAATAGACCTTAAGCCCTTCTTCTCTTAAGTCCCAGCCCCCTTTGCTCACATAAGACCTCGGCTTCCGCTTATTCTCTTAGCCCCTTCTCCATTTAAAATATGCCTCTGCCCCGTTCTTTTTTATACTCCCCGCAAACCTTATAAAAAGGCCCCAAACCTTTGGAAAAATTAAAGTGCGGGCCCCCCTCCTTTCCATTTCTCCCACACGCTTGATCGGGCCATCTCCACCATCGATCTAGAGCCTTGGACCCTGATCTGATGGCTGTCGCTTCCCTCCCCATCCATAAGCCAAACTCCGCGTTGATATAACCCCGCGCTACCCGACAAAACTCCCCACGTCACCTCGCTCCCGAACCCATTTTCCTCTACACCCGACTCTATTCATATCACGCCACCTGTCCTGAGGCTCCACCCTCCAAACCTGTACGCCGCTCCCCAGATCATTTCGCACTGTAGATCTCATCATTCGAGATCTGACGGCCCAGATCCCATATCACATAGAAAATTGCGATGGGTTTAATAACCTCCAACCCGCGCGAAATAGGCGGTATTCGCCTGCCACGCGGCGAACGCTGTATGGCATCGCGTTTGTTTGGCCCAAAACCGTTTACCGCCTCCCATTCACGCGATAAATCATTCCCGGTTTTCAAAACCGCCTTTCCTCTCCACGCCAAATTTAAACCTCTTCCCGTCTCCATTCAAATTCCTCCTGGTTCTGCTTTCAAAACCTTGCCCCTGCTCTGTTCCTCCTCTGTAAATGCCTTCCGATAAGCCAAAAACCCCAGAAATGTAGTCATAGGCCCCTCCCACATGGTTTTAAAGACTAATGGTTTGTGTTTGTGCAGGTTTTAATGGCGGAAAAGGTCCAAAATGCCCTCCCACAGTCCGTGAATGATGGATGAAACCCTGGGTGACGATCCAGGGGTCTTAATCCAAAATTGGGGAGATTGAAGGCCCTGTTAGGGTTAATCGTCAGTGAAGCATGATCATCGATGATGATTCGGCTCTCCAGCACATAAAGAACGCGTCCCTGCACAAAGGACAAACCCAGACAATCAAAGAAGCAGTAGAAGAAAGGAAGATCAGAAGGATTAAGGGCCAATCTTAATCAAAGGATAAAAACAGAAGATTAGTCGGGCAGACAGTGATTAAAGGAATAAATTCAAAGGATCAAAAGAAATAAATCACGAACAGATCAAAGAAAATATCAGTCAGAGCTTAAAGACAGAGTTTAAAGGCCTAATAGTAGAGATTAGAGATAAAACAAAAGACAGATTTACCCAAGACAAATTCGAATGACTCAGCTTGTGGCAGTTACTCCTTTCAAAAGATATTTGTGCCGCCTAGTGCTTTGTTTCCTTCAATAAAGCATTTAGCAGTTATTAGGCTAAGTCAGAGATATTTATATCTACTAGACAGTTATTAGATAGAAGTTATTAAAATAGAGAAATATCTGTAGATATTCCTACCTTGAGCCTTGCATGGTCTTCAAGGTTAGGAATTCATTAACTCTGTAATAAATGACACTCGAACCCTAGCTTAGCTTCACCTCCTCATTTGCAGCATAAATACTGCATCTGAACTCATTATCTTGTTGGCATTTGATGACTCTTTGAAGTAATACATAGTCTCTTGGAAGTTGAAAAGAAATTGATGTCTTGGAACTTGTGGATGCCCTGATTTGTTTGTTGATAGAGGAGGCTAGATCACTGGATCCCTGAGCTTGGTTGTTGGTGAAGTGCTCCTAATTTGTTATTGTTATTTCCTGTTTCATTATGTTTGCACCATTTTGTGTTGCAGTAGAATAAAAGTTTTAGGCTAAGAAATGTCTTTTGAAAGCACCTTAGTTCTATTTATTCTTCACTACCTTAATGTTTTCTTCTGCTAGGACATTTTAGAGAATTCTTAATTGCTCTCTAGACCCCCTAAGCTTGTTTATTTCATAAATAACTGAATATAGTTGGTCTCAAGCATGATTTATGGTTATCCCTGCTTACTTGCTGCCACTAAAACATTGTTTTTTAAGTCTCTCTCTAAAGTACCATTCTTTAAAGTTTGCCAAAGAGGTTTAGTTTCGATCTGCCCTTTGTACTTGCTTGAATATTGTTTTAGAGATCTTCATAGCTATAATCAAAGATGTTTAGGAGTTCCCTCTTCTCTGATTACAGTTATATCTGTGCCTTAAATGTTTTCTGTCCTTGAAAGTGAATTTCCTAAAGTTAGAAGCCCATGTGCATCTATGTTTCACTGAAAAGTTTGTCTTGAATTATTATCTGCTGTAGTGTGTCATAGAATTTATGGTTTTCCCTGTCCACTGATTACCTCTTCATGCTTATGATATTTAAGTCCCTTTGTTGAGAAGTACATATGATAAAGGATTCTTGATTGCCCTTTACCCTACTTTTCATTCTTGCCCTTAATGTCCATCTCATTACCCCTTAATCCTTGAAGATCCACTGGCCAAGTTAGATTTGCCCTATGATGCTCCCTGATCCATTTATGAACTTATCATGACTTCCATTAGACTCCATTGCCCAATGACTCAGAGATTTCCTCATTCTACCTATGTTTCTTGATCATTATACCCAACCAAAACAAACAACAAACCTCACACTTAATAACTACCCTAAAATCAATCCCATAAAGAAAACAAGCTTACATCTTTGCACATAAATAGAGAGAGCCCTCTCTGAGTCCAAGAAGGCTAGGTCCTAGGACTCCAAAGATTGGTTTCATGTTACCCTATCATTTGGTTTTGCCAATCTGCCAAATCATGGGAACCTAACAGTGGCCATCTCCTCATCTTCATTATCACTGTCTAGGTCAATGAAATGGGGCTTTTGTTTAGTTTGCCTACCTCTCTTACCTTTCTTACCTTTCTCCATTTTTTGTTTACTCTTGTCAAGCTTTTGAGTTGAAGGTGGCATGGTCCCTTGCCTCTTGGAGGTAGCAAACACTAGCCTTGATCCTCTTTGATATGTGAGGGGGAGAAACTGAAATTTTTCTACTAGAATGCTCTTACCATGACCGATCTCAAGATTGCCTTTCTTTTCATCAATGATTTCTGCATTTATGTCTCCTGCATTGTGTTCTTGGCTGCCCTCTTGAGAGTCACTTGCAATTTGCTCCATGCTAGCATTACTGTCATGATCTTCACCACTGTCATCAACCTCTTGACTGTCTTTTTGGTTCATAGTGTCACTGCTGTCATTATTATTAGGGCTATCAGTCACCATGGTTTCTTCATTATTTTCGTGACTATCATTAGCTTCTGCATTTTCCTCACTGTCATCATCTTTATCATTGTCATCCTCTTGCTCATTGCTGGTCTCTTTGTCACTGTCCTTTTCATCACCGCCCTGTTCACTGCCTTCTTCTTCCTCTTAATCATTATCATGGCCATTATCATTCTCTATGTGGTCACTGGTAGAGGTGTCTTTATCATTTTCTTCATTACTGTTTTGTGCATTTTCATCTTTATTTTCCTTAACCTCTTTATCGTCCTCTGTAATGTCCTCACTGTTTTTATTTTCATCTATGCTGCCTTTAGTTTCTGCACTTTCCTCACTGTCATTATCTTTATCAATGTCATCATTTTTATCAGTGCTCCCTTCTTCTTCATTACTGGTCTCTTTGTCATTATCTGTTTCTTCTTCACTGTTTTGCTCACTACCTTTCTCTTCATAATCTGCCTCTGTCTCTTCTTCATTTGCCTCTTCTTCATTTTCTGTTTCTTCTTCCTCTTCCTCATCATCATTTGCTTCCTCCTCTTCTTCATCATCATTTGCTTCTTCCTTTTCTTCATCATTCTCTTCTTGATTTGATGTTTGAGGAGAAGGTGAGGGAGGGAGGTTCTCTTGGGGAGAAGATTCATGTGTGGATGAGGAGTCATGGTCAGTGAGGGGTGATGGAGGAGTGGAGAGAGGTGGATGAGATGATGAGGGTAGATTAGGCTGATGAGGAGGCTGTGGGTTTGTGAAAACTTCATGGGTGATGAACATTTCCCATGGGATACCTTGTTGCTCTAATTGATGCAACACAATCATTTTGATGAGAGAATGGTGAAAAAGACTTTGCATTTGTTGTGAAGGAAGTCTCTTTTGTACAATGTATGACATCTTGTCAATACTTCTATAAAGATAATAGGGCAAATGTAGTAGCTTGGCCCTAGTGAAGTGCATAAGCAGTGTTATGTGGTAGGAATAAAGTCTAGAAAACCTACTCTCACAGGTGAAGTATTTCATGATGACTTTCATTAAGGGGGTGTTGTCACACAGATTGTCTAGGCACCACGACAACGGCTCAGATCGGGGGCTGTCATCTTGATCCCCAATCTCTCTATCTAAGCTGTCTCCTTGCAAGCTAAGGGAAGTAGACCCTAACAGAAATGAAGAAATAGAATTGATTGAGAATCAACCAACTCAGGAGACAGCTAAAACACCAAATACTTGATAAGATTAACGAGATTTCACAGATCAATTAAATTAAAACCAGTGCCCTATGGAGTTAAAAGATCCTGTTATGCAATTAAAGTCAAGTAATGGATGTAAAACTGCTGCTATGAAAATACAAATGACCACAATGATATTTAGTAAAAAGCACCACAACCATTCATTAAGATATTTAAGCCCACAACATTAAATCATGAGATGACCATTAAATATAAATGCCAGATGCTTGAAATATTTCCGAATTTATGATGTCTCAATTAATCCAATCCAGAAATTAGAAATGTTCCATAGTCAAATCTTAGAGAAAAAAAAAATTTAAGCTCATTTGACTATAGGACTTAGAATTTTTTTTGAAAATTTTGAAATTTTTATATTTTCTATTATTTTTTAGATCCTAAAACAAAAAATTTAAAATTTAAAATCCTAAATCTAAACTAAAAAATATAATCTAATTAAAACTATAAGCTAAAACTAAACAAATTTGTAATCTAAACTAAACTAAAGTTAACATTACGATATCTAAAGTCAACTCTAAAACTAAAAGTTAAATAAAAATTAAATTACAAAATTAAAACTAAAATCTACGACTAATTTAAATCTAAACAAAAATCAAAATTTTAACTTTAAACTAAAACTAAACTGAACGAAAATAAAATCTAACATTAAATTAAAACTAAAACAACAAAAATCGAAATCTATTTTAAATCCTAGCACTAAACCAACACAAAAATGGATCTGAGCCCAAAGGTTTAACGCATATACATGTGAGTTTTGAAAATTTCGTGTGTGTGTTTGTTCGTTTGCAGGTTAGTTGGAGCACGACGGCGGAGGAGATGGGCTTGCGGAAGGCTCGACGCAGAACGACAAGGAGAGGGAGGCTCGACGCAGAGAAAGCAGTCAAGGAATGACGACAAAGAAGAAATCGACGATGTTAGGAAATGGAGGGCTGAGGGACGACGATGGCAAGGTAAATGCTGAGTGAAGGGAGAACGATAACTAGGGTAAGGGTTGGTTAAGGAAATCGAAGGGTAGACGAGGAGGAGGTGAGGGCGTTCAACAGAAAAGGAAGGCAGCGGGTAAAGGGAAACGCAGATAAGGAAAAGGCTGAGACGTGAGGAGGGACGGATATGTAGGAACAAAGAGAGTGATGGCAAAAGGGAAATCGACGGTCAAGGGCAGAGGATTCGATGGCAGAAATGCCTGCGTGAGGAAAGGGTCAGAGGCAGCTAAGGAAATCGAAGGGCAAGGGAATAGGCTGAGCGGACGCCAAGGAGAGGGTCGAACAACAGGCTTAAGGTGTTAAATTTGGACAACTAGGTCCAAACTCCATCTTGTGATGCTCAGATGAAGATTCCAATATTTGTATTGGATTCCTCTTTCGGAGAGGTGTAAAATCGATATAAAATTGATTTTAATCTGATGAGCAGAACATTTATTTTGAATTTATTTTTTATAATAAATTTAAGTGCAAAAAAATTACTGTAGTTTTATTAATTTCAACAGATGTGTCACACACCTCAATGATGGATATAAATACAGTCAACGTTGGAGAGCATTTCACTCATCTCATCACACATCTTCTCCTCTGATTATCTACAAGCATTTGAGAAGCAGTTTCATCTCCCACGTGAGAAGAAGGACGAAATCTACTGCAGCTAAAGGACGAAATTTACCGCAGCAAATTTTCTGTAGTTAGGGTTTCTGGGCAAGTTTGACCAGCGTTGACTTTGGTCAACGCATGGTCTGTTTGAGCTGAAATTTTGTGGAGAGTTCGATTTTTGAAGGCCGTACTCATTGGCACAAAAATCGAGGTCAAAAGGTTGACCAAAGTTGGAGCTGCGTTGACTTTATTGTTGCTGCCCTGCATTGACTTTTTCTGGCGTTGACTTTTTTGGGGTTGATTTTGAGTTGACTGGATGATTGATTTGAGGACTGTTGTGACACATTCTAGGTTGGCCGACCAAGAAGACTTTGCTGGTTGAAGTATCCTGCTGATCGCCATAACGCACCAACACATTCTCCTGTTTCTGGTTTGTCTTCTATAGATCCACTGGTATGTTCTATCAACATTTTACTTAACTATTTATGTGATTGCTGTTATAAAAGTAAAATTGCATCAAGCATAGAACATCTACAAAAATTTACATGGTATCAAAGCTGAGGTGAAGACAAGCCCTAACTTATAGCAATCACCAAAAGAGAAAAATGAGTTCCACAAGTTATGGCTTCAAGGAGGATGACAAGCTGACTGGAAGGGATGACTTCCATGCTTGGAAGATGATATTAGATATCAAATTAGAAGACCATGATCTCATGGACTATGTATTGGGTAAGATACAAGAACCTCCATCCACTGCTATTGTTGCTGCTAAAACCAAGTATAAGAAGGGGGAGATCAAAGCAAAGCTAATGATCAGGGAATCCATACATAAAAGTCTAGTTGCCTACATATCTGAGCTAGGCACATCCAAAGAAATGTATGATAAGCTGATACAAATGTTCAAAGTAAACAATGCAAACCAGGTGCTATTCTTCAAGAATCAATTGAAGAATCTGAAGAAAGGTAGGGATGAGTCTGTCCAAACATACTTTCTGAAATTGACCGAGATCAGGAACAATCTGCTGGCTATTGGGGAGACAATAGCCGATCGTGAGATGGTACTCACCGCACTTGGAGGGCTCTCATATGAATGGCAAGTATTCAACACTACCATTCTCAATAATAATAAAATTCCTAACTTTGATGAGGTACTGTCAAGATGTGTTCAAGAAGAATCAATAATGGAGTATGGAAATGAAGGAAATGCTACATACACTGCTCATTCTAGAAAGAAGAACTCTGGTGGTCCGAAGAACAAGGGAAAAGCAGGGGCCCAAGGAAAGAAGGGCAAGTGTTTCACTTGTCATAGGCCTGGTCACTATGCTAGAGAATGTCCTTTCAAGAAGGATTCTCTCGATAGTGATGACAACAACAACAACCGGAGGAATGGAAATCAAAGAAACAACAGGTCCAAAGGAAAGAGGAAGGCTCCCTCCGGCGGAAATGATCAACCTTTCAAAAGGTCAAGAAACTCCAGGTATGAGGAATCACATGTTGTTGATAAAAGAAATGAATATATTCTTTATATGCCCTCTCTGTTGCATCTCCACCCGACACTATGGATGTCTGGCTGATAGATAGTGGTGCCTCAAGGCACATCGCTGGGTTCAAGGAGGCACTCTCTGATATGGTTGAGAAGGATACTAATCTGGAAATTATCCTTGGAGATAATGCCACATATCCCGTGAAAGGGACAGGCATTGTGACCCTCCACTTGTCTCAAGGACAAGTCCTACATTTGCAGGATGTACTCTATGTACCAAAATTGAAGAAGAACCTTGTGTCTATATCAGCCATGGAAGACAAAGGCTTCAATGTGACATTCACTGATGGAAAGGTGCGCATGTGGAAAAAGAATCTCAAGGAAGCTATCGTGATTGGTTTTAGAGTTGGAACACTCTACCAGGTTGAAGGAAGTCCACTAGGAGCTATGACATGTGATACTATCCAACAAACTGAACTATGGCACCGGAGGTTTGGACACCTTCATTACAAGGCCCTTCTCGAAGCAAGGAAGGTGGTGACGAGGATGCCCGATTTTGGAAATAATCATGAAGGTGTATGTAAGGGTTGTGCTGAAGGAAAGCATACAAGGGGACCTTTCCCCTCAAGTGTCACAAAGACATCTGATATTTTGCAACTGGTCCATTCTGATCTATCTAGTATGCTACCCGTGACATCCCTGGGAGGATGTTCTTACTATATGACATTCACTGATGACTTCTCCCGCAAAACCTGGATATACTTCTTGAAGAAGAAGGATGAGGCTTTCATGTGGTTCCGTACTTTCAAAGCCTTGGTGGAAAATATGACAGGGAAGAAGATCAAGATTTTGAGGACCGACAATGGCACTGAATATGAGTCAAATGAGTTCAAGGACTTTTGCAGAGAAGCTGGCATTAAGAGGGAGACTACTACTGCCTATACTCCTGAGTAGAATGGCGTTGCTAAACGAAAGAACAAAACCATTGTGGAAGCTGCCCGTGCCATGCTATGTGACCAAGGTCTACCAAAGTTTCTGTGGGGAGAAGCTGTGAACACTGCTGTGTACATACAAAACCGATGCCCGCATTCCGCTCTAGACTCCAAAACTCCCGAAGAGGTTTTCTCTGGTAAGAAACCTGACGTCTCACATTTTAGAGTTTTTGGATGTCCTGTTTACTTTCATGTGCCGAAAGAAAAGAGGAGCAAGTTGGATGCTTCTGGGAAGAAAGGAATGTTTGTGGGCTATAGTGAAACTTTGAAGGCCTATAGAGTCTATGTGCCTGGTCAAAGGGAAGTGGAGATATGCTACGATGTCACCTTTGACGAAGATGCTTCCCTGAGGAAAGTAGTCAATCTTCCAAGATCTGAGGAAGATCATGAAGCAAGGCCTGGAAATCAAGAAGAACCGAAGGATGAAACAATGCCTGTTGTTGAAGGACCGATGGACCCGATTGATCCACCTCCTTCACTAGAAAGAGACCATCATGGCTCAGGGACACTCTTAAGGATGCTGAGGGGCATGCGGCCCCAAGGGGGACATTCCGTGAAAGCAAGAAGCCGTGTAGATACCAAGGGTATCTGGCTGCCATGAGTACTATTGTACAATCTGAACTTGGATCTTTTGAGGAAGCCGTAAAGCATCAAGTCTGGAAGGATACTATGCACGAAGAATATGAGTCCATAATGAAGAATGATGTTTGGGATGTGGTTCCAAGACCGAAGGACAAATCAGTTGTCACTGCGAAATGGCTCTACAAGATCAAGCATGGATCTGATGGAAGTGTTGAAAAGTTCAAGGCAAGATTTGTTGCCCGTGGCTTCTCTCAAAAGGAAGGAATAGATTATGATGACATATTTGCACCTGTGGCACGATATACCACCATTCGATCAATCATAGCCCTTGCTGCTACGTAAGGATGGAGTCTTCATCAGATGGATGTCAAGACCGCTTTTCTGCATGGTGCAATAAAAGAAGAGGTGTATGTAGAACAACCTCTGGGGTTTGAAGTCCAGGATCGGGACACTCATGTCTGCAGGTTGAAGAAAGCCCTCTATGGGTTGAAGCAAGCACCCAGAGCTTGGTACGAGAGGATAGATAGCTACTTGATGAAGCTGGGCTTCACTCGAAGTAATGCTGATCCGAATCTTTACTTCAAGGTTGTCCAGGGGAAGCCTCTCATTCTGGTGCTGTATTTGGACGACCTCTTCCTGACAGGTGTTGACCCTCTCATTCATCAATGCAAGAGGGAGCTCGTTGCTGAGTTCGAGATGAAGGACCTAGGACTGATGCACTACTTCCTAGGCCTGGAGGTCTGGCAGAGACCTGGAGAGATTTTCCTTTCTCAAGGAAAATATATTGTGAAACTTCTGGAAATATTTGGTATGGTGGATTGCAAGTCCGTGTCAACACCAATGGAACTCAACTTCAAGAAGTTGAGTGGCAGCGCTGCTGGGCCCGTATTGGCTAATCCTATTGAGTATCGTCAACTCGTAGGGGCCCTGATGTTCTTAGTGAACACCCGTCCAGATATATGTTTTGCAGTGAACACTTTGAGTCAACATATGGTTGAACCTCATCACTTTCATTGGGTTGGTGCCAGGAATCTTCTGAGATACCTTCGGGGCACGATAAACCATGGGCTGAGATACACTGCCGAGAGCGTGACACTCCGTGGATATACCGATGCCGATTGGGCTGGCAGTGTGGTGGATTGTAAGAGCACATCGGGATGCTGCTTCAATCTTGGTTCTGCTTCGATTTCATGGATGATCAGGAAGCAGAAGTCGGTGGCTTTGAGCACCGCAGAGGCCGAATACATTGCAACAAGTATGGCCTGTTGTGAAGCAGTTTGGTTGCGAAAGCTCTTTAGTGAGCTGTTTGGACATGTGCTAGATACCATCGTAATACTCTGTGATAACCAGAGTGGGATTCACTTGACCGAGAATCCTGTGTTCCACGACCGATCCAAGCATATTGATATCAGGTACCATTTCATCCGGGATATGGTACAGCGAGGCGCCATAAGGCTCGATCATATAGGAACTGATGAGCAGGTCGCGGATATTCTCACTAAGCCCCTGGGGAAGGTCAAGTTCCTAACCTTCCGTAAGAGACTTGGTATCGTGGAACGACCCTATGATGTGGGTCCTGTTGGACGATGAGCTCGAGGAGCTCTGGGGGGCTTTAGGGACAACTTCTCGGAGCTATGAGCAACCACAAGGCTAGGCTTGCCAAACCTTGTTGGTGTGCTTGGACCCCACCGTTGTGATTATTGAGTTGGTTCACCTCTCATTATCTCTGCCCCGTATGCATCCTACCCATTGAGTTCAGGGCTCATGGGAAGTACCTCTCATTTGGCCAATGAGGTGGGAAAAGCTAGAGACTAGTAGCAAAGATTGATGGACGCATCAGAGATTGCCGTACTCTCTATCTAGGATGGCACGGTCCAACCACTTGATCTGGGATCAAGTCTAGTGAGGTCTCGGACCTCCACCTGACTTCGGGTCAGATGAACCAACTTCGGGTTGGTTGGAGACTCTTTGTGAGTCCGATAGAGGTTTTGACCTCTGGGCTGAATCTGTCAGCCGGGAATGATGTCTTTGTGACTGACCCACTTCTGTTCTGAAATAAAGAGGCCAACAAAGCAAGTTACGGCGGGATGACGCACGATGTTTGATTGCACTGGTGGATGGAGTTCTTCCTAGTTGAGAGGGAGTGTTAAATTTGGACAACTAGGTCCAAACTCCATCTTGTGATGCTCAGATGAAGATTCCAATATTTGTATTGGATTCCTCTTTCAGAGAGGTGTAAAATCGATATAAAATTGATTTTAATCTGATGAGCATAACATTTATTTTGAATTTATTATTTATAATAAATTTAAGTGCAGGTCGGCCTTAAGGTTTTACACCCCCAACAGATGTGTCACACACCTCAATGATGGATATAAATACAGTCAACATTGGAGAGCATTTCACTCATCTCATCACACATCTTCTCCTTTGATTATCTACAAGCATTTGAGAAGCAATTTCATCTCCCACGTGAGAAGAAGGACGAAATCCACTGCAGCTAAAGGACGAAATTTACCGTAGCAAATTTTCTGCAGTTAGGGTTTCTGGGCAAGTTTGACTAGCGTTGACTTTGGTCAACGCATGGTCCGAATTCGCTGAAATTTTGTGGAGAGTTCGATTTTTGAAGGCCGTACTCATTGGCACAAAAATCGAGGTCAAATGGTTGACCGAACTTGGAGCTGCATTGACTTTATTGTTGCTACCCTGCGTTGACTTTTTCTAGATTGCGTTGACTTTTCTGGGGTTGACTTTGAGTTGACTGGATGATTGATTTGAGGACTGTTGTGACACATTCTGGGTTGGCCGTCCAAGAAGACTTTGCTGGTTGAAGCATCCTGCTAACCGCCGTAACGCACCAACACATTCTCCTGTTTCTGGTTTGTCTTCTATAGATCCACTGGTATGTTCTATCAGCATTTTACTTAGCTATTTATGTGATTGCTGTTATAAAAGTAAAATTGCATCAAGCATAGAACATCTACAAAAATTTACATAAGGAGAGATGGAGGGCGGAAAAAAGGCAGTGGACAGAGACAACGTTTTTTGCAGCAATGAAAGGAGAATAATTTTGAATAAACCCAGTACACATAAATTTCGCCCAACAAACTTAGATTTTCTGATGCTCTTTGAATCGAAACCATGCAAATCTGCCCACTTTACGATTCTGAGGTCAGATCTGGCCCTTGGGGGTCAGATCTGGCTCAGATCTAAAAAAAAAAAATTCGGAGTAAACCCTGCAACCTGCAAAACCAGTGAGATCCTGAAAATATATACACCAAAAAATCTATTAAACCCTTACAGCCCTAATAAAAATACAATTTTACAAGCTAATTTACAGATCTGAGGCCCTCATGGCCAGATTTGAAACATTTCAGCACAATTTTTTAGAAATTTGAAATTTTAAAGAGAGGCACAAGTCCTAGGAGACCCTGTAAAAAACACAAATCCGTAAGATAGATTCAAGAAATTAGAAACAATGGGCTTTTTCAGATTTACGAATCTGAGAGTCGGTTGGTCCAACTGAAGACTTTTCCAGACGCTCAAATCTTTAAAAAAGATTTCCCTGCACACTTAGATCTGAACTTTAGATTGATAGAGATTTAAGAAAATAACATGAGATCCTTAAAAATAAAATAAAAATCAAAATGTCATTTTATGAACCCAGAAAACTGCACAAGATAACTGTATGCAGATTAATCCATGAAGGCCATCAACCATAAAAATACAAGATAAAATAGCAGAGTTTATAAATGAATCACCACATAGATCTGGAAAAGGAACACCAAAGTTTGTAACCCCAAAGTCTTTATGCTTTATTCATCAAAGAAAAATTCACAAGAGCTTCCAAGACAAGTGCATGCTTCTAAGATCGGATGACTCAAGACTGACAAAGACCTTTAATTTATAGAACAAAATCTCCAACGGCTAGTTCGGTTGTTCATGTCAAAATAATCTCGACCGTCGATAAGATTTGATCATCTTTTAATCTGGACCGTCGAAATTATAAATTTGGCGAAAAAACGAATTTATGATTTAAATCCATTTTAATTAACTTAAAAATACTATTTTGAGTTAATTACCCCAAAATTTTGACTTTGACTTAACCAGTTAGGAACAAGGGTCAAAAATTTCTTAAAATTCTCAATATTCCTTTGGCCTGGGGCCTTTAAAAATTCATTTTTTAAGGACCAACGAATTTTGCCTTTGAAGATTTTTCGACTCACCTAGGACCTAAAATTAATTAAATTTCTGGCTTAGGATTTTTTAATTAATTTGACCAGAAAATTTAATTAATTGACTGAGAGGGGGTTTTAATTATTTTTTCCAACCCTCTTTACATAAGATAAATACATTTAGACACATGAAGGGGGAATATCCATTCGTATAAACCCTCAAATAAATACCCAATTCTGCGACTCAAAACATGATCTAGTAGACCAAGTAGCTTGTAATAAAATAATCTAGCCAAATAGCTAGGATTATTTTCAAACTACTTTTACAAGGACTCGATGGAAAACATTAGGACTCACTTAGCATGCTAATGACAAAATCCACCCTAGCTTTGGGGTGAGGCTGGAGGGAAAAACTCTGCTGATAACTTGTGTCGAAAAACACAAGTAAACCAGTGAGACAAAAAACCTCCTAGGATAGAAATCATCAACAACATACTAGGCTTACCTAGGTTGTTACATACATTGACGGTCTTATTTAGATCATTTACATCATAACATGCAGAATGGGTTTACATCATTCATAACACTGTCGACTGATGATGGAATCTGAATGGCGCGACCACGTCGAACATGATGAATCCCATTTGAAAAAATGGGGGTGTACTGCTATGGGGTCGTTGACAAAGTGTGGTGAACATCTGGCTCTACTTGGGGACACGTTGCTTCATCGGAGGAATGTGAGAATCCAGAATCTATATCCAAGCAACATACAAAATTACATAAGTAGCGTCCATCCAAATATCATCATATAACATTAAGCTCATGAAAAATAAAAACTCTTCTATCATTTATTATTCTACTTAACATGAAAAGTAAATCTACTCTAACTGCAAAATGAAATGCTGAAATAACAAGGTGTAAGGTTAGAGATACAATACAAAGGATGCCCTGTGGCATCAGATGTGCTCAATACAGTGCATGCTGAGCATTTGCCTGCTTTCAGGCAAGTCTGTGGGCTGCTTTTCAGATGTGCCATGTCCAATCTTGCTAATTGTTGGACTTTGTCTTATCCGAAAGTCAAGCTTCTCTCGAGCATCAGACGAATCAAACCGCTTAATTCTTCCTTTCTGCTTTTTTCTCCTTGTCTGAGTGGGCTGTGATGTCAGCAATGAGACCACTGTAGATTTCTTGTCCTTATCTTGAAAATGCTTGTACAAAACATCTGATGAACCTGTAGTGTGACCAATCTTATTCTGAATATACTTTGTTAAAGGTGACACATAAGCTTGATCGTCCTTTGTAGCCATAGTTAATTCTTCCTTAATGGAAAAAGTGACCTCCGTGTGATGAGATGGAAATTGCTTCAGCAAACAGGGAGGCCTATGATCTGTTGACAATTTTGACTTGGGTTGGAAATTCTGCATGTGTGATCTTTCCATTTTTTCCAACTTATTTTGAATATCAGTAGAATGCTTAACATTATCAATAGTAATTTCCCTCGCATGACTCTCTTTAATAATCAACAAATTGTGTTCAAGAGACATCTGATTAGAATGATTAACTTCCATCATCTTTAATCTGTTTTCCATGACATTTATTTCCTGTGCATGACTTGCTTCAATGGTATTTATCCTATTCTGAAGATTGATCTGGTTAGCTTCCATGTTTTGAATCATTTTATCATTATCTGTTTTTATGACCTTGAAGATATTTTGCATGTAGTTCATCTCCTTCTCATGATTTTCTTCTAAGGCCAATAACCTGCTCTATATAGAACCAATTTCCCTGGCGTGATCCGCTATTATTATTTTTTGATTAAGTTCCATATTCTTAATGATTTGAGCTTGGTTGGCCTCCATATTCTTGATAACCTGAGCTTGATTTAGCTGTATATTCTTAACCATCTGAACCAATTCGCTAACAAGATGCTTATTGTTGTCAATACTGATTTGACAACTTGTTTCTGTTTCACCACTATCATGGATTTGTGCTGTCGTGGTACAAGTGGATTCATCCTGAGAATTTTTTGGAAATCTCCTGCTGATAGTTGAATTCTCTACAAGATCAATTTCATTATTTTGCATAATACTGGGAGCACAAGGCGAGTCATCTTGTTTTATATATTTATCTGTAAAAGCATTGATGATGTCTTGTAAACAATACTCTTCAGGACAATTTCGAAACTAATTGATAGCATCACCTTTTAAGGAATAGCCAAAGACACGTATCTTGACATCTTCATGATTATATTGTGAAGGACGACAATATTTATATATAAAAAAGGTGACCATCTTTAGATGCTGTAGAGCAATGCCTGGATGACCTCCCGAGGAAAAAGGCAATTTAGAAATGACCTCTTCTGGCATGTCATGAAAGATGTCATCCATGATGACCTGCCTAAAATTTAAGAAATAGATCCGTGTTCAAGAATAATCAAAAGGTCCTCAAGAAGCAAACTTCTTAGCAGGAACTCTTGTAAGAAATGAAAGAATTTGAGTCACCACTTGAACATGAAACTAATTTTTTAAAAAACTTCCCAGATTATCCACATTGCTAGAAAACGAGTGTCGACATTTCGAATCCCAACGGGGATCCATCATCAGGACTTTCTTGAATGAAGAAATTGAGAAAAAGACTAAGACCATTAATATAGGTAGAAGAAGCTTTCTAGAAAAGAGCCGACCAAAGTTTATAATTTTTATATATTTATTAATTTATTTTATATATATATTATAATCGTAATTCAATAAAATTTTATTTTATTAAGGTTAATAATCTACGTTATAAGGTTCATTTATAAAAGAATAACTAATCTAGAAAAGGAGACTCCTACAAGGTTAAAGATCTAAATAAACTATTATAGTTTCTAATTTATATTTTTAATCCTAGAAAATATTTAATATGATAAAAGATTTACTAAAATAAAAAATTATTGAAGGTGAATTATTATTAGTTAATTAAACAAAGGACTAAATAAAATATAAATATATAATTGAATTAAAAGGATATATTTAGTTACTATATAATTTTAATTTATTATATATCCAATTTTATTTAAAAAACTTTAATTTTAATTTATTATATATCCACTTTTATTTAATTTTTTTTTAATTTTAAAGATCTAATTTCATTAGAGTATTAATTACTTATCAAGATAAAAGTTTACTAAGAAATAAAAAACCTAGAGGTGATTTATTATTGGTTAACCTAATTAAGGTCAAACTAAAAAATAAATACATAAATAAATTAAAAGGATATATCTATTTTATTTTATATACCATTATAACTTATTATGTATCTAATTTTATTATAAATTTAACTTTAAAGGATTATTTTAATTAGAGGACTAAGCTCATTTTAATAAACTAAAAAACTTTCTAAGCTAGGAAAAAGATTAGTAGGTTAGGGAGAATATATTAAAAGGGAATATAGAATAAATCCTATTAATTATTGATTAATTAATTAAATTTTATTATAACCAAATAAAAATTAATTAATAGGGATAATTATTAGAATTTTTGTTCATTAAAACTAAAACTAAATTAGAATCCAAAGGAGGAGGACCATACCTGGGGTTATATACCTAAAAACTATACCTCAATGGAGGGTGTTTTTGGAGGAGCAGATCTGTCGAATAAGAGGTCTCCAAGTGTCACTAATTTCAACTCCACCATCCCTATTAAGATTGTTTGGATGCTTTATAATCTCAAGGGCCTCTCTTATTTTTCTTCTTTGATAGTGCTCTTCTTTCGCAATGATTGTTGCATCTTCCAGATGTATTTGATGTTTGGTTTTAGAGGAGTGTTTTGCAAGGGCTGAGGTGCGTGATCATTCATACCTGATATCGGATCCATGCTCCTTAAGTCTTTTCTGAAGTGAACGCCCAGTCTCACCTATATAACTCTTCCCGCATGAACAGTTGATCTTGTACACTCCTTTAAGTTGTTCCGGGTTTATGCCGTCCTTAACTGATCGCATCTTTTGCCTAATAGTGCCTAATGCCGAAAATTGAGCGAAAATATCGTTCTTCCTCAGGAGCTTGGCTATTTTATTAGTAACCCCCTTAATGTATGGAAGAACAACTCTTCCCATATTTTCTTGATTTTCTTGGCGATTATGAGGTAAGACTGAACCCTTAGCTCTTTCCAGGTCTTTTTTGATATCCCTATCTTTATAACCTAAATCTCTGAAAATGGTTGAAAGGTGACTGATTTCGTCGTTCAGGTGTTTGGTGTCAGAAATCCTCATGGCTCTGACAGCCAGGGTATTAAGAACACCAAACTTTTGAGCCGGATGATGGTAGGACTCAGCATGGAGATAGCTATCTGTATGGGTTTTCTTTCTAAACACCTGGTGCCCAAGAGTTCCATCATCATTCCTAGTGACCAGAACGTCCAAAAACGAAATGCTCCTATTTTCTTCAACCTCCATTGTGAACTTAATCTCTGTGGAAATGGAATTGAGGTGATTAAAAAATCCTTCAAGATTTTCTTTACCGTGGGCCCATTTTATGTTGGTGTCGTCCACAAACCTTTTCCACCAGTCAGGTTTTAAGGGATAAGAGGCAAGGGCCTTTTTCTCAAAATGTTCCATGTATAAGTTGGCGGCAATAGGGGAAAGTGGAGATCCCATTGCGACACCTGACACTTGTTCATAGAATTCCCCTTGAAAACTGAAGAACATGGAGCGAAGGCAAATCTCGGCAAGCTTGGCTGTTTCAGGATCAATGACATCTTTAATGACTTGGATTGCCTCATCTAAAGGGATTTTTGTGAAAAGAGATACCACATCGAAACTAACCAAGATGTCGCTTTCTTTAACCTTTTGATTCTTAATGAGCTTGACAAAATCGCCTGAGTCCTTGATGAAAGAGTCAGTATTTCCAACGAGAGGTTTTAGGATCTTGGCCACATATTTTGCTAGTTCATAAGTAGGGGATCCTATGGTATTAACAATCGGTCTTAGGGGGATTCCTTCTTTATGAATTTTGGGTAATCCATAAATTCTTGGCACGACTTCACAAGACGGGGTTAATTTCTTTTTTAGCCTGTCATCCAACCCAGAATTTTTTATACCTTTCTTGACTTCTCTTAATACCTTGGGCATGGGGTTGTAGTTAAGCTTCTTGTAGCTACTACAATCTAGATGTTCATTCATTTTTCTAATATAATCATCTTTATCAAGAACGACGACAGCACCTCCCTTGTCGGCTTTAAGAACCACAATGTTCTCATTATTGCGAAGAGCTTTGAGAGCAAAAAACTCTTCCTTACTTAGGTTGCTTTTGGGAGTTCTGGCTTTTTTCAGAATCAGGGAGCATTCTTGTCTTAAGGCTTCTTTATCATCAAACGTTAAACCTTTTATCCCCTCCTCAATACTGCACAAAATACTCTCGTTTGGGATGCTCTTGGGAGCAACAACAAATCCAAGACCCTTACTGAGAATCTTAATGGTATCCTGACCTAACTCCACAGAGGATAAGTTAACAACTTTTTTATTTTTGGTAGGTGGGTTATCCTCATGTCTGTTCATGGCATTATTATATAAATTATTCTTGAAATTCGTACCCATCTTAGGAGACCTCTTCTTATCAGTTTCTTTTTTATCCTTTTTATCGAGGACCGAGCTGGTTAAAGAATCAATATTGGAGCCTTGCTTGTTATTTGAGTTACTCACCTTATCAGTTTCAAGATGCGGAGATTTCTGCATTATATCATTGAGGAGCTGGCTTTGACCTGTGCTGGTGAATAAATTAATAAATATATAAAAATTATAAACTTTGGTCGGCTCTTTTCTAGAAAGCTTCTTCTACCTATATTAATGGTCTTAGTCTTTTTCTCAATTTCTTCATTCAAGAAAGTCCTGATGATGGATCCTCGTTGGGATTCGAAACGTCGACACTCGTTTTATAGCAATGTGGATAATCCGGGAAGTTTTTAAAAAAATGATCACCACATGAGTTTAAAAACCAAAATGAAACTAATTTTGAAAATAGAAGAAATAATCGAGAATAACAGATGGATATCAGGGGGGGGATTCTTGTCTGGGAGTAAATAGATGAATAAGTGGAGTCGCCACCCAAACAAGAAGCCAACCAAAATGTCCAGGTGCTAAATATACGATGATGAAATGATTTGCGAGATGATGAAATGAAATGACGCCAGAAAATGTGATTCCTTGTGACAGGCTAATGAATGGCGAAAGAAGATTTAAGAGACTAGAAAATGTCGCTAAGACCAAGGACAGAAAAACTCTATCCTCGGCAACGGCGCCAAAAAATGTTGTCGCACAGATTGTCTAGGCATTGCGACAACGGCTCAAATCGGGGGCTGTCACCCTGATCCCCAATCTCTCTATCTAAGTTGTCTCCTTGCAAGCTAAGGGAGGTAGACCCTAACAGAAATGAAGGAATAGAATTGGTTGAGAATCATTGATCAACCAACTCAGGAGACACAGCTAAAACACCAAATACTTGATAAGATAACGAGATTTCACAGAGCAATTAGATTAAAACCAGTGCCTTATGGAGTTAAAAGATCCCGTTATGAAATTAAAGTCAAGTAATGGATGTAAAACTGTTGCTATGAAAATGCAAATGACCACAATGATATTCAGTAAAAAGCACCACAACCATTCATTAAGATATTTAAGCCCACAACATTAAATCATGAGATGACCATGACCATTAAATATAAATGCTAGATGCTTGAAATATTTCCAAATTTATGATGTCTCAATTAACCCAATCCAGAAATTAGAAATGTTCCACAGTCAAATCTTAGAGAAAAAAAAAAATTTAAGCTCATTTGACTATAGGACTTAGAATTTTTTTTTTTTTAATTTTTAAATTTTCTATTATTTTTTAGATCCTAAAACAAAATATTTAAAATTTAAAATCCTAAATCTAAACTAAAAAATATAATCTAATTAAAACTATAAGCTAAAACTAAACAAATTTGAAATCTAAACTAAACTAAAGTTAACATTACGATATCCAAAGTCAACTCTAAAACTAAAAGTTAAATAAAAATTAAATTACAAAATTAAAACTAAAATCTACGACTAATTTAAATCTAAACAAAAATCAAATTTTTAAATTTAAACTAAAACTAAACCGAACGAAAATAAAATCTAACATTAAATTAAAACTAAAACAACAAAAATCGAAATCTATTTTAAAACCTAGCACTAAACCAACACAAAAATGGATCTGAGCCCAAAGGTTTAACGCATATACATGTGAGTTTTGAAAATTTCGTGTGTGCGTTTGTTCGTTTGCAGGTTAGCTGGAGCACGACGACGGAGGAGATGGGCTTGCGGAAGGCGAGAGGCAGAACGGCAAGGAGAGGGAAGCTCAATGCAGAGAAAGGAGTCAAGGAATGATGGCAAAGAAGAAATCGACGGCGTTAGGAAATGGAGGGCTGAGCGACGATGACGGCAAGGTAAATGCTGAGTGAAGGGAGAATGATAGCTAGGGTAAGGGTTGGTTAAGGAAATCGAAGGGTAGAGGACGAGGTGAGGGCGTTCAACGGAAAAGGAAGGCAGCGGGTAAAGGGAAACGCAGATAAGGAGAAGGTTGAGATGTGAGTGTTGGGTTTCCCATGTTTTGGAAAATCTGGCAATACCAAAAGATGAGACAACATCAAAACCACTTTCAGACCTCAGGATCTAGCCCTCCTGGGTCCAGAGAGGGATCTCTCTATAACCGGCAAATGTTTATGTCCTTGAAGCTCTGTTTTTAGGTTTTAGGCTAGTTATAGGCACGGGTTTGTTTGTTTGTTTGGTTGTTGGGAAATAGGAATGAAGGGTTCACTGTGAGACCAAGTTGAATAAAGAGGATTCTAGGTAAAGGAGAAATGATTTCAGGGAACACTCAAGACCATTGGGCAATGGAGTCAGGAAAGGGTTTACTTGCTATTCAATATGCAGGCTTTCAGTTGGGCTAGTCATCTAAAGCATTGGATCTTAAAGATGATAGTGTGATATGAAATGGTGAGAAAGAAAGTGAAAGGCAAGGAAACCTCCAAGGTGACCAATTAGAAATCAGGTCCAGGGACAAGACATGCCATTAGACACCTGTGACCCAACTCCTAAAGGTAAACTCTTCAGACAAAGGGAACAGTAAAGATTCAAACACGAAGTGAAGACCTGAGATCAGAGAGAGACTTCGAACTCTCAATGCTTCGACATCCAGCTTAAGAGATCTTAGAAAGGCTCAATTAATCGAAAAGGATCCTAATGAGGCAGAGACTGTGTTCTAAACTCCCAGTATCCCAATTTATTCAATTAAAGCCTAACAAGAATATCTAAGAACAAATTCGTTAATTCATACATCAGCTAGCAGTAAATTATAGCCACTACACTGGTTAAATTAACTTAAATCAGCGCTCAAATAGCACATATAGCGGAAAACATCAAAGTTAGGGAGAGCAGAAACTTAGGGTACCATGTGAGGGTATATCCTAAACCAGGTTTCTGATGTGTACCTAAGAAACGAAAAGTGATGAATTACAAAGGAAAACAGAGACAAAGTAAGAAAAACATCACCGCTGCTTTAAATCAGGATCCAAAGAAATGTGCTTGTCATATTAAAGAGCAACACCAGTCATGTACAACATTGCCAACAACTTGATATTCAGTCTGAAAACATCTTCCTCAACCTATCTTACAACTTTACATAGAGAACTAAATCTCAAGAGAAACGACTTATAGTTCACAGATATTCGATCAACAACCCTTACAATGAGTTTCTTCATGAGTTTTATAGCTGAAAGAGAGGCAGAGGAGGCAGATGAAATACTAAATGAAACATTAAAAACATAGTAGAAGAAGTGGGTCGAAACCCATTCTGTTTTAATATCTGAGCATTAATCTTCAGTACTCTTTGGATGAAAGAGTAGTCTTTGACAGGCTGACATTTACTCCAGGTATGTCTTTGATGTACTTTCGCTGCAGTATTCTGGTAAATAAACAAAAGGCAGATAAATGACTTTGAGGCCTGCCATACTGTATAACAAATGCTCTGGTAGCATTAGGATTGCTGTCAGGGTGGAAATCTTCTCAGGGACACAATGTAGAATAAAGACAGTATGGGTACTGTGTCCTTTCTTGGGAGGAAATTGATGCTGATGTGAAACACTGTCAATATAGTCTTCTGTGTGTTAGGCCTCTTCAGGCCTTCTGTGTCTATCACGAGGTCTTCAATCTGGTACCTTTGCCTTTTAAATGCTGGATTAAGGCTCAAAATCTTCAATTACATGCCTTAAACTCTCTGATCTTTCACTGATACTCTTTGCCGCTTCATTACTGTCTCTGTCTGTGAAATTTGAGGCTTTTAATGGTGCTGGGGAGGTTTTACAGAGTTAACTCTGTCCTTTAATGAAATATTTCGTTTAGTACCTTTCCCAAACGTTCTTCTGCAATATTAGGCTCTGAAATCACCCTTCTCTGCACTCTGTGCCACTATAACAGTGACTGTGAGCAATGGCGGTGTTCACCGCCTGTACCCTGCAAAAACACACAAATACGTTAAGAAATCCATGCATGGGGGAGGATGGCTGCGGTGGAATGCTGTGATGATGGTAGCGCAACATGGAGGGAAATGGTGGATGCAAGGGAAAACTGGTAAAAGTGCAGTGTAATGGTGAAAAATGCAGCGGATGAAGATTTGGTGGAAAAATGCACGTGGACCGTTCAATCATGGTCTGGTGGCGATGATCGACGGTGGAGATTTAAATAATGGGATGGCTTATGAAAGTTGGGCGAAATGGAAAAACTTTAATATAAAACATCAAAGTTTTAATGTTCGGCGGAATGATACGACTTTCTAATGTAAAACATTAACAATGCAAGTAGAAGAAATGATTTTTAATGCAAACCATGGAGTTTGGACCTTCGAACGAAATGCAAAGGAAATTTTATGAAAACATATGAAATGAATATGAATGGTGGGACCCGGTCATGGGCGGAGGGCGATTTGATTAGGGCCATCAGATCTCAGGAGGAGATCGACAGTTGTGCTGACCCGAAGAAGTTCTGTGGTCATGCGATGAATAAAATGTGAATGGAACGCGAGATGTATTGTGGGCCGTTGATCTGCAGAGATCAACGGTCGGGATTTGTTAATAGACTCCCGGGGGCGGGAAATGGGGAAGTGGTTTTCATGAGGAAATAGTGGTTTTCGCACGGCAAAAGGTTGAGGAGGTGGTTTTCACTTTTTGAATGCGATATGGGTCCTCGGCCGACACTTGGCAATTTGAAACCGCCCATATCGCGTAAATTTTAGACATTAAACCTCAGACGCGAAACTTGCGCGATATTACTGTGGACTGTTGGATCTGGACTTACGAGATCTGATGACGATGGAGGAGTGTGATATGAGGAACGTGCAGGGTCAGTTAAACGGTGAAAAGTCAAAGGCGGGTTTAATCCCGACCGTCAGATCATAAAGAACGGACGGTCCAGATTAAAAGGGAGAGCGGAGGCAAAATGGGTGAATAAACGGGCGGAAGAAATCTGAGCCGTTCGATCAAACAGGATGGATGGTCAGGATCTAATTAGAAGCGGAGGAGGCAGGGGCCAAATCTCCGATGGGCGATGGTGCGATTGCATCTGGACCGTTAGATCTACGGGGGATCGACGGCTATGATTGGATGGGAATGGGACGACGGAGGGCAAACGAGGCGGGGCGCGATCGAATCTTGGCCGTTGGTTCTTGTGGATTCAACGGCCAGGATTGAATCGGAGGATCGCAATCGGCGGGGGCAAAGGGTGGCACATTAAGACTTTTGCGATTGCGATTGGAGCGGTGATGCGATGGCCGTCGGATGCTTTAGGATCAACGGTGGAGATCTTCATCGGGAGGTAACACAGGGGTGACGCTGGGTGTGATAAGACTTGCGCAAACCGTCAGATCTGTATAGATCGACGGTGGGTATTGCACCCGCGCTTACACAGAACATAACACCATCGCATCGGAGATTTTTAACTTTACAAAGAAAATGCGCTTCGACCAATCCCTCCGATGCGATGAGCGCCTTATGCCTTAGCACTTGGTTTTAGCACTCGGGTTTATGGAGGGGAAGTGGTTAGGGGTTGGCCGAAAGGGCCTAAGCCTGTTTTATGTTAGAAAATGGGTTTTTTAGCTTAGAAACAGAGTTTTAAGGCTAAAAATAGGCTTTCGGTAGGGGGAATAAGGGATTTTAAAACCAGGTGTGGGGATTTCACTTAGTTTTAAAGGAGAAATTTGATGGTTTGGAAGACTTAGGAGGGGATTTTAGGGGTTAAAGGGGAACTTTTGCAAAGGGGAAAAAGGTTAAAATGGGCAAATTTTGCAGAGGTACAAGGGCAAACGGAGGACTTTCTTGAGCATCATTTTTCACAGGCAGTGAGGCTCTTCGGATGGAAACAGCAATGAAGATCTTTTTTAAAAGGCAACAGACACACAGAGGCTTCAAGGATGAGAGATTTCCATAGGAATGTATCTCTTGAAGGCGCAAAAAACAATTTAGCCACCTATTTTCTTGCCAAAAAATTCATAGGTGGCTAACAGTGAGGAGGGACGGATATGCAGGAACAAAGAGAGTGATGGAAAAAGAGAAATCGACGGTCAAGGGTAGAGGATTCGATGGTAGAAATGCCTGCGTGAGGAAAGGGTCAGAGGCAACTAAGGAAATCGAAGGGCAAGGGAATAGGTTGAGCGGACGCCAAGGAGAGCGTCGAACATCAGGCTTAAGGAGAGTTGGAGGGCGGGAAAAAGGCAGTGGACAGAGACAACGTTTTTTGCAGCAACGAAAGCAAAATAATTTTGAATAAACCCAGTACACATAAATTTCGCCCAAAAAACTTAGATTTTCTGATGCTCTTTGAATCGAAACCATGCAAATCTGCCCACAGAAACGATTCGGAGGTCAGATCTGGCCCTTGGGGGTCAGATCTGGCTCAGATCTAAAAATAAATAAATTTCGGAGTAAACCCTGCAACCTGCAAAACCAGTCAGATCCTAAAAATATATACATCAAAAAATTTATTAAACCCTTACAGCCCTAATAAAAATACAAATTTACAAGCTAATTTACATATTTGAGGCCCTCATGGCCAGATTTGAAACATTTCAGCACAATTTTTTAGAAATTTGAAATTTTAAAAAGAGGCACAAGTCCTAGGAGACCTTGAAAAAAACACAGATCCATAAGATAGATTCAGGAAATTAGAAACAATGGGATTTTTCAGACTTACGAATTTGAGAGTCGGCTGGTCCAATTGAAGACTTCCCCAGACGCTCAAATCTTAAAAAAAACAATTTCCCTGCACACTTAGATCTGAACTTTAGATTGATAGACATTTAAGAAAATAACATGAGATCCTTAAAAAAAAAATCAAAATGTCATTTTATGAACCCAGAAAACTACACAAGATACCTATATGCAGATTAATCCATGAAGGCCATCAACAATAAAAATACAAGATAAAGTAGTAGAGTTTAGAAATGAATCACCACATAGCTCTGGAAAAGGAACACCAAAGTTTGTAACCCCAAAGTTTTTATGCTTTATTCATCAAAGAAAAATTCACAAGAGCTTCCAAGACAAGTGCATGATTCTAAGATCGGATGACTCAAGACTGACAAAGACCTTTAATTTATAGGACAAAATCTCCAACGGCTAGTTTGGTTGATCCATGTCAAAATAATCTTGACCGTTGATAAGATTTGATCATCTTTTAATCTGGACCGTCGAAATTATAAATTTGGGGAAAAAACGAATTTATGATTTAAATTCATTTTAATTAAATCAAAAATACTATTTTGAGTTAATTACCCCAAAATTTTGACTTTGACTTAACCACCTAGGACCAAAGGTCCAATTTTTTTAAAAATTCTCAATATTCCCTTGGCCTGGGGCCTTTACAAATTCATTTTTTAAGGACCAACGAATTTTTCCTTTGAAGATTTTTCGACTCACCTAGGACCTAAAATTAATTAAATTTATGGCTTAGGATTTTTTAATTAATTTGACCAGAAAATTTAATTAATTGACTGAGAGGGGGTTTTAATTATTTTTTCCAACCCTCTTTACATAAGATAAATACATTTAGACACATGAAGGGGGAATACCCATTCATATAGACCCTCAAATAAATACCCAATTCTGCGACTCAAAACATGATCTAGTAGACCAAGTAGCTTGTAATAAAATAATCTAGTCAAATAGCTAGGATTATTCCCAAACTACTTTTACAAGGACTCGATAGAAAACACTAGGACTCACTTAGCATGCTGATGACAAAATCCACCCTAGCTTTGGGGTGAGGCTGGAGGGAAAAACTCTGCTGATAACTTGTGTCGAAAAACACAAGTAAATCAGTGAGACAAAAAACCTCCTAGGATAGAAATCATCATCAACATACTAGGCCTACCTAGGTTGTTACATACATTGACAGTCTTACTTAGATCATTTACATCATAACATGCAGAATGGGTTTACATTATTCATAAAACTGTCGACTGATGATGGAATCTGAATGGCGCGACCACGTCGAACATGATGAATCCCATTTGAAAAAATAGGGGTGTACTGCTATGGGGTCGTTGACAAAGTGTGGTCAACAGGGGGCATATTTGTCCAACAAATGGGAAAAAGAAAAAATAGTTTTGCAATCAGCTTGGTATCTTGGTTTCAAGAAAGATTGATAATGGCTCAGGTCCAAATTTACCTGCTTGTACCATTTTTCTCCCATACAAGGTATCCCAGTGGCCATAGCAATTGTATTGGTAGATAGCTCAAAATTTACCCCAGCTAGATTCACTTGATGGTCATGGAGGTTGAGGATAAAAAGTCTGGTCAACTCAGGGTGACTTTGGACTCTTTGTACTCTTTCACTGAAATCAAAACAACCCACCTCTTGGAAATATGCAACTGTTGTAGGGGAGGCTATCAACTCCTTGGTGTTCAAAGGTTCAAACCTGTTTACTCTTCCACCTTCTTTGCTGTCCCCTAGGTCTTTGGCCTCCGTTGCCACTGTCACTACTGCCTTCTCTTGACATTTTGTCTTTTATTGTTGCCTTGAAATCAAAACCCTGAAACTGCTTGTGAAATGATATGAAGAGGGTGAGTAGGATGGTGAGGAGATAGTAATGTCAAGGCTTGGCAGTGTGGAGGCTAATTTTGCAGATGGATATATTGTTTTGGCAGATGAATAGCTTCTTAGCAAAACAGTTTCAGTGTGCCTTCAGTATGTAGATGGATGGGTGCCTTTTAAACAACAGTGTTGTTAGTAGGGAGATTAGGTTTTCTCTTCCGTTAGGTTTTTTTTTTTCTTTACATTTCTCTATAATTTTACCTTTTAGACAGTATGAAAGGGTGGAAGGTATCTAAATACCTCTTATAACAATCTTCGTGAGGCACCAAGCAGAGGATTTGAGGAACTTTGAGGCGTTTGGAGGCTTGTACAGGCTTGAAGGGCTCCCTCGCTGAACGCGTAGCACAAGAGTGTAGCAGTCGGGTCCCTGCACGACTGTCGGGTCGACCTGAAGGACGTAGCACAGGGGCGTTGCAGTCGAGCCTGTCGGGCGGTCTTCGTGCAGTTTTTGAACGGATAGGTGTGTAGCACCGACAGAGCTGCTTGAGCTGTCAGGTCCCTCCGAACGTCCCTGCGCATAGCAGTTTGGGCCTGACGGGCCTCTGCACGCGCTGTAAATGGGTAGCGCAAGCGCGCAACACTAGGTGGAGCAGTCGATCGGTTCTGCATGCTATAAACGCTTAACGTCCTTTCACAGGCGTGTAGTGCTGGGTTATGTTTTCTGAAGAATGCACACACAGGTGCGTAGCAAGGTTTTCCAGGAGAATAGCATTGGGTTTTTCTTGCCCGAAGTTTGCCAGAAATCCCTAAATCTCTTTTGAAAACCTTTCACTCTCTTGTGCAAATGATAAATGAGTTTGAGTGACAAATGAGATGCTTTTATACCCTTGGAACAATAAATTAAAACTAGAAACCCACTTTGCTAATGTTTTGAGTTTTATCTTGTCACTTTATCACTGATATCCCTTTTTCTTTTGCAAGAGGTGACTTTAAAACAGAAAAATGATCTCTTCTCATCTCAATTGTTGTTCTTAGGTAATTGATATGATGGATTTTATTTCCTTTGACCTGTTGATGCTTTAACACTTTGTTCTTACCCATTCTATCATATCAAAACCTTAAAACTTTCCCTCTCTGTCATTTGAAAACTAACACATCTCTTTAAACTTATTTAGTAAGGGTGAGTTCTTTAAAACAATTTGTGAGGGACCTGCCTTTACCCTATCAGTGTCAAAATGTTTCTTGCCTGCATTATGAAGTTTGGAACTCATGTCTTTACACCCTTTGAGATCTCTAAGTGTGGGTGATCTTTAAAACATAGTTTCTTCCCCTCTCACTGATTTTCTAGAGGTATAATAGAGTTGTCCTGCACAGTCACCACAGTCTTTACAACCATGCTTTTTCATTATCTCCCTTTGGCCATATCCTTTCCTTTTGAGACAGTGAAATATTGCCAACTTGGTAGACCCTGGAGGTCACCTTCAAGAGCCTATTTAAATTATCTCCCTGCTGTCATCATGGAGGTTTCATTTCTAGTTTTAATAAATCTTCAATTCATGCTCATCTTTACACCCTTTGAGATCTTTGAGTGTGGGTGATCTTTAAAACATAGTTTCTTCCCCTCCCACTGATTTTCTAGAGGTATAATAGATCTGTCTTGCACAGTCACCATAGTCTTTACAATCATGCTTTGTCATTATCTCCCTTTGGCCATATCCTTTCCTTTTGAGACAGTGAAATATTGCCAACTTGGTAGACCCTGGAGGTCACCTTCAAGAGCCTATTTAAATTATCTCCCTGCTGTCATCATGGAGGTTTCATTTCTAGTTTTAATAAATCTTCAATTCATGCTCAGTGGTGCTGATGTACCTCCATCCTTGTGGTTTCTGCATTGGCTTTCTTTCTTGGCACAGTGCTAGTCTAATCATTCCTAAAAACCCTGATTTTCTTTGAACATAGGCTGCCTCTTCTTCCATTTGCTTGAGTGTACCTTTCCAATGAGGGGCAGGCCTCTTACCTTACCTATTTCTTTGTATGATAGCCATCTCAATCATTCCTGCAAAAATGTTTAAGATGCACAGTTATACCTTTGCACAATGCTATCTTGACCAAGGAGGCCTTTCTTGAGGGATTTTTGATTTATTTTGGACAATCAAGTGCTGACCCTCCTTTCCAATTAATCTCATCTTCTTGGCACATGTAAAGCAGTGATTTAGAACACCAAAACAATCTTATAACCTATGAAACCCTAGATGACCTAGTGGGAGGCTCTTTGGGCTTGTCTTTGGCTGAAAACTTGACTTGGGGTCTTTAGGTGTAAAACAGAGCTTATGACAAACTTTATGCATTGCAGACCCAAAACTACTGATTTTGATTTATATAAAGAGCCTAGAGAGGTAGCTTGAGACCACCAATGCTTGAGGTACTTGGTGAATAGGGGAAAAAGTTAGGTCACTTGGCAATCTGAGGTGAAAGTGGAAGGGTCATAGGTAGACAAAACATAATACTGAGGTCGTGAGTGTAGAAAATGGGACAAAAATGAGTGGCATGAGCCCATGATGGGTCTTCTGGGAGTGATAGGCTGGCCATGACTTGATAGAGTAGTGAAATAGTGAAAAATTTATCCTAAGGATAATTAAGGCAGTGAGATTTCTAGAACTCACAATATTCATGAATTTTGTTTCTAGAAATCTAGGATAAGCTTTTAGTCATCTATACAAAGGCAAAAATTACTGATGACTAACACCCTCCACCACTGAAGCTCCCTGGATGCTGATTTATGTTGTCCTCCTGGAGACACTGTCATGCTGCAACACTGCACTGCGTGAGCACAACTTCTCTGCGCTGCTGTTGAGGAGGTAATCCCCCTCTGCGGACAGAGGCGATCCCTACTAGCCCAGATCGGGTCTAGCAACAATCAAACACGCTACAGTGCAGGTTCCTAATTGTAAATAAACTGACTTGCGAGGAAGGCTTACCTAGAATCCAACGCTGTTGTTTGCAGAAGAGGTGGTGCTCCCGTTCCTTTGCCACAGCGAATCACAATCCCTACGATCTCCGTGATCGGACACACCACATATTAACGCAAACACAAACGCAAACGCAAACCAAAAGAGATACAACTATATATCAGTCGAAGAGGATATAACTCATGAACATAATCAAGAACAAGAGTGGAACCATAACCGATAGTCGCTTATCATTAAAGAGTCAAAAGAAGAATACAACCAAAGCTTCGACGCAGCACTCTCCTTTAGCAGGTCATCAGCACAACATGTCTAGAAAAATCCTGTCAGGGATGGTACAAGCCTCTCTCTCCAGATACTTGGAAATAGTCTCCTTTCTTGGATTTGGCCTTGGGGAATCAAGAAGGCTTTTGCAGCATGAAAGCTCTTGGGAACTTAGAAATTCTGCCACTCTTTGGAACTAGCTTGCAAATGGAAATGGGCAAGCTTTTATAGAAGGAGGAAAAGGATTTGCGATCCCTATAATTATGGGATTGGCCCTATCATCAAGGAAGCTTCCATGAGAGGTGTAAAACCACTTCCTTTCCATGGAAATCTGTAGCCAAACCTCCCAACTCAAGATAGAAATCAGTCCAGTAATTTGTTAGGATAAAACTTCCACCTTTTATTTTAAAAAAACACCTCTTAATATGGTTGGCGTGGGTATGGCTCTATGACAGAGCGCCAATTGGCACGCCCTCTTTGGAGGATTTCCCTCTTGGTGCGAGGGCTAAACTATGGAACCGCGCCAATGGAAAAAGAGCTATTTTTGGCGTTTTTTGCAGGGAGATGTCTTCGGGGGCAATTAAAGCTCATCTTCGGAGGGATGCGATGAAAGTATTTTCAAGCCTTAACTCTATCCACGGGTCACGGAATGAGCCCTCAATGTGCGGGATGGGGATTGTAGGGACGGTGACAGGTGTGTGTGAGATATAAAGTAAGCATGAGGCCCGAAAGAAGATCGGGAGAGAGGGGTGAAATGATTTAAAGAGAACATGCCGGCCCGAAAACACGCCGTTGAAGCACGCGAGAGCGAGGCTGGTGATGTCTCGGATACATGATATATATGTGTGGTATGGGCGCGGCCATCCCAAACGAGTGTACAATAATCTAGATCAAGGCATGGACGCGGCCATCCGGTGAAGATTGATAAATAGACTCAGGTATGGTCGCAGCCATCCAATCAATGAGTCATATACATAATGATAATAATCCACAATCGCAGCCTGGATTACAACAGACACAATCCAGGGTCTTGCGCTCCATCTCGACCCAAACAAAGTACAAGTTCAAACATGCGAATATGTGAGCTGAAGTCGAACATGCAAGAACATCGTCTGATTACCAGCCAATGATGAGAGCTGTTAACAGACGCGAGAGGAACCACCAATAATGAAAATGGCCCTCAAGGTACTATAGGTACAATCTACGGCGTGTGAATCAATGAGCTGGCGTCGAACACCCGTAGAATCACTCGATCGGAGGCCAATGATGAAAACCTCACGTCGAATGCGACGAACCTGCCATTGAGGCATGCAGGCTCCAAGGTACCATAAAAGAGTCTCTAGACCATCTTCCTGGATAATGAGCTGAAGTCGACAGGAAGTGACCTTGATCGAAGGTGGGCCATGATGTTTCCCACATCATCGACACGAGACAGAGGAACATAATGTTTTTGTGAATCAGGATCATATGAGAATCAAAGGAAGGTTGATACTTGCAGAGGTCAACTTCTCTTGAACATATTGGCGGCACGATAGTGGATTTGGCAGTATTTGACATCAAAAGATCAGAGGTCATAGTGACGAGGCAAAGAGCAGATGAGAGGTCAAAAGGGATTACCCAAACCCACGGAGGCAAGTGAAAAACGAGATGAGATTGTCCCCAACCCGACACGAATGCAGACAAGTGCCATGTTCAAGAGCGACATACTGCCGACACAATGATGATACTGGTTCCATTTTCCCCACCATTTCGGTGAGTACCTCTTTCTTTTTACACAAGCTTGAAGAGGATACCATATGCTTGTCATATAAATCCGTCCTTTGGACGAATCCATCCTAGTACATTTAACGAGCCCTAGGAAGGAGCGACTCGAATACCGTCATCACGACAATTTCCGATGTCATTTAGGTTTAACGAGTCTGACAAAGGAAGAACTCGACATCTTTTCATATTTAGAGAGTTTGAAAAGACAATGGAAAAGTAAACTTCAACGGTCCCTTTTCGTAAATAGTTCCTTAGATTCGAAAAGGTAGAAAACTATGTCTAAAAAAACCTCCTAGTCGCGATAGGCTAGGGTATTCCTTTTTCCTAAATAATCTATCCCAGCCCGAAAAAGGGGTAAACGTATACTGGGTAGATGTCATTTCGCAGCCACTTTAACGAGATCGAAACGACAAGGGCCTCGGCAATCTTTTCATGTTTAGAGAGTCAGAAAAGAGCTGAAAGATGACTCCACCTAAAGGAACGAGTGGTATAAAGGGTAGCTACTGGTTCCGGTAATGGTGGAACTACTCAGAACAAGTAAAAGTTAAGAGGCTGGCTAACAAGACCACTCATCGCAGCGGTTCCTTAGGATCGGGTAAAACAACCAAGTGAAGGCATAAGATCGGCCAAGCAGATAGTGACGATGGGGTGAGAAAACCAAGGCTCATCTCGCAAAAACAGGCTGATAAAATGGCAATCACAAAAGGTAAAATGGGAAGCTTGAAATCAGAAAACTCTGCTTGAAGTTGGTTTCATTTTTACACAAGCTTGAAACAAAGATAAACTATGCTTGAAACCAGTGTCATTTTTACACAAGCTTGAAACGGAAACAAACTATGCTTGAAAAATTAAGCATGCCCCTAGCATGGTGACTCAATTCGAGGTACATGCCCCCCAAGCTTCGATCCATGCACATGAGTAAACAGATGGAGGGATTGAAGGTTCAAGTTACGAGATCTAAGAAAGACTCGACTGGGATTTTACGAGATCTGATCAAAGACTCGAATTGAATAGGAACGTGTTTCATTATTTTAACGAGGTTGACACATTAAAAGAACTATCCTCAGGACACCTTGTTTCATGGTTTAGGGAGCTTGGCACAAGACAAGGAACTCTGCTCCTGACAACCTTGTTTCATTTTTTAAGGAGCTTGACACAAGACAAGGAACTGTGCTCCGACAACCTCATCATAATGAACAAGAAGTCGTCGCTTCCAAGAGTTCCACTCCCGATGGAAGGAAAACGTCCTGGAATTCAGGACCCAATGTCCCCAGCACCTGATGCACGACGACATCATCACTGAGCACAGGCACGGGGTAGGTAGCCACATAGTTGACCTGCGGTGGGGTAGATACAACGGGTGGATAAAAACCAGGAAGGGATGATGGCGAGCCAGTTGCCACATTAGGACCAAAGAACGAAAGCTGATCAATGGTCACGATCCGTCCTTCATGCGGAAAACAGACCGCAAGAAAAAGGGAGGAGACAAGCGCTCCCATGGCATAGGTGTAATCGCGCCCCAAAAGCAGATTGAAATCCAAAGGGCCTGGAACAACCATCATGTCCATATGGACGGTTTTACCTCCCAAAGTAACAGGTAACCTTGGAAGGATCCCTAACGGTTGACTCGTTCTTCTATTAAATGCCAACAGATTCTACGTAACAGGGGCAAGCGGCGGTGAACCGAAAGCTTGCCAGGTAGTTGAGGATAAAATACTAACAGACGTGCCTTCATCTATAATGGTGCTGGGTACGACCAGACCAAAAGCCAGTACTGTGATCTCGAAAGGCACATAAGACGAAAGGCAGGCATCTTGCAAATCAACTCCAATCAAAGGAAGCGACCAAACTACTCGGAGGGGCGACCATCGAACCGAGAAGGTCTTCCCCTGGTGTTACGAAGGAGGAGCATTCTCCATAACCTCCATCTCGAAGGCGAGAGGGGTATCCTCCAGAGCCTCCATCGTGGGAGGCAGAGGAGCAGCTTCTTGAGGTACGGAGACAGGAGAATCTTTCTCCAAGTCAGAAGAATCTGAAGAAACCAAAAGAACCTGAGGGGGATGAGATCCACTCTCAACGGAAAAGACCTGGTACACCGTAGAAGGGGCCAGCTCAACCGATCCCACGACCAATGGTTGGTTAGGAATGGATTCCTGAATTTGAATTTCCGGGGGAGCGGGATCGATCAAGGATGACTCTTGACCAATCGTAGGATCAACTGGGGGAGGACTCAAAGACAACTGCTTGTAACCAGCTGGAAGGCATGGTGTAGAAACAGTCGAGTTGTCCAAAACTCTCTTGGCCTCATCCATATACGGACAAAGGTGAATGGCATGGTGGCCTTCACACAACTTGCAGGGATTAGTAATCTTACCCTGCTTCTTAGGAGCCTTACCAACACCAGTTGAAGACATGCCCCCAACTTGACTCCCAGAAGCCAAAGGCAACGGTGCGCGACCGCTGGACCATTCTTCAAGCACCTTGGGAATGCCAGGGCAGTCTCGAAGAAGATGGTCTCCCGTGCACAACATGCAAGGGAACTTGACTTTCCGAGGAGGGTTGGGAGGTTTATCAAGAGGAGGTGTGTTAGAAACAGTAGTGGCAGCTTTAGCCTCTCTTTTATTAGACTTCTTCTTCTTTGTCTTCTTCTTCTTCTTCTTAGCCACCTGGTTACTCGAATCGAGACTTTCACCAGGCGAAGTAGAAGATGAAGACGCAGAAACAGGCGAAGAAGGGGAGAGGTCCACCTTAGAATCAACATGATGTTGTTCAGGTGGAGAAACTGATTGACCAGTAGCTGAGACATTCGGAACCACAGAGGTTGAGAATAACCAAACGGGCAACCCAACAGTTAACCCAGGAAGGGACAACGTTGCCATGTAAGGAGCACCAACATTTCCAAAAGGAGGAAAATGACCCGGATTCCCATCGGAGGGGATTCCTTGGTTGGTGAACTCTGGAAAAGTTGCCATCAACAACTCAAAACCGCACACAGGCTAAAAACCAAGGCACACAATCAAACGGCCAACAAGCAAACTCTAAAAGGGCGTGTGATCGTAGGTGATTTATTTTACCACATTGAAACTTAGAAACTTCACCATTTCATGTTTTAAGAGTCGAGAAACGGATGAAAGGTGACTCTATCTCTTTCAGTTTTGAAGAAAGCATGAAAGGACAAGCGCTTGATGATCTTTTCAAATTTAAAGAGTCAAAAAAGATCAAAATGACTGCTCAGGAATGCTAGGCAAAGGGTGTACCGAATAACCGTGAACTGCAATAGACACCTTGGTTTCAAAATGAAGGAGAAATCAACCAAGGACTTAACGTACGTGCAGGCAATCTCCCCGAATGCTGTGTCCGGTGTATCACGGGTATAGGGCGACAGACTCGGCTTCCTATGGATAAAGGATAGAAACCTAGTGGGGTCTCCCTTTATATACTCGATGGTACGGGGAGCACAAGTCCGTACTAGTGCTGTCTAAAGCCAAGAGGCGAATGACGACTACTAGGTTTTAAGACGCCGGAACACGTCTCTAGCCTAGACCTCTAAATGTGTTTCATTAGATTTCAATGCTGCCTTAGTGTAAATTGAGTAAATTTTAAAGTTTATCTTCAATTACGTTTCAGTTTTCAGGCCCTAGCGAATGTCATATGACAATATCCTATATGCAGCTATATGAGAAAAGAAAACTTTTCAATTCAATGAATGCTATCTAGTTAAGGGAAGAGCTTCAAACAATGATGCAACAAACAACAACACTGCAAACGAAATCCTTCCAAACTAGATGACTTTCACTATCCAAAAGTAATTCCAAACATTCAACGATGCGAATAATGCAATGTAATCTATGCAAAATTCTTTTTCCGAAAACTATGCAATTGTAATCTATGCACAATTTCCTTTTTCTTTTCAAATGATAAGAATGCACTCAATGCATTTTTCGATGAAATGAGAATCTACTTTAATGCATACTTTCAATGAAAGAGAATGCACTCAAAGCGATTTTTAGTTTTCAATCACTAAACAATGTGATCTAAGTCCAATGATAAATCTCAAAAATACTTTTCGATGCAATGTGATCTAATGCATTTTAACGAAAAACAAACTCTAAGACGAAAACTAAAAGAACACAAATCCTCTTAATGAAGGATGAAGGCGAAAGGGATGCAAACAAACACTAAGAATGCAATCGTTGTTTCAAACACTTTGTCACGAAATCCCTCAAAAGGCGACAAGACATATGAGGTCAAACACAAAGAGGAGCTTCAAAGCAAGAGATCAAAACAAGGCATTCATTCCCTTTTACATCAAATAATCATGGAAAGAAGAAATTTCAAACAATGAGCAATGTAATCTACGCTCATACATTGAAAAGACCGGAAGGGAAAGACACACTGGTGAAGGATTAAGGGAAAAAATCTCAATTTTCATACACTCTGAAATTGGCTCGACTTGTACATTGACAACTAGCGCCAACTGGCGCGACTTGCACACTGACAACTAGCGCCAATGGCCAATTGGCGCGGGTTGCTAACTGACAACAAGCGCCAACGACTGAAAATGAAAAAACAAAGAATTTCTCCCAACCAAGACTAGACTTACCACTTCAAGCAGAATCTCCAAGACCCAAATGAATCATGTGATCTAGGCTCAAAGCGAGACAGACACAGATCAAGCTCAGAAAGCTCAAAACAGAGTAAACCCTAGTACCTTACATGATTGGCGCGTCTGTAAGGCTGAAACTAGCGCCAGAATAGAATTGGTGCGGGTAATACACTAGAAACCTGCGCCAATGGGCGCGACTGTCAAGCTGAAAAGCGCGCCAGTCGAGTTTACTAGTCAAAAATAAAAAAGAGCAATCCAACAAGCAGACCAGTGATGATCAAGCTACCCAAAAGCCAAATTCACAGAAAGAACCAGCCCAAAAGAGCTGATCAAGCAAGGAGGACCAAGAAATTGACCGAAAAGAGAAGACAATACTCCAAGTTGTTTAGTCCGTAAACTAAACCGGAGATTGACTGAAGCAGCGTTGATCTACTCCGCTAATGCAGAGCAAAAGCGTTTCGAAGGCTATCTGGCTGTGCTTCAGGCTTCGTCTATAGTTTATAGATCAAACAACAAGCTGCTTCCCCAGTGGAGTCGCCTAATTGTTGAGGAGGTAAATCCCCTCTGCGGATAGAGGCGATCCCTACTAGCTCAGATCGGGTCTAGCAACAATCAAACACGCTACAGTGCAGGTTCTTAATTGTAAATAAACCGACTTGCGAGGAAGGCTTACCTAGAATCCAACGCTGTTGTTTGCAGAAGAGGTGGTGCTCCCGTTCCTTTGCCCTGGCAGATCACAATCCTCACGATCTCCGTGATCGGACACCTGCACATGCAAGAAACAACACAAACGCAAGCATAAAATCTAGTACATACAACTATATATCAGTCGAAGAGGATATAACTCATGAACATGATCAAGAACAAGAGTGGAACCATAACCGATAGTCGCTTATCATTAAAGAGTCAAAATAAGAATACAACCATAGCTTCGACGCAACATTCTCCTTTAGCGGGTCGTCAGCATAACATGTTCCGATAAAGTCTGTCAGGGATGGGACAAGCCTCTCTCTCCAGATACTTGGCTATAGTCTCCTTGCTTGGATTTGGCCTTAGGGAATCAAGAAGGCTTTTGCAGCATGAAAGCTCTTGGGAACTTAGAAATTCTGCCACTCTTTGGAACTCTTTGGAACTAGCTTGCAAATGGAAATGGGCAAGCTTTTATAGAAGGAGGAAGGGGAGTTGGGATCCCTATAATTATGGGATTGGCCCTATCATCAAGGAAGCTTCCATGAGGTGGCAAACCACTTCCTCTCTATGGAAATCCGTAGCCAAACCTCCCAACTCAAGATAGAAATCAGCCCAGTAATTTGTTAGGATGAAACTTCCGCCTTTTATTTTTAAAAAAAACCTCTTAATATGGATGGCGCGGGTGCGGCTATATGACAGAGCGCCAACTGGCGTGCCCTCTTTGGAGGATTTCCCTCTTGGCGCGAGGGTTGAACTATGGAACCGCGCCAATGGAAAAAGAGCTATTTTTAGGGTTTTTTGCAGGGAGATGTCTTCAGGGCAATTAAAGCTCATCTTCAGAGGGATGCAATGAAAGTATTTTCAAGCCTTAACTCTGTCCACAGGTCACGGAATGAGCCCTCCAATGTGCGTGATGGGGATTGTAGGGACGGTGACAAATTGCTGTGTAACAGCTGCTGAAGTCCCATTAGCCTCCGCGCTGCTGCCTCTGCACTACGCTGCTCCCTCTTCAGCTCTTCAGTTCCCTCTTCCGCTTCAATGTGGCCTCCTGCAACCATCTCTCGACTCATCCCGCTACCGTCTTAAGGCTCCCATAGCTCCTATGTGATCCAAGAGTAGGGCTGACTCAAGGATCCCGCCACCCTGTCTGTAGATGCTCTACAGATCCATGTCACCCCACCTCTTCTCTCGAGGCACATGAGCACTCATGGTTGCATCCTCATCAGAGCCATCTTCTTTTGCTGCTGCAACCTTGGAATTAGAAGAGCCTTTGTCCTTCTTCTTAGGACCACTGCTGGCGAAATGTCCAAGATCACCACAGTTTAAGCATCTGACCTTGGAAAGGTCCTTCTTCTTCCCTTGCTGTTTCCTTTCCCTTGATGCAAGGGCTGCATCCTCCTCCTCTTCCTTGACTTTGGCCTTTCTACTTCCTCCACTGATATTCTGCGGCTTGGTGACCCTCCTGATCTCCTCTTGGCAGAGGATAGCCCACATGTTAGCCCAAGATGGTAATGCTGCCTTTCCCAGAATGCTCTGGACAAACGTTTCCCAATCTTCCGAGACTGCATTTAGAGCAATCCTCATTAAGAGCCCCTCATTTGGAGTAGCACCAATGCCAACCAGTTGATCTCAGATGGCTTGAAGCCTGAAGAGGAATGGATCTATTTCTTCACCCTTCGTTAGTTGGAACAACCGCATCTGGTTCTCTAGGAGCATTCTTCTTTAGACGAAGCCTCCTTGGTACATCGTGTCCAAGGCTACCCACATGTCATTTGCTGTAGTCTTCCCAACAATATGAGGTATAATGTGGTCCTTGACTCCGTCTATGATCAAATGCTTTGTCCGCACTTGATTTTCTTCATACTTCTTGAGAGGATCTGCATTGGTTGGTACAACAAGAACCTTCTCTACATGATCTTTGAGACCATACTCATCCAGAACTGAAAGGATTGTGGCCCTCTAGATAACATAGTTGGACATGTCGTCCAATCTATCTTGATCCCTTAGTCCATATTGAGCCATCTTGCTCAGATCTGACACAAACAATACTTCTCCTTGTGGATCTGGGTTTCTTGGTGACTAGAAACCCTCTAATAACTGCTTCTGCTGAAGACTGATTTCCCTCCTGGAAATATTTCACCCAAACACAATCGGACAACACTCTCCGATCCTCCTGATCGAATCTCAGATCTGTTTGGTTCAGATCTGTTGAGTAATTGTCTTCCTCCCGCCTTTGTTGACTTAGCTAGGCACAATTCTGCACCTGCAGAATCTCCACCCCACCAGCACTGCTAAAGATATGAAGCATTGCTTCTGGATCTTGGCAAAACTCTTATGCAATTGGAGAAATGACTGAACTGCTTCTCACTGACTGGTCCAACGCAACCTCAGCGCTGCTCAGAAGTGGACTGCATAACCCTAGACTGGGTGACACAGTCCTTACGCTGCCTTGGGCAGGTTCTGCGTAAGTCTGATGGCTTTCTGCAACTTCAACACTGTCCTCTATTGGATTTGTGTTCTCCTGTTGTCAAGATGCCCTTTCTGGATCTGCTGCTTCTTCTGCCACCCTGCAGAAAAATATTTCTTCAATTAATTGCTGGAGATTCAACTTGATCTGCTATCGCTTTGATACCATGTGAAAATTCTACTGCAGTATCTTGGTTTATTTCTCCTACTTGATTTAGATTAATACAAGTTATTTTCAGAAATTAGATTCATAAAATATCGAAATAAACACAACTACAACCTACACATGCAGATCATTTACTAAATAAAACGCTCATACAACAAAGTGACACATGGATTTTTTGGACATAAGTCCCCGGAAAAAACCAAAGTGGGAAAACTGGTGCAACATATATGAGGGTTTATTTATTAAGTAGATTCTGAGTACAGTGAATCTGGGTTCGAGATCTGGAAAACCCGACAGAGAATAAAAGAAATCAAATCTGCAACTAACTTGATGTTCTAGTGCCAAATATCTGACTGATCCACACCCTCAAATAGGATTTACAGAACTAAACCCAGATCTGGCCCTAGAAACCCTTAGCCTTGCCCCTGAAGCCCCAGCGTCAGCCTTGCTAGCCTCAGAATGCCACTGTGCTGCCTAGAGAGGGATTGCGTAACCCGTGGAAGGGTAACGCAGGCCTTACGTTGGTCGTGGAGGCTCTCTGTGTAACTTTTGAAGCCCTCTGGAGCCTCTGCACTGTCTTGCATAGCTACTGCTTTGCTTCTCTGGGCTGTCCTTGTTGCTGCTCCTCTGCCTCTTACTAACTCTTGGCTCTGGAATTAGATCATCCCCTTAGCCAATACTACCCTTCGCTGCAGAAAATTCCTTTGGAAATTCTTAGCAAATTTGCCCTAGAATTCTAGATCTGTTTCTCAGCTCTGCAACTGTATGTCTCCAACTGATCCTCAAGCCTTTCTCTTATACTTTTTCATTCATCTCATCAACGATTGAGATTAAAACATTCATCAACGGCTGAGATTAAAAGACTGCTTGATCCGTGTCTTTTAGAACATTTCAGCACATGTGTTAATTAATTCACTTTAATTATTTAATTTTCCTAAGTTTAGACTTAGGAAATCCATTAAAATAATTAATTATTTGAATAACTTGAACACCAACTGAAATTTCTCAAAACACTTTTGGGTTTTGGAGATCAAGTGTGTCCTAGCCCCTCCACAAAATTTCAGGGCTAGAGCACACCCGATGCTACACCAACTATACAAAATCTCAACACATGGTACTTGTCAACTGAAAGTCTATATGAAGAATTGCTTGCGGGTTTTCCCCTCCAAGAGGGAGAGGTTTTGGCCCTAGCTTGAATATCCTAAATTTGTGTCTCTTGTGTTTTGATAATTGACTTGATGAAAGACATAATAAGCTAATGAAGAGAAGACCTAAGTAAAAGAAGTAAGCTCACAAGTAATTATCAACTAGAGAATTAAATTAAACTATGCCCTACCAAATTCTCAACAAGTCTCTCCTAATCATGGAGCTTATCTCTGCCATTTGCTGTATCCTAGAAACTCTGCTGAGATTTGTGAAGCCCAAGAAGAGCAAGGCTCACAAGATTTGTTGGTGAAACTCTCTCTCCAACACCTCCAAGTTCATCCCTCACTTGATCAAAGCTGTATAGATATGTAACAATGGGCTCATTCTTGCCCATTTGAAATGTTCCTCAAATTTTCCTTCAAAGCAAGCTTTCTGGCATCACTACTACTTTCAAACAGATCAGTAAGGGCCTTCCACATTTGAAATGGTGTCTCCTTCCCATGCAAAGCTGGAACAATATGGTCTTTGAATCCTTTTAGGATCATTCTCCTAGCTTTGGCAATGTCCTTCTTCCATTGAGTCAATTGCTGTGCATTTGATGCATGTGATTTAGGTGTTGAAGAATGTAACTAGGTTCGGTCTTCATAAAATGTATCTGAGTCATTATGTAATGTATTTGTCAAAAGAATAAAGAAAATAATTTTTATTATTGTAACACTGGCTCATTGAAGCATGGGTTTCATGCTTGGGTCATCATTATATTAGTCAAAGTCCCCAGTGTGGACTCCTAGGATTAATATTGAGTCAATAGAGTCATTGTATATTTAAAAAGACCCTTCTTGGGCTTTTGAATCATGTAAACAAGTTTACTATTGAGTCAAATGTGAATTATGTCAACTCCACACCAAGTTAGCCTAAAGGAGACCAATTTGACGTCATTTGGAGCCTATAAATAGAAGGAGATCGAATTCATTTGGAGCATCTCATCTCAAGCTAATTCAATATCTTAAGAGTAGCCAGAAAAAGTGCGAAGTGGGTCAAAGAGGTCAAAAGGAGTGTGAGTTGGTCAAAGTCAAGGAGAAGAAGAAAATCAAAGTTTTGGTGCTTCTCTTTCTCTCTCTCTCTCGTGCCCTAATTTGGGAGATCGAAGTATTTTTGTGTTGCTGCATAGTCGAAGTTGCTGGGGTCAAGTTGCTACTTCTATAGGGTCAAAGATCTAGAAGGGATGTCTTGGTGTGGAGGAAAGGTCTAGTTTATGTCTAAGTTGAAGAGTCTCAAAGAAAATTATTGAAGGAAGATAATTTTGACTGGGTTTTCCCCTCAAGGGGGGTTTTGCCCTGGTAGAGTGCCTACATCTTGTGTCTTGTGTTTTTGTGATCTTCATACACACATAATTTGGTAATTTCTTGATGGTAGATAATATAATAAAGAAGTAAAAGAAGCCAACATAACTCACAAGTAATTATCAAGGTCGAGGAATCAAACCCTAATCTACTTGCATTGATTTCTCAACATGGTATCAGAGGTAAGGTCAGGAAAGATTGAAGATCACTTTGTTGGCTCAAAAGAAATGAACATGGATTCTCCCTTTTTGATAAGCTATATAAAAATGTTTATTAACATTGCTGGAAGCTGGACGAATGTCTCCCACTACTTATTCAACAAGGTCAAGAATCAAGGGTTCTTGGCTGCTCTTACAGGTTCTCTTAGAGATGACAATGCATGGATCATTGATAGAGGAGCATCAAGGCAAATGACAAGAGAAAGTAAACTACTTCATACACTATCAAAGGAACCATCTTCTCATGCAGTGGAATTCGGTGACAACAAAAGCTATGCTGTTAGAGGCCTGGGATCAACATCGTTGTTCCTGGAAAATGGATCGAAGTTGCATCTCAACAATACACTATATGTTCCAAGTTTGAAAAAGAATTTGCTTTCTATTTCTTGTTTAGAAGATAAAGGGGATAAAGTTGCTTTTGTTGATGGAAAAGTATTGGTTTGGGGAAAAGGCTCTAGTATTGATAAAGCTAGGGTTATTGGAGTTCGTGAAGGAAGCCTATATAGAGTCACGACAACATCTCCTCAAGCTTTGGTTCACATAGAAATTAACCCAATTGAGCTATGGCATAGATTGTATGGTCATCTACATTATAATTTTATCCCTACTCTTAATCAATTGGTTCATGGGATCCCCAATATCAAAGAAGATCATGAAGGGGTGTGCAAGGGATGCTCTTTGGGAAAGCATACAAGAAAACCATTTCCAAATAGTGAAACTAGATCTAAAGAAATATCAGACCTCATTCACCCTGATGTGTGTAGGCCCATGTCTGACAAATCACTTGGAGGTCATCTCTACTATGTAACATTTATAGATTACCATTCTAGAAAGACATGGCTCTACCTTCTCAAGACAAAGGATGAAGTATTTGAGAAGTTCAAGGAGTTTAGATTTGAAGTGGAAACCCTAATCGAAAGAAAGATAAAGACTCTAAGATCCAACAATGGTGGGGAATACACTTCTAAGGAATTTATTTCATATTGTAAGGAAGTAGGAATTAAGAGGGAGCTTATTGTTCCCTACTATCCCGAACAAAATGGAGTTGCTGAAAGAAAGAATAGGTCAATTGAAGAAGGCATTTGAATTATGCTCCTTGATCAAGACGTACCAAAATTCTCATGGGGAGAAGCAACAATGACATCCGTGTACATTCAAAATAGAAGTCCTCATAGAATTCTTAATAATATAACTCCCGAAGAAGTATTTATAGGAAAGAAGCCGAGTGTGGATCACCTTCGAATCTTTGGAAGCCCTGCCTACACCCATGTTCCAAAGGACAAGCGAAAGGAGTTGGATTCTACAAGCATCAAGGGGATCTTTGTTGGATATAGTCTTTCCTCAAAAGCATATAAACTCTACATCAAGGAAGGAAGACATATTGGAGTAAGCAGGGAGGTCATATTCAATGAAAATCAAGCCTACAAGAAAACAAAGGATATCTTAATTGATTCTGATGACGAAGAATCACCAATATTCAAAGAAGAAGTACAACACGAAAACCCTATTACAAATCAAGAAGAAGAAGAAGGACCAAGTGAGCCTATTCAATCTGTGAACATCCCGACCACAAGGAAAAGGCCAAATTTCTTAAAAGCTGCATTGGAAGATGCTGAAGGACATGAAGCTGTGAAAGGAAATTTTAGAGAAAGAAAAAGACCGAAGAGATATTCTTGATATGTTGTGTTGACCACTCTGTGTCAACGACCCCATTGTAGTACACCCTTTTTTTCGCAAAAGGGATCCATCTCGTTCGAGTGTTTGTGCCTTTCAGATTTCATCATTCAATCAACAATTTTGTAAAAGATGTAAACCCATTCTGCATGTTTATAATGTAAATGATCTTGGTAAGACCATCATGTATGTAACAACCTAGGTAAGTCTAGTATTTTGATGATGATTTCTATCCTAGGAGGTTTTTCGTCTCACTGATTTATCTGTGTCTCTAGACACAAATGATCGATAGAGTTTTTCCCCTCCAATCTCACCCCAAGGTTAGGGTGGATTTTGTCGTCAAGATATTAAGTGAGTCATACTGTTTTTTATCGAGTCTTGGTAAAATTAATTTGGGAATGATCCTAGATAATTGGCTCGCTTATTTTATTACAGATTACTTGGTCTACTAGATCATACTTTGAGTCGCAGAATTGGGTAGATTATGAGGTTCTATTGCGAACGGGTGTTCCCCTTCATGGGTTTAATGTATTAATCTTATGTAAAGAGGGTTGGAAAAATAATTAATCCCCTCATAAGTCAATTAATTAAATTTTCTGGCCAAATTAAATTAAAAATCTTAAGCCATAAATTTAATTAATTTTATGTCCTAGGTAAATTTAAATTCTTCAAAGGAAAAATAAGTGGGTCTCTAAGAAATAAATATTTAAAGGTATTGGGCCAAGGGAATATTGAAAATTTTGAGAAATTTTGGACCCTTGGGCCTTGGTAGTTAAGTCAAAGTCAATTTTTTGAGGTAATTAACTCAAAATTATTTTTTTTGAGTTAAATGAAAAATTCAAAATTTCTCAAAAAGTAATAATTTCGACGGACGAGATTAAAAGATAATCAAATCTTTTTGGACGGTTGAGATTACTTTGATGGGGATCAAGCAAACTAGCTGTTGGAGAATTTATCTATAAATTAGAGGTCAATGTCAATATTTTCTATCATCTGATCTTTTGATTGTGTACTAGCTCTTGAAACTCTCATGTACTACTTTCTGGAATAATACAAAAGAAGTCTTTGGGGTTTTATTTGATGGTGGTGTTCCTTTTCGACATTTTATGGTAAAATTGTTCTTTATATTCTGCTGATAATTATTTTAATGAATTATTGATTAATAGCTCTTGTAAAGTAATCTATTGCATAGGTATCTTGCTTAGGTTACTAGATTTAGGATAAGAATTTTAATTGAATTGAATTAGCAGGTATCTCTAATTCTTGAAAATTTTATTTTTATCTTATTTCTCTATTGATTTAACAGTTTAACTTTAAGTGTGTAGAAATCTCTCGGATTTAGAATTGGGCGTTTGGGGAAGTCCTCGGCTGGACCAACTGACTCCCAAGGAAATAAGATTTGAAGAGCCCTCCGGATCTAATTCCCCAACTTATCTTAAGTTCTTTTTTTGTATGGTTTTTTTCTAGAGCTTGTGCTTAAATAAAAAATTCATCTTAACTTTTATTGAATTTACAGTTAGATTTGGCTAGTAAGAGCCTTAGATCTTCAGATTTGGGAGCGAAGTCAGACTTACACTTAGATTTGACAAATCTGCAACTCTTGTGCATAGATCTGTAAATACATTGTATAGATTTGTATTCTTAATTATGTAAATAGTTAGAATTTTTTGATTTCCATTCGAGGTTTCATTTTTTATTTTTGTATATGTGTTGGGTCTTCGGTTTTTTGTTTGTTTGTTTATGGTTTTGTGCAGGTGATATCTGAGGTTTTTCACAGGAAATTCCAAGGTCTGAGCAAGATCTAGGCCCTGGAGGGTAAGATCTTGTCTCGGAATATAAATTTGTTACGAGAGCGTTCAATTAAATTAAGATCTTTTCTCATAAAAAAATTTGGGTTTAATCGAAACAAAATTCAATTTTTTTTTAAGTGCACCAGTGTTTTCCTGTTGCTGGTTGCCCTCATCCGCTGTGCCCTTTTTTCTCTGCGTTTTTCCCTGTGGAAAACCTGTAGCGTTTCCCCTCTGTCGGCTACCATCTCAACCCTCGTTGCTCCTGTCATTCAGCAGCTCTCTGTGTCCCTCAATCTGCATGAGCTCCTATTCCTCGCAGTCCATCCTTTTCCTGTCCGCTGCCTCATCTCACTACCATTCCCACATCCTTTTTTTATGTTTTTCCTTGTTGCCAGCTTCAATCCTTGCGTGCTCCATCATTGTCCATCCTTTCCTCTGCGTTCCGCAGCTTCCCTCTCATTCATCCGCAACTGCCAGCGTCCCTTTCTTCCTCTGTATGAGTCTTCTCCCTCTGCTCTTGCTCTCCTCACGCATTGCTTTCACCCTTGTCGGTTGACGGCTCCATCTTTTCGCTTGAGCTCCTCCCGCTTACCTGCTCAGAAAACCTAAATCAAACCTAACTCATATAACAAATAGCATAACTCTTCAATTTATTTATTTTTATTTGTAAAGTTCGATTTTTGTTTGAGAGTGCTTTTATCTTTTTATTAACTCCTAAACTTGATAAAGAAAAAACAAATTTAACTTTGTAAAAAGAAAATTTCAAATTAAATTTTTTCTAGTGTGTAGTTAATTTGGGTTTGGTTTTAAATTTTAATTCAATTTCTTTTATTTAACTTTTTAACCCTTTGTAAAGATTCAAAATAAAAAATTCATTAATTTTTTAACATTAATTATAATTTTCCTTTCTTTTAAATTCTTTAAATTCTTTGTTGTATATACAACTTGCAAAAATCATTTTATAAGATTATCTTATGACATTGGGGTTTTGGGCCATTTAAATGATAAAATATTTAGGCTTGGGAAAATATTTAATTGTGGAGGAATTCTTATAGTTGATGTGATTTAATTTTTTAAATATTCCAAGTTTGACTATAGGAAAAACATAAGATTTTTTTTTATTGGATTTGCATTATTTTAGAAGATCATTTAATCAATAAATTGCTTGATGAAGTGTTTATTTAATATCGAAATTTCATGGTATTTCTTAATGATTAATTATTGAGATTTAAGTGCTAAATGCTTTCATTTGCTTCAACTGAGTTGATTATTGGCATGTGATTTTTTAAATGCTTGATATCGATTAAGATTGCCTAATTTTTAATTAACTCTTGTTTCATTTCCTTGAATTATTGGATCTTTATTGAACATCCAAGTTTGCGATTTTTTTTCAAGTGTGATCAATATCTTATTTTTGAGAGCTCTCTTGTGGATCTGTGATAAATTGTATATCTTTTAATTGTGTAATTTTTGGCGTCTTCATAATTGCCACTCTCGCTTAAGTACTTGGTGGTTAAATCAGATAATTTGTAATCTAAGTGCTTTGGGTTTTAACATCACATTTCACTAAATCACCTTTTTTTCTCCTTGCATTTCCACATTTTAGGATCTGCGTTGCATAAATGATACTTATTCATCCAAGCAGCAGTTTCTCATCAAGTACTTGGTCCTAAATTCTTAGCGAGATAGTTGACTCCATAAGGCACTGGTATCAATCATTCAAATCTAATCGAATCCTTTAATCTTGCTAGATCTATTACAAGTATTTGGTTGTTTAACTATGTCTCTTGATCTGGTTGGTTCTCAACTAGTTCTCTTTCATTCCATTTCCATAGGGTCGACCCCCCTTAGTCTGCTATAGGGAGACAACTTAAATAGAGAGATTGGGGATCAGGGTGACAACCCCCGATCTGAGCCATTGTCACGGTGCCTAGACATTTTGTGCAACATGTTGCTTATATGACAAAGTTAATTGAAGTTGAACCATTGACATTCGAAGAAGCTGCTCATCCGGAAGTTTGGAAGAAGGCGATGCAGGAAGAATATCAATCCATCATGAAGAATGGGGTTTGGGAAATCGTTCCTAGACCTAGTGACAAATCGGTTGTCACCTCCAAATGGATCTATAAGATCAAACACGTTGTTGATGGAAGCATAGACAAATACAAAGCTAGATTCTTCGCAAGGGGTTTCTCTTAAAAGGAAATCAATGATTATGAAGAAACCTTTGCACCCACAACAAGGTATACTACCATTAGATCTTTGGTTTTATTGGCTGCTACAATGGGTTGGAATATCCATCAAATGAATGTGAAGACCTCATTTCTGAATAGGACCATTGATAAGGAAGTATACATCGAACAATCTTAAGGCTTTGAAGTTAATAGGAGAGACTCTCATGTTTGTAGACTCAAGAAGGCCCTATATGGCTTGAAACAAGCTCCTAGGGCATGTTATGCAAGAATGGATGCATATCTCCTAAGAATTGGGTTCGTGAAGAGCACTGCTGATCCAAATATCTATATCAAGGTTGTGAATAATGAGCCCATCATTATTCTATTATATGTGGATGATCTGTTCATCACTGGTGTGGAGCAAAGAATTCAAGAATGCAAGAAGATGTTGGCAGCCAAATTTGAGATAAAGGATCTAGGAATGATGCACTACTACTTAGGTCTAGAAGTATGGCAGAAACCTGGGGAGATATATTTGGGGCAAGGAAAGTACATCATCAAATTGTTGCAGAAATTCGGGATGATGGACTCCAAGCCCATGACTACTCCTATGATCACCAATCTCAAGAAGTTGCGGGGTTTTGACTCAAGTCTCGTAGATCCTACCTATCGACAGTGGGTGGGCTCCCTAATGTATAGGGTAAATACTAGGCCAAATATATGTTTTGCAGTAAACATTCTTAGTCAGTTTCACTTGGAGCCTCGTCATTATCACTTGATAGCTGCCAAACACATATTTGGGGCAATGAAAGTACATCATCAAATTGTTGCAAAAATTTAGGATGATGAACTCCAAGCTCATGACTACTCCTATGATCACCAATCTCAAGAAGTTGCAGGGTTTTGACTCAAGTCTCGTAGATCCTACCTCCTATCGACAGTGGGTGGGCTCCCTAATGTATATGGTAAATACTAGGCCAAATATATGTTTTGCAGTAAACATTCTTAGTCAATTTCACTTGGAGCCTCATCATTATCACTTGATAGTTCCCAAACACATATTTGGGGCAAGGAAAGTACATCATCAAATTGTTGTAGAAATTCGGGATGATGGACTCCAAGCCCATGACTACTCCTATGATCACCAATCTCAAGAAGTTGCGGGGTTTTGACTCAAGTCTCGTAGATCCTACCTCCTATTGACAGTGGGTGGGCTCCCTAATGTATATGGTAAATACTAGGCCAAATATATGTTTTGCAGTAAACATTCTTAGTCAGTTTCACTTGGAGCCTCATTATCAATTGATAGCTGCCAAACACATATTGATGTATCTTTGTGGCACTATACATCACTGCCTAAAGTATGATAGTAAGGAATTCAAGTTAATTGGCTTCACAGATTCTGATAGAGGTGGTAGTGAGACCAATGGAAGGAGCACTACAGGTGGATGTTTTAGTTTTGGATCTGCCATGATTTCGTGGATGAGTAGGAAGCAAGATCTCATTGCTCTAAGTAGTGCCAAGGCAGAATATGTAGCTACATGTGAAGTAGGAAAGGAGGCTGTTTGGTTAAGGAAGCTTCTGACATATTTGTTCGAGAAGTCTCTGGGTCCTACTGTGATTAATTGTGACACTCAAAGTTGTATTAAGATGTCTGGAGATCCCGTGTTTCATGCTCAGACGAAGCATATCAACAATAACTTCCACTTTATTAGGAACTTGGTGCAGGATGGGATCGTGAAGTTGGAGTATGTCTTGATAGATGAACAAGTAGCAGACATACTAACAAAGTCTCTTCCTTATAAGAAATATCTAAGAAACATGCTTGGTTTAGTAGATATTGTTGATTGTATTGATGATAAGAGATTGGAAGATATTTGTTGAGGATTTGTGAGTGAAGCATTGCCTGGGAGGACATTAGGACGACACTTTGTATTGATGTCTAGGTCCCCAGGTAGGGAGGGTGGCATCGGTTGTAGAGCTCTAACCTCGGATATACACCTAGATCCCTGGGTTGGTGGTTAGTAAGTAAACCTGAAGGTATCTAGGGAGGCTGAAAGCTTTAGTCCACCTTAGTCCCACTTGGATAGATTTCCTTGGTTAGGAATATAGTCCGTGGCATTGTGGTGCCTAAACCGTTGAGAGACCATTGGATAGATTTCCCTGGTCAAGAATCTAGTCCATGGCATTGTGGTGCCTAAACTCTTCAAAGTTCATATAGTTTGAGGTCTTCCATTGTACTTGTATATTATGAATACCTCCCTAGTTAAGACAGAGTGTTGAAGAATGTAACTAGGTTCGGTCTTCATAAAATGTATCTGAGTCATTATGTAATGTACTTGTCAAAAGAATAAAGAAAATAATTTTCATTATTGTAACAATGACTTATTAAAGCATTGGTTTCATGCTTGGTTCATCATTATATAGTCCCCATTGTCGACTCCTAGTATTAATATTGAGTCAATAGAGTCATTGTATATTTAAAGAGACCCTTCTTGGGCTTTTGAATCATGTAAAAATGTTTGTTATTGAATCAAATGTGAATTATGTCACCTCCACATCAAGTCGGCCTAAAGGAGACCAATTCAACCTCCCCTGGAGCCTATAAATAGAAGGAGATCAAATTAATTTGGAGCATCTCATCTCAAGATAATTCGATATCTCAAGAGTAGGTGGAAAAAGTGCGAAGTGGGTCAAAGAAGTCAAAAGGAGTGTGAGTTTGGTCAAAGTCAAGGAGAAGAAGAAAATCCAAGTTTTGGTGCTACTCTCTCTCTCTCTCTCTCTCGTGCCCTAGTTTGGGAGATCGAAGTCTTTTTGTGTTTCTACGGCATGTTGTTGCATAGTCGAAGTTGCTAGGGTCAAGTTACTGCTGCTATAAGGTCGAAGATCTGGAAGGGTTGGCTTGGTGTGGAGGAAAGGTCTGGTCTATGTCTAAGTTGAAGAGTCTCGAAGAAAATTATTGAAGGAAGAGAATTTTGACTAGGTTTGCCCCTCAAGGGCAGTTTTGCCCTGGCAGAGTGCCTACATCTCGTGTCTTGTGTTTTTGTGATCTTCATACACAAATAATTTGGTAATTGCTTGATAATAGATAATATAATAAAGAAGTAACAGAAGCCAACATAACTCACAAGTAATTATCAAGATCGAGGAATCGAACCCTAATCTACTTGCATTGATTTCTCAACATTAGGTATATCAGACTTAATGTATTCCAAAACCCCATTATCATCTAACACAACCTCCATTCTATCCTTCCATGCACAAAAGTTTGAGGTCCCTTCTAGGGCATGCTGTATCCTCAAACCATAGGATGACATGATTCTTGTACTTGTAGAATTCCTGCACTAACTGATCTTCTCTCCAATGCGTTTTGAATCTAATCAAGGAACTCAGTCTCTATCTTGTTTTCAGCTCTGATTAAATGACTTGTAGCTGGGCCAAAATCCAGTAGTCAAGACTCAAGATAGTTACAGTCAAATCTATTCCAGGATGTGCGTGCACCTTATCATCAAGATATTTTTGAAACTTTGGTTGGTTTTCCCATGCCAAAGTCAAATCAGTAAGCATTCCCTCCATTTTTGAAGTAAATTGACCTCCACATTATTGGTTCAATTTTGTTAAGGGACTCTTCTCCAATGTCTCTTCAATATCTTCATCGCTTAATTTTTCACTGCTACCCCCTTTCAATATGTTGTCACAAAAGGTGGCCAGTAATTCTGCACTTGTGCTTCCTTCATCATCACTTCCTTGTTTTAGTTTCAAGCTGGAAAACCATTTAAAGTCCCAATTGTGTTGCTGAGAAACAGAGGATAGCACTTGTTGCCCTTTACAGTTGATCTCGATCTCTTATTCGTTGTGCAACCCTAGCTTACTGGCCAAGTACTTCCTCACCATCAGTATTGTCATAGATCCATCTTTAATTCTTAAATAGGCCTTCAAAATCTGGGGCAAGAGGCATTCTCGATTCTGAGTATGTGCAACCTGCAGTATGAACCATAAACCTGCTTCCCGTCTTCTGTACTTATCCTTGCATTTTCAGTTACAGAAAATGGCTGCAATCCACTAGTTAACTGCACCAAAGCTTCTCTTTGTTGTGATTGATAGCTAGATAACGGTTGTGTATATGGTGGGCATCTCTGAAATTGGGTTCTACCAGACAAACCTACCTGAGAAAAATCTTCTGTCATGAGCTACCTTATCTGAAACACCAGGCCGAATAAACTCTCCAAAGTTTGTGGTCCTAGTCCATGCAAATTCCCTATTGCTGCAATAATCCTGAGGTTGTTTTTTTATCTATGGTATCTTGTAATAAAGCCAATGGTCCTGAAATTGGGTATAGAAAATCAGATCTCATCTCTTGGCCTCCCTGCTGACTAACTTGATAAATGCCTGAGGTGTACTCAGTGTGAAACAAAGGTTCTGATGTAGAGAAGGGAAAGCTACTGGTCTGCAGATATGGATGATGGCAGGAGGAGTTCAAGGAAATAGTATCCTTCTCATTCTCCTACTCTTCAAAAACCTTGACCTTTTTCCCTCTCAGCTTTTTTATGCTCCCTATGAAGACCATTCTGCTTTAAAGCGGATTTTTCATTGGCATCAACTGGCTTTGATGATAGTGGGTTATTCTAAATGATTGTATCCTCACCACCACATGACCAGATGTCAATATTGTCTTCAGGCTCTTGTGTAATTGCCTTTTCCAATGATGATGCCCCACTGTTACCATCTACTGTTGTTCCATTGATAGGTATAGTGATTTCCTTCATATTTGCGGTTGGTTTGCATGCAATAGATGCAGGAGATTGATTGGGCTGTTGAGTAACAAGTACACTTGGGATTTCTTTTGGAATGGACATGGTGTCTGCCTTTGGAGTCAACAGAGAGGTTGTCCTTACTTGAACAGGTTTTTCAATAACGGGCAAACTAAATATTCCTTATTGAACAAAAGGAGAAAATTCCCCTCTTTGACCAATAGACATTTGCAGCATTGCCGGAAGAGTGCCAAATGGATTTGTTACAGGTTGTGGTCTAGTGGCCATTGTATTCTTATTGAGTGGGTAGCCCAAATGTGATCTGCCCAAAACTGGTGTTGATATGCCATCAAATCCACCAGATTTAAGGGATTGATCTCTTTTATTCTTCTTAGGAGAGTATAACCATGATCAATGATTTGGGTGTGCGTTCGTCCATGCTTTAATCCATTTGACACGATCTTTGAATTGTTGCAAAATCTTGGCATGCTCCTCCCATAAGGGGGAAACTAATGTTGGCTGCCACATTTCACATAACCCTCCAGGCTGGAAGGAGAGCCAAATCTGATACCACTATAATGTCACAAGGAGATTTTCCTTGCCCTAGGGTTACAATATCACAAGATAATTTCTGCTAATCTTAACAAAATAGAGATGATATATAGTATACAATGATGCAGCCAAGCAATAGTTTTCACAATACAACAACAGTTCACCTCGCTTTCAGTTCTCACAGTTACTCTTAGGGTTATTGCACCAGTAATCCAGGTTGTTTTACATTCGCAATCATGAATATATTGAAAAGCACAAGTATAACTTTCCACCAAGAGTCAAAACAAAGGAACGAGTTTACAAATTCAATATATCCTGTAGCTTAAATTTCTTACTCTAATACTAATATATCAGTCAATCCTTGTTGCCTTATTCTACTGTCCTGAGCTGGTAAATGAATTTACAGGTCATCACTGAATCCTTAAGCCCAGCAGCCAGTCTTCGGCCTTGCGGCCTCCTGATAGAACACTTAAACACCTCGCTGCCCTACTGTTTGGATTCAGTGCCTCAGAGACAACCTTCGCACCACAAGAAATCACAGAGTAATTCGTTGCCTTTCTTCAATCAAACTTTAGAGATGAGACTTCCATAGGAACGACCTCCGCTGCCTTGAGACAGAAATTATTGACCAATACAGAGAAATGTTTCCTTGCTTGCTAGAACAAACCTGAGTTACTTCAAAAGATGATTCTGTAACAGAACAGTTAAGAAAACGGAGACTAGCTATAGGGTGGGATCATCTCCACTGAAACTAATCAAGGAAAAAGGGGTCTTAAAACCCTCAAAACCGCAGCTCAAAATAAACAAAGATATTCCAATCCAAATCAGTGATGAGAAAATGATTTTATCTCTCTTATTTATAGATTCCTCATGGGGGCCTTTTCCTTAATTTAATGCAAGGGGTTGCAAGTGTAGCCCCCAATTCTGGTATTTTGTCCCAGCTATCCCAAATTTACCCAATGTTGCCCCAAAACATTGGATAATGGGTTTCTTCCTTTATCAATGACTATAGCTTACAGGGTTGGATAGGCTACTTCATCCTCCCTTGGGCAATTAATCAATAGGGAACATTACACATTGAAATACACATTGAAATTATGTTTGTCTCTGAAACCTTATTTCCTTCTTTTCTTGTGACAGACGGATACCGGGGATATCAGAGCCTTATTCTTAGTCCAACTTATATAGCAAGGTTAAATCTGTGAACATACTGTAATGTGGGGAAACGGGCTACGATTAATTAGGTTAATAAATGTGCATATATGTGTTATTCTGGTCACTTTTTATCAGCTAAATTTCACATTTTTCCTTTCAAGTCACAATATTTTAAGAACTGATGGAATTTGTATAATCTTAATATTTTCTGCTTGCAGCAATATCAAATAGTGACAGGCAGGGAATTGGCACGTTTGGTGGGGGTTTGTAAAGCTCCAGTTCTTCAACATTTTTCTGAATCAATCTCTGGTGCAGCCACAATCAGAGGTTTTGATCAGGAAGACCGATTCATCAGCATGAATTTACATTCAATTGATGTTTTTTCCAGACCTACTTTTCACAGTGCTGCATCCACAGAGTGGCTATGTTTGAGGTTGGACCTTCTGTCAACTTTTGTATTTGGCTTTTCCTTGGTTTTCTTGGTTTCTTTACTACAAGGTGCCATTGATGCAAGTGAGTACACAAAAACCATGACTATGTCAGATGCATTTGTCTTTTGTTTAACAAACTTATGTTAAAGAACATAACTCATTTCTATAATAAGTTAATTGATGGTTATCTTTTCAGGCATTGCTGGGTTGGCAATAACATATGGACTGAACCTGAGTTCATTACAAGCATGGATGATTTGGCTCTTATGTAATGTGGAGAACGAAGTTATTTCGGTGGAAAGGATACTGCAGTATTCACATATTCCCAGCGAGGCACTCCTCGTCATAGAAGAGTCAAGGCCAAACTCGGATTGGCCAGTGAAAGGAACAATAGATCTTTGTGATCTTCAGGTCTGCACAAGTACTTGAAAATTAAAAAATCTTGTACCTATGGCTCGTCATTTACATAACTATGCTAGACTGATAGAAGTCGTCATCTTATCAGGTGCGATATGCTTCACATCTTCCACTTGTTTTGAAAGGCCTTACGTGCACTTTTCCGGGAGGAATGAAGGTGGGAGTGGTGGGGCGGACAGGAAGTGGAAAATCTACTCTTATTCAAACACTCTTCCGCGTTGTAGAACCATCAAGAGGCAAGATTCTTATTGATGACATTGATATCTAAAAAATAGGCCTGCATGACATAAGATCCAAATTAAGTATTATTCCACAAGATCCAACAATGTTTGAGGGCACTTTACGTACTAACCTTGATCCTCTTGGAGAGAACTCAGACACAGAGATTTGGGAGGTGGGTATTGTCTAACTGTCTCACCTATTGTTCAAAATATAATGATTATGCCATCATAAATATAAGCTATCCCTTTTTTAAACAATATAAACATATTTTAGGCAGTCATTGAGATAATTATGATGATTGGATTTTGTTTGCATTGTAGGCTTTGAAAAAGTGTCAACTTGAAGGAATTGTGAGCACAAAGGAAAATAAGCTAGATTCTTTGGGTTTGTTCCATTCTTGCAGCCGCTATCGAACATTGAAATATAAATCAAGATAACTATTATAATATTCTTGACTTCATAATCCCTTGCTGTTTGATTTCAAAACCATATCCAGTCTAACATGATAATCTCCTTTGCAGTCACTGAAAATGGAGAGAATTGGAGTGTAGGACAGCGCCAGCTTGTTTGCTTGGGTCGAGCATTACTGAAGGGTACCCGGATACTGGTCCTTGATGAAGCTACTGCCTCAGTAGACAGTGCAACTGATAATCTTATACAACAAACACTGCGTCACCAGTTTTCTGACTGCACAGTAATTGCTGTAGCCCATCGAATTCCAACTGTTATAGACAGTGATCTGGTTCTAGTGCTCAGCAATGGTATTGCTTTCATCATGTGACCTTTTTCTTAGTTTTATTTTTATTTTTTTTACAAATCTGCATTCTTTCTACATAATATTTGTGACAACTCTGATACTATCACTATGGTGAACTTTTGTCCAAAACCAGGCAGAATTTCAGAGTTTGATTCTCCAATGAAACTCTTAGAAGATAAGTCTTCATCATTCTCGAAGCTTGTTTCAGAGTACTCTTTGAGATCAAAAGTATCTCAATGAACTCATATGATGCACAATGCGCCGAGATAAGTCACTCATGATGGTAACAAAATTTGTGTCCCTGTCTTTATAAAGTACCGATCTGTTTCCCATCTATATTATACCACGCACATGGATTTCATTGTATGTGAAGCACAGCCTGACTTCATCAATGAGACATTGAAATTACGGGATATTGAAAAGATGACATCCTGAAAATAAGCCTGAGAGTGGGATTTGCATCTATACCTGCAAGTCAGTGTATTTTTTCTTCATAAGCGACAGACATGGTCATTCTCTCTGAGCCCAAATCAGTTAGAGACTGATTTCAAATTGGTGAACCAATTTAGCATCTTTGCTACTTTTAATTCCATGTTGATTCATCTCCATGCCATTCTGCAGCCTTCCATAGAAGTGAAAAAGAGCATGCAGGGCGTAATGCATTTCTTCCTATGACAGATAAAGATAAATCTCGGTGACTATCAATGATTCTATTGAGGTAAAAAAAAAGGAAGCCCAAAGGAGGAGGCAGAGGACAAAGGATGTGGATTGATCATTAAATAGGTCTTTATGGGGTCTGTAACCAGTGTAGCAACTAATTGGGGCCAAATCTTTGAGTTAGATATTGGTGAGCAGAACATTTGCGTGACTCGTAATGCAGCTGCTAGCTATCTACTCGGTTCACAACAATTCAACCAGTCATTTTCACCAAATTTTCAACCAATTTTGGTTGTCGAATGTTTCAAAAATTATAGTTCATACTTTACCAAAATAATTTGAAGTATAACGGATTTGTTGTGAAATGATGAGAAGACTTGATTAATCTTTTTAACTTTTTGACAAAATTCATGATTTGTTGTTTGTTAAATGGATAGTTGTCGGGTTTATAACCAGACAAATGTATAAACATGTGACCTGACTGGTGCTTCTGATAACATGTTTAATTCAGTGGATAGATGGGAAATTATTGTACAACATATTTGACAATGTTGAATAATCATTCAGAACGTCTCATGGAGTTGACATGTAAAAGCTTGCATATAAAACTGTGAAATAACATTGTAAAGCAATTAAAGTGATAGATATTGAGAGAAAAGAAAACTCATTCCTTGTTACTTGTCTGTTTTATGGTGGTGCTACAAGATTTTATGGTTATGAAGTCACGTATCTGAGAATAGTCTTCAAGCCAGGAAAGGGTTATCAAGAAGGCCCAACATTGTCCTATGTAGGTTAATGTGTATGTAGCTATACTACAATATTCAACAATGAAGGTTAATGTATCAGAGCATATGTTAGATGCTTCCAACCATGAACACACAGTCTTTTCTATTGTTCAATCAGACAAGGTCTATAGGGTATTGTTACTTTCCAATATGTTATTCTTGCTAAACCAATTAGTTGATTTAACAGGTTACTCATATGAAATATTTGGATTTTATAATGCCCAAAGGTGCAGGGAATTCTAGTCCGATGGCAGAAATATCTCTGGCTTTTGTCTATCCAAGTCAAGGACAATCGTAAGTGTTCTCTCTTTTGGTTGTGTATGAACATAGCACTCTATTTTCTTATCTACCAAGTACAAGGCCAAATCAAGACTTATTTGATGGAACCATTGTTCTGATTAATTAGCTCTACTTTCACAACATATTAAGGTAGAAAATTCAACTCATTAAGGAAATTTGCAACCCATGTAATTATAGTAATCAGAAGATCTTATGATTTCTATTTTGTTGTCTTTTATTTTAACCTTTTATAAATGTTATGCAACCAACTCACAAAATAGAAGATAAGATAGATGAACAACTTAAAAATTAGCCTCTTCGAGGGGGCAACCTCTTTTACATTACCTAAATGAACAATTTTTGGATGATTCAAATGACAAAACCTCCTTTCTATATATAGAAGTCTAAGGGGTCACAATATAATCAGAGCCGACGTAACAATAACAATGTAAGGGCACAACAATAATAATAGTTGGCTTCTATGGAGCACAATAATAACAATATGGAGACTACATGAGCACAACAATAACAATATGGGGACTATATGGGCACAACAATAACAATAAGGGGGCCACAATAAGGGAATACACTAGTATTATATGGACCTAACATGTCCCTCCCCTTCAAAAAAGTGTTGTCCTCAACGCTTGAGTGGCTCTGGATGTTTCTGTATAAAATTCTCATCCTTCCATGTGGAATCTTCAGCAGGTAAATTCTTCCACTTGATGAGATACTTTGAAATTGATTGATTTCGTAGCTGTCGAGTTCTTGTTTCTTTGAATGCTTAAGGTTCCAATATGATTTTTCCTTTTTCGTCAAGTTCTGACAATATTGTTTGAACTGAGAGCTTGTCACCTAGAACCTTCTTTAAGCATGAAACATGGAAAACTTGGTGCATTTGGGAAGATGCAGGAAGCTCCAATTTGTATACCATAGTACCAACCTTTTGCAACACCTTGTAAGAACCATAATACTTTGGTGATAATTTATTATCCTTCTTAGCTTGCTTGAGGGACATTTGTTTGTATGGTTGTAGCCGTAAAAATACACAGTTGCTTACATCAAAACTTCTTTTCGCTGCGATATTGATATGCTTGTTGTTTCATTCGATTTTGCGCCAAAGTGAGGTTATCCTTTAAGAGTTGAAGAACTTCTTGTTGATGCTCAATGTGATCTTCCACTGCTCGAACCTTAGAATTTTTTCTTAAAGATGTTGTGATGGACGGTGGATGATATCCATAAAATGCCATAAATGGGGTAATTTTTGCTGTAGTATGGAAGGAAGTGTTATACCACCATTAAGCCAGAGGTAACCACTTGACCCATTGTGTCTATTTATCAAATACAAAGGAACAAAGATATCATTCCAAACATTTGTTCACTATCTTAGTTTGCCCATCATATTGAGGATGATACGATGAGCTATGAGCTAATTGAGTACTCAAACAAGAAAATAATTTCATCCAAAAATTTCCAGTGAAAATGGGATCTTTGTCGCTTACAATAATCTTTGGGTTTCCATGTAGCTTTTGAATTGTTTCCATAAATGCAGTAGCAATTGTACTGGATTTAAATGGATGAGATAATGCACAAAAATGTGCATACTTGGTAAGTCTATCAAATAACACCATGATGACACTCTTTCCTTCGGACTTGGGTAAACCTGTGATAAAATCTATTGAAATCTCCTCCCAATGTTGACTTGGAATGGATAAGGGTTCTAACAAACACGAGGTCTTAATTGTCTCAACTTTATTTTGTTGGCAAACCAAATATTTCACCACAAACTTTTGAATATCAGATTTAAGGCAATCCCAAAAAAATTCCTTCTTAACCCTGTGCTAAGTTTTTAAAAATCCCGACTGTCCTCCTAAGGGAGAGGTGTGCAATTCCTATAGAATCTTTTGTTTGACTTGAGAATTCTTGCAAAGGTATAAGCGATCTTTGTACCATAATGAATCATTTTTCCAACTAAATGTATCAGATGTACTAGGATCTTGATGCAACTTTTGAATGAGTGCCCACACTTCTTCGTCATTCTTCCATTCATCTCTTGTTTTGGTTATCCAATCTGGTTGGATAATAGAAATGGCACTAAACAATGCTTCCATATCCTCATCCTTTCTTGAGAGTGCATTTGCAACAACATTTTGTTTCCCTTTTTTGTAAATGATTTCAAAGTCATAACCTAACATCTTTGTGACCCATTTTTGATGCTATTCTGAATATAATATTTGTTTTAAAAAGTATTTAAGAATATAATGATCCGTTTTTACCTTGAAGTGTCTTCCCATTAGGTACCGTCGCCATTGCTTAGGTGCATGTAGTATTGCCAACATTTCCTTCTCATAAATAGGTTTGGGTAAATACTTTCCTTTGATTAGGTGAGTTTAAAAAGAAATGGGTTTTTCTTATTGCATTAAAACACCACCAATTCCATTTTCTAAGGCATCACATTCCATAATAAAGGTTTTTATGAAGTCTGACGTAGCTAGAACTGGTGCTTGGCACATTGCCTCTTTAATATGTTCAAAGACCTTAGTTGCTTTTGGAGTCCACGAAAATCCATCTTTCTTTAGTAATGTTGTTAGAGGTGCTGCTATTCTCCCATAATTCTTAACAAACTTGCAATAATAACTTGTCAACCCAAGAAATCCTCGTAAATGCTTTATGGTTGTGGGGATTTTCAATTCCTTAATGACTTGAATTTCATTCGGGTCTACACATTCATGATATATAATGTGACTCATATATTACACCTCCTGTACTCCAAAGAAACATTTGGAGATTTTTGCATATACTTGTTTCTCCTCCAATAGTTTGAGCACCTTGTTGACATGTTGAACTGTTGGAAATACTGAGAGGGGGGTGAATAAATATTTCTTTTCAATTGTTAATTTTACCAGTTAGATCACTTATATTTAGAACACAAAATGAACAATGATGGAATAGATACTATATTAATTTCTTCTTTATAATAAGTAAAGTACAATAATGATATAGGGCTCCAACCCTAGATGAAGACTCCAATCTTCCAGGCTCCAACCTATATTGTGCCAAGCACTGACTTGGTCTTTCCAAGGTTCCAACCTTGTCAATTTGAGGCACCAACCTCTAGGGCTCTAACCCTATCTCTGGTACAAGCTCCGACTTGGTTTCTTGAGGACTCCAATCCTCTAGGGCTCCAACCCTATCTTCCAAGGCATCAACCTTGTCTCTATGAGGCGCCAACCTCTTGGGCTCCAACCCTCAACTTCACTTCGTCAAAATATGTTTGGTTATTCTTTACGACTCCCAATGTCTTCTTCAACGAGCCTTGACAATCTTCTGCAATGCCATCACTCAGTCTCTACGTAAATTTATCAATGACAACCTTGTCTTATCATGAAGGTGTCTCCACAACTCTTCATGTCACCCAAACAAAGATCTCCAAAGTCACCTCATGATTGCTTCAACGCATCATGGTCTCCAATGGTGTCTCAAGGTCAGCTTCTACAGGTGCCTTTAGATGACTTCAATAATGCCTCAAAGGTGTCTTCGATAAATTGCTCAAGTTTTGCGCGAGGTCTTCCAAACAACTTTCTTCAAGTTACTTCTTCTTCAAGGATCTTCAAGTTGCTCAAAGGGGCCTACAATAATGTTGCTCAAGAGGGCCAATAGATAGGCTCCAAAGATGTCTTCACAAGGCTTCTTCAAGTCAACTCAAGTATTCATTGTTCAAGCCTTCAATTCCTTGACAAGGCCACAGGTTCTTTACACCTCCAGATTCTTCACTGTTGAAGGATCACAAGTTCTTCACTGTTCAACACTTGCTCTCAAACGATACTTGTAATTTGTTTCAGAGATATCAACGGGCTGCTTCCAAGTCTGCTCCTTAATACTTCAACACCTAATCCAAGCTGAAAACTGAGCCTCTCAAGTGATTGTAACAATTCGGAGAATATAATGCATAAGTATCCACAAGCTCGAAGGATAAGTGACAATTGTTTGAGCTGCTACAGGTGAATAGACTTCAAGTAATAGTCGACTGCTATCACAGATTGGAGCCTTAAATGAGCTCCTACAAGTGGCAATGTAATCCGAGGTATGGTGTAATTCTCTACAGATTTGTTGAGATATGTTAAGATAGTTTTGTGTGCCAAACACTGAACTGTTATAGGTGACCTTCCCTCCTTATTAGACCAAGTTCTGGTTCAAATGTGATTGTCTTGAAATCTGCAATTATTGGACTTGTGGTATGAGCTATCAATGTTCAATGTTTATCACAGGTCTGAGAGTGATAGGTCCTCTTCAAATGATCTGAGATCTTAACAGGAGTAATCTGAGCCTCAATAAGTGTGCTGTTGTCCAAGCCCAACACTCCACAGATTCGAGTTTCTACACCTTCACACCATGTCTGAGGTTTTTCTGAGATAATTCTAAGCTCTCCGAAAGGACACCTGTCACAAATCCGAGCTACAAGAGAGTAAATCTAGTTGCCTTGCAGATCTGCACATTAATTTTGAGCTTCTTCAACAATCAAGACTTCAACGATTTGCAGTTTAAGCTTGTCTCCTATTCTATTCAGGATCTGACTTGCAATGGAATATAGAATTTTTAATAGAATTTTCCCAAAACACCCAAACAATGATCTCAAAGTCTTCCTCGGCATCCTATCATATTTCTCTGCTTTTCTCTGAATTGATCATCAAAATTTTATGGGCAGAATGAGGATTACAAACTTATATTTATACTCATTTTGCATTTTGACAAAGGGACACATCCCTTGGCCATGAGGCATGAGCCTACACAAGTCAGCTTAGGTTGGCTCACTGACAAAAATTTACCTTAAACTTGAAAAATCAATAACTTTTAAACCGCTTGGAGTTTTAGGTTGAGTAATAGCTCATTGAAAAGGCAAAAATATGATCTTCAAGATGGTGTAGGTTTCATTAAAAAAAATTTCCTCTAAGGTAGCAAAATATATTTTTTAATGTGAATGATTATTTATGAGTGCGGAAATGGAGGCATGGAAGAATGCCTTTGAGTGTAGGGCTTCTTCATGGTTTTATTTCTTCATTGATTGTATTCATAATCATGTCCTAGCCTTCTTCAACATAGGATCACCATCATCATGTCCTTGCCTTCTTCAACATAGGGTCATTAGGTCAGCCGTCCTTAAGATATTGCAGAGATATGATAATCTTCCATTATGATCATCAAGATACATGATTGACACTTCATTTGTGTTTGGACATCTTAAACGAGAGTTGTAATCATCCTCTGGCATCTTCAAGAATATTTGCCATCCTGGTCACTGAAATGAACTATTGACATCAATGAAAACCTAGATTAACAATCTCCCCCTTTGTCATTGATGGAAATATTCTTGCCCTTTCAACATTCTCTCCCCCTTTGACATCAATGGCAAATGGGGTGCCCGAGTAATTCCCGTGACAAGTTGCTTCTTTTCTTCATGAATTGTAGTTCTTCATAGGTACGTTACTCCCCCTGTCATGGTGCTCTTTCTTTCTGGAAATTTTGTCCATGATATTTTTGCATTTCTTAATGTGGCGAACCAACTCCCCCTACTAGCAGAACCTCCTCTAGATTCAAGAAATATTGTTGCCTTGTGATTAGGTGGAAGAAGTCAATATTGGAATCATGTTCTTCAATGGTGCTGCTCTTGAGAGATGATCTATCAAATGATGAATGTCCATGGGTGACTCATCAAAGATTTCATAGGGCCCATTCACGAATAAATTCTGCAAGAAATCTCAAGAACCACAAAACTCCCCCTAACTGTATGCACGATCTCTAGGCAAAGTCTCATCATCAAATACATGGAATATAAATGATGACTTTATCAAGTCAACAACCTGTGTTGTTGGTCAGAGTGTTCAAGAGACTTTCAGATTCAACTTGCTTCCTTCTCCATAATTGTGTAACTTTCTTCTTTGGGTTGGTTGTCATGGTTTTAGCTTGTTTAGGAACCGAGTCAAGTTACAATCACATGCCATATGTCCAATGTTATGGAAATTGAAGCACTCTATCTTATTCATGAATGAGAGATCACAACTTCTTCTTGCAAAGTTTCTTCTAGGAAACTAACAGGGACCATTATATTTGTCCTTGTGGTATGCCCTACAATCCTTTTTCATGTGCCCAAAATTTGTACACGAATGACAATAACCAAAAAATATAGTTTTGTACCTGGAGGATGGAGATTGAATTGATGTACTTCTAAAATAATTTGTCTTGGGATCCTTTGCTCAAATTTATTACCTCCAGCATTCTTGACACTATCTTCTTGGAGTAGGGTTTCTTCCAATGTCATCGTGTCTCTTCTTCTTGCCTTTGCTAGAACTGGAGGCGTCAATATTTCTTCCAAGCTTTTCCACATCCTTCTTGTTTGAAGCATTAGGGATTGCATCATTCTTGTTTGAAGATTCACCTGCATAACCAAGACCTGATTTATTAGGAGGAGATCTTTGATGACTCAAGATGTCATCTAGGGTTTGGGAGCTCTTTAGGCTCTTGTTCAGATGATCAACTTCCTTTTTAAGGATATCAATATCTTCTTTCATTTTCTTGCATTCTTCATTCTTCTTTGATAGATTGATATCCATTTCTTCCTTCATCTTGGTTGCTTCACATGATTGGGCCTTGAGAAGATTGATGTTTGACTTTATTTTGAAGATTTCTTCATCCTTTTATTCTAGTTGGCATATCATGACGTTTCTCTCCTTTTCTGCTTCATCAACTTGTCCTTCTATGAATGCCAAAGTTTCCATCACCTTCTCAGCTCCTTGTGCTTTTTTCCTTGCTTCTAGTTGAGATCTAAGAGAAGATACCTCTTCCTTGTATCGACCAATCTCTGCTTCAAAATTGTTCAAGCTCGTAAGTCTTTGTTCAAGGTGGCTTGACAAATTTTCTTCCCTTTTCTTTGACTTATCCAATTGACTTGTCATGGATATGACTTCTTCATGATGCTTTCTTGTGTTTTGATGAAATTCCTCCTTAATTTTGATGAGCTATTCATCTCTTTCTTGAACTTGAACCTTGACAAGGTCAACCTCCTTCCTTGTCTTGTTTTGGTCACCATCTTGTGCTTTCTTCTTGAGTTCCTCATTTTCCTTTTTCAAACTGTTAATCTCTTCCATGGAAGCCATAAGTTTATTCAGGAGATCTTCTTCAAAGTCTTCTTTGTTCTCTTCATCTTCTAGGTCTTCTTTAGCCTTGTTGCCATCTCCCTTATCTTCAGCTTCCTTGATGTATTCTAAAATTATTTCTTGTTTTCCATCATCTTCTTGACTGGAGATCATTGTCAATGCTCCTTTTGAGTGAATATCATGAAGTTTGTCCCATATGAATTTTGCTGACGAACATTTTTCAAAATTGGCCTTCACAAAATTTGGTAACCCATTCAAAATTTCCTTCATTGCTCTTGTATTATACTCCTTGGATTCTTCGTCCATCGTGTCATTAGTAATCAATGATTTCCAAACTTCAATTCCTTGAGTCTTCGAGAAATTCCTCATTCTTGCCTCCCATCTATCAAAATTTTCATTGAACAATGGAGCCTTCCCAAATTGATTGACTTCAATTTCGATGGTTGAGGAAGACACATCTTTAGGAGGATTGGAGACTTTATTCCTTGGATTTTCCATTTGTATTCTAATGATCAAACTTCAAACTGTTAAACTTTGAGTGAAGGTACTGGCTCTGATTCCAATTGTTGGAAATACTGAGAGGGGGGTGCATCAATATTTATTTTCAATTGTTAATTTTACCAATTAGATCACTTATATTTAGAACACAAAATGAACAATGATGGAATAAATACTATTATTAATTTCTTCTTTATAATAAGTAAAGTACAATAATGATATAAGGCTCCAACCCTAGATGAAGACTCCAATCTTCCAGGCTCCAACCTATATTGTGCCAAGCACTGACTTGGTATTTCCAAGGCTCCAACCTTGTCAATTTGAGGCACCAACCTCTAGGGCTCCAACCCTATCTCTGGTACAGGCTCCGACCTGGTTTCTTGAGGACTCCAATCCTTTAGGGCTCCAACCCTATCGTCCAAGGCACCGACCTTGTCTCTATGAGGCTCTAACCTCTTGGGCTCCAACCCTCAACTTCACTTCGTCAAAATATGTTTGGTTATTCTTCACGGCTCCCAATGTCTTCTTCAACAAGCCCTGACAGTCTTTTGCAATGCCATCACTTAGTCTCCACGTAACTTTATCAATGAAAACCTTGTCTTATCATGAAGGTGTCTCCAAAACTCTTCATGTAACCCAAAAAAAGATCTCCAAAGTCACCTCATGATTGATTCAATGCATCTTGGTCTCCAATGGTGTCTCAAGAACAACTTCTACAAGTGCCTTTAGATGAATTCAATAATTCCTCAAAGGTGTCTTCAATAAATTACTCAAGTTTTGCACTAGGTCTTCCAAAAAACTTTCTTCAAGTTACTTATACTTCAAGGATCTTCAAGTTGCTCAAAGGGGTCTACAATAATGTTTCTCAAGAGGGCCAAGATATAGGCTCCAAAGATGTCTTCACAATGCTTCTTCAATTCAGCTCAAGTATTCATTGTTCAAGCCTTCAATTCCTTGACAGAGCCACATGTTCTTTACACCTCCAGATTCTTCACTGTTGAAGGCTCACAAGTTCTTCACTATTCAACACTTGCTCTCAAACGATACTTGTAATTTGTTTCAGAGATATCAATGGGCTGCTTCCAAGTCTCCTCCTTAATACTTAAGCACCTAATCTGAACTCAAAATTGAGCCTCTCAAGTGACTGTAACAATTCCGATAATATAATGCGTAAGTATCCACAGGTCCGAAGGATAGGTGACAATTGTTTGAGATGCTACAGGTGAAAAAAATTCAAGTAATAATCAACTCCTATCACAGATTGGAGCCTTAAATGAGCTCCTACAGGTGGCAATGTAATTAGAGGTATGGTGTAATTATCTACAGATTTGTTGAGATATGTTAAGATAGTTTTGTGTGCCAAAAACCGAATTGTTATAGGTGATTGTCCCTCCTTATTAGACCAAGTTCTAGTTCAAATGTGATTGTCTTGAAATATGCAATTATTGGACTTGTGATCTGAGCTAAAGTGTTCAATGTCTATCATAGGTCCGAGAGTGACAGGTCCTCTACAAATGATCTGAGATCTTAACAGGAGTAATCTGAGCCTCAATAAGTATGTTGTTGTCCAAGCCCAACACTCCACAGATTCGAGTTTCTACACCTTCACACCATGTCCTAGTTTTTTATGAGATAAATAGAGCTCTCCAAAAGGACACCTGTCACAAATCTGAGCTACAAGAGAGTAACTCCAGTTGCCTTGCAGATTTGCACATCAATTTTGATTTTCTTCAACAATCAAGTCTTCAACGATTTGCAGTTTAATCTTGTCCCCTATTCTGTTCAGGATCTGACCTGCAATGGAATATAAAACTTTTAAGAGAATTTTCCCAAAACACCCAAACAATGATCTCAAAGTCTTTCTCGACCTCCTATCATATTTCTTTGCTTCTCTCTGAATTGATCACCGAAATTTTAGGGCAGAATGAGGAGTACGACCTTATATTTATACTCATTTTCATTTTTACAAAGGGACACGTCCCTTGGCCACGAGGCATGAGCCTACACAAGTCGGCTTAGGTCGGCTCATTGACAAAAATTTACCTTAAACTTGAAAAATCAATAACTTTGAAACCACTTGGATTTTTGGGCTGAGTAATAGCTTGTTGGAAAGGAAAAAGTATGATCTTCAAGATGGTGTATGTTTCAATAAGGAATTTTTCCTCTAAGGTATATATATATATATATATATATATATATATATATATATATATATGTGATTGATTATTTATGAGTGCAGAAATGGAGGTAGGGAAGAATTCCTTTGAGTGTAGGGATTCTTCATGGTTTGATTTTTTTGTTGATTGTCTTCATAATCATGTCCTAGCCTTCTTCAACATAGGATCACCATAATCATGTCCTTTCCTTCTTCAACATAGGGTCATTAGGTTAGCTATCCTTAAGATAGTGCAGAGATATGGTAGTCTTCCATTATGATCATCAAGATACATGATTGACACTTCATTTGTGTCTTGACATCTTAAAAAAGAGTTGTAATCATTTGTAATCATCCTTTGGCATCTTCAAGAATATTTTCCATCCCGGTCACTGACATCAACTATTGAGATCAATGACAACCTAGATTAACATGAACATGATCCTTCCAAGACTTGATGTAGTTTAGTATATCATCAAAAAATACTAACACAAATTTTCTAAGGATGGGTTTGAAAATGGAATTTATCAAACCTTGAAATGTAGAAGGTGCATTGGTAAGGCCAAAATGCATGACCAAAAATCAATAATGATCCTCACAAGTTCTAAATGTTGTTTTCAGAATGTTTTCAGTCTTAATTAATATTTGATGATATCCTGAACGAAGATACAACTTAGTGAAGTAAATTTCTCCATATAATTCATCCAATAATTCATTAATGACAAGAATGGGAAATTTATCTTTAATAGTGATCTTGTTGAGCTTCCTATAATCCGGACACATGCGCCATGATCCATACTTCTTGTGAACCAATACTACTGGAATGAAGAAAGAACTTTGACTAGGTTGAATTATACCAACCTCTAACATTTATGTAACCATACGTTCAATCTCTCTCTTTTGGGTATAAGGATATCTGTAAGGCCCGATGTTTGGAGGAACAATTCCTGGAATCAAATGACTAGCATGATCATGATCACGAACAAGTGGGATGCCTTTGGGAGTCTCAAACACCTTTGAATCATTGTCCAATACTTTTTGGAGATATGGAGAAATAGATGATTTCGATGTTTGAACCTCTAGTGAACATAATTGTGTAATTACGCCTCATTGTTATTTCTTCAGAAGTTTTGTCACGAAATTAGATTATCTTTCCTGGTTTCCCCGCGATACCCCATAATTCAACTTCCTTTCCTTCCGAAAAAAAATTCAAGAAAATTTCTTGAAAATTAAAAGCCATCGCCCCAAAGATTGTAACCATTGGACTCCTAGTACAATATCAATACCACCTATTGGAATGGAAAACATTGGACTATTCAATACATATTCTCTCATGGTTAGCTTGATATTATGTCACTTTCTAGAGAAATTTATATTTCCTCCATTTGCAATCATCACTTGACACTCTGGTGATGGATATAGGAAGCAATTCAATTCCTTGGCTATCTTATAATGAATAAAATTAGGGGTACTACCCAAATCAATCAACACTTTTACTTTTCTTCTTCTTGATATATCCTTATATCTTGAGAGTTTTAGGAGTGGTAATTCCTGCCAATGCATTAGAAGATATGGTCAGATCCATTTCTTCTTTCTATGGGGTTGCTTCCTGGTGTATATCCTCTTTTGATGTTTCTTGTTATTTTTCTTCCTCCTCTTCACAATCTATGTAAAATAATTTCTTCTTAGCGCACTTATGACCTTTAGTGTATTTTATATTACAACTATAAAAAATCCCTTTTGCTCTTTTTTCCTCTAATTGTTGTGGTGTCAACCTTGTAGGTTGTGGAAGACTAGGAGAAACAACACTTCCATATTTATAGTTGTGAGTGGTAGACTTCCTTGTCATAATTTTGCTTTCAACTTTTCTTGCCACCCTGAATGCCTTCTCCAATGAATTAGGTTACCAAAGGAGAACCTCATGTTGGATATTATCCTTTAAAGTCCCTATGAAGATATCAATCCTATGCTCCTCTGAAATATCTGTTACTCTGATATTCAATTTTTGGAAGTCCTCAATGTGCTATGCCATTGAATTGGCTAAAGAATGTGCTTCTCTTTGTATCCTCATAATGTGCTATCATTTCCTCCATAAAAATTAACCAAGTGACAAGTTTTTTACGAGAACAAAGCCATTGATACCATACAAATTAATTGGGTTCTAAATATAAAGTTTCAATGCATACCTTTTGTGAGTGTTGTACATCATGGAGATCAAAATATTGCTCCATTTGTAGTATCTATGTTACCAGTTCCTTGCCATCAAAATTCCTCATATTGATCTTTGGAATGTGGTGGTTCTTAAAACCAACATTGGAGTTTCTAAAATCAAAATTCATATTCCTTTTGTCCTCATCATGATTTTCATCGATTACCTTGTCACCACGAAGCCTTTCTTGCAACAACTTTGTCAAAACTTCTTTCAAACCTTCCATGTCTACTTTCAAACCATCCATCTTAGCTTTTATGTCTGATTTTAAACCATCCATGTCACCTTTTAGTTCATCTTTGGTTACACTTTGCAAGAGAGAAATTTGTTGCACTTGGTCCTGTAATTTTGATATATCATGCTACAATTCTTCCTCTTCATGCATCATAGTAGAGATTTATAAGGGCCTAATGGATGTGTAATTATTTTTTTTGGGAGGCATTTTAGAACCTAGTACTGATCTATATGCTTCAATATTCCCTTGGAATCACTTTAAACTGATTTTTCAAACAAAAGTTATGCAATTTAAAACAAATATACACTTCTTTTTCTTGATTTGCAGGAGTTCGAGCTTGAATATGTTGTATCTCTGTAATTTCAGATCTCCAAGGTTAGAAATTTTGTGATGTGGTATCCCTCTAAGTCTTATTTTCAACCCCGCAAGTCATACCAAAATTGGAGTCTTCAAGAAAGAGTTATGCATGATCTCCCACGATGACCTGATTATAGACTGGTTCAATAGAGCGAACTTGTACGGAGTGCCATGTGTGAGTGTTTTGACCTTTAGCCCTGAAATTGCTATACAAAAAACTAAAGTTCGTGAAATTTCAACCACTTTTTACAGAATTTAAATCCGATGTATGAAATGAAAGTTATGACGATTTTCCCTAGGTCACCTGTTTGGAATTAAATTTTGGAGCCTACAAAAACCCTAACTTCTCCAGATCATATCTTCAAAAATACAACGAACCAAAATTTGAAATTTAATATGAAGTTCACCATGATTTCGGATCCACGTGTTAAAAATTTTAGCTTCTGAAGTCACTTAGAAAAAAATTTATAGCAAAATTTCAAGATGTCCTGTTTGAAGAAGCGAAAGCCTAGAATCCCAAGCTCTGATACCAAATGTTATGCAACCAACTCACAAAATAAAAGATAAAGTACAACGACTTAAAAATTAGCCTCTTCGAGGGGGAAAACTCCTTTACATTACACAAATGAACAATTTTTGGATGATTCAAATGACAAAACCTCATTTCTATATATAGGAATCTAATGGGTCACAATATAATCAGAGCCAACATAACATTAATAATGTAAGGGCACAACAATAACAATAATGGACTTCTATGAGGCACAATAATAACAATATGGGGACTACACGGGCACAACAATAACAATAAGGAGGCTACAATAAGATAATACACTAGTATTATAGGGACCTAACATTAAATATCCATACAAGGGAAAGAAACTTGGTGCAAAATATTCAAGAAACTTATTTTTTGTTTACTATTTTTCTTAGAGTTATTGTCTTTTCTTTTAACTTTCTAGAGAGAGATATATATAAGGGAATGAAACTTGGTGCAAAATGTCCAGGAAACTTACATCACGTTTAATGTTTGTTTTGAGAAGATTTATAGATTATAAAAATAATAGCTTGATAAACTCAATTAGTGATAGGTAAAATTTTCAATTCTATAATTAAAAATATTTAATTGAAAATTATGAATTTAAAAAAACAAAATTGTAAAGTGAAATACAATGTTCTACCAAATTTTTGGGACATAGTATGTGGAATGGGGGAAATATGTGTGGGCCAAGTTTTAGAGAGCATCAATGGACAAGGTGGAGTTCTTGACATAGGGTTCCCATCTTTAAAATAAATTTAAAGGTATGAACACTTGGTTTGTGGGGTTTTATCAAGGACGAGAACTAAGTTACTGTTTATGGTTTTGGTTTATTTTATTACACATTATATATTTCTGAGGGGGGTGGGGCATAGTGAGGGAGGGGTGGTGAGCATTTAGGCAACCCTCAACAGGTTTGAAAGTTCCCAATTTTTTGGTGAAACATTTCATCAAATGTATCAACACATTTAATTTTTTAGACATGTGGTGAATGTTTTAAATTGAGTTGTGATGCCTCGAGAGTTTCAGACTACTTACTTTAAATGTAAGTAGTTGGTCGTAGGGAAAGTCAATCAACAATGTTAAGACTTATCACACACACATACCTAGTTGGGTCATGTGAGAAGCCATGAATTTCATCAATTCACCTTACTCATGTTGATAAGATTATGGTGATAGTAATAGAATTAATGATATGTCCATCTCTATCTCTATCCCTAGTAGTAAGACAAATAGGCCATCTAATTTCCATATTTCTATAATTAAGAGGAAAGTTCTTTGAATGGATAAAGGTGGAAATTCCTCACAGACCTCCCATAAGTAATTTTGGGGGACACTCACTATTGAAACTCGGTACAATCATCTTGAACTTGATACCAGCTTTCACTTGGCTCCCAATTTTCTCCCAAACACTACTTGGATGAATAATTATGTTCTCGAAAGGGACATTATTCTTAGTCCTCCATATTGAATAGATACAAATTTGAGATTTGAGTTAGACATCCCACTTCGCTATCTAATTGTGTAACAAATTTCCTCTTCATGGTTAGATTTTAGCAACATAAGAAGACAAAGTTCGAACAATTGAGAACTATTATAACTTTGATAAATTTTCAAGGATCTAGCTGCTATATAATTGAGAAAACTTGTGAAAGCATCATTCCAGCATGTGTTAAACTCATCACAATGGATTTTTGATCATCACTCAAATTTCTATTTGATTCATGTTTGGTAGGTTTGTAGATGAGTAGATTATTAATCAAATTAACCTTTTTTCAGTCAATATTTGCTTATTGAACTTATCATTATCTTTACATGATTTTTTTAATGAAAACAAATTAATTTATATTAAGCCAAAAAGTAATGACCATTCCTCTAACTTTATTAATTGAAATAGATAATTTATATAGAATAAAAAAACCATTTCCACTTAAAATACAAAATTTCAACTAATACTAATTTCAACAATAAATAATAAATAATGATTCATTGCATTGATTAAATAAATAACACTATTCACAATCGAACTAACCATTCCCATATAGATTACAAAGCTATGAAAATTTAAAGAATAGTTCATTACCTTGACTAAATAACACTATCCACTATTGAACCAACACTAAAAAGTGGTCACTCACTAGCCAACAAATTATCCTTGACTTTTGCAACCAAAATCTAGTATTGTACTGTTTAATGTATTAAGTTAAAAGTAAAACCGATGTCAAAACATTAAAAATTAATATTACATTTCAGTTGGAAAATCCGAGTGTGCTATTGTGTGGTCCAGGAGCTTGGCTAGGATGTTGTACAAATTCTCAAATCACAAGTAGAAAAAATGGAGAAAGGAAAAAAGTGGGCAGATGTTGTACCAATTATGCAGCACATTTGTATGATTTGTGCTCGGCTATGGAGAATTGGACACCCGGTTCTCAATGCTTCAGATGTTTGTATACTATCTCCAACCGATTAAAACTTAGCCACAAAGCTTTATGGTTTTCCCACTACTTATGAGTGGGAGGTTCTATCATCCAACACCATTTACATCGCTTGAGCTACACGGGAATAAGAAACCTCTGTTTTGTTCACGCTATGTCGTGATGCACAATGGAGATCCCTAAGCTCCGGTTTCACCCACAAATTGAAACATCGAGGGTTTGCTATTGCTAGTATGGTAAACCTTAGAAAAGCGAGATGGTTAGGGGAAATAAGGCTGACAAACTGAGGCAAAGGACTCATATTGGGGAAGGCGGGGGCTCTCTCACTGCCGCTGGAGAAATTTAAGGAGCCATGTGCGAGGAGGGTGGCAGGACAGAGGGATCTTGAATTCCCATCCCAAAACAATAAATTGATTTGATTAGTGATAGTCAAGAGTCTATGTGACTTCCTTACCTCATTCCTCCAATGAGATTTCACCCAATGTAACTCCTTTGTTAAACCATGACTTCCACCATAAGCACAATGGAATCCATGGAATCCATTGCCTAAAATGGGCATTGTGAACAATTTTTAGATCTTAGAGATCCACATCCACATGAGTTCCCATTTCGGTCATTCTATTGCAGCATTGTAGGAGAATGATCAACATTGTAGCCCATGAGAGATAAGGAAGCTTGCCTTGATGCCATTTAATTCTGCCAGGTACTTTGAGCTGCCAATCCCATTCTCGTATTGATTTCATTTTAGCAGTTGCTATTAATTTTCTATTTCAACAATTTTGAGTTCATTCAACAATGCCATTTAAATTTCATTTTGTTTCCTATTTGCAACAAATGACATTTTCTATGTATTTAATTTATAGAATTGTGTCTTAAAATATTTTCCTAGCAATTTCTTATGGTTAAGGTCATTTTGAGTTTCCAACACAAGTTTAAAAGTTGACTGTGGGATTACTGTAGTAGATAGATTAATTTTCTTACTATTTAACACATTTAACCTCCAGTCTTGGTTTGGTTTCAAAAAATTTCCATCGGCAGTTTAGATGAACCTCCTAACCTAGTTAGTGTCAGCAACTAGTGTTAGGGTTGAGTTCGTTTCATTTGTATTCATAGGACTCAAGAGAAATATTACAGGAACCCTTTGAAAACAATTTAAAACACCAGTCATTCATTCGGCATGACCAACTAAATTTTTAGGAGAATAGAAGTAAAGGATATCTTCCTACAATTACCTTGATTGATAATTAAATGCATCTCTGTTAATTTTGGGCAACTAGGTCCAAACTCCATGTTGTACTGCTCAGATGATGATGCCAATATTTTTATTGGATTCCTCTTTCAGAAAGGTGAAAGATTGATCTAAATATCATCTTTATCAGATGAATAGAAAATTTATTTTGAATTTATTCCACTTATGTGCAAGGTCGGCGAGAATTGTAATGTAGGCTTGGAGCCCTAATAGATGTGTCACACACCCTCACAGATGGATATATATTGGACATACTTGGATTTCATTTCATCATCCACTCATCACACACTTCTCTCTTGTGTATGATTGGTTCGATCATCATTGGGAGGCTTTTCTTCTCACACGTGTGAAACAAAAGCTAAGGTTTATGTACGGATCTGTCTAGGGTTTCAACGCAGGTTTGACCAGCATTGAATTTGGTCAACGCTTGTCCATTTGACCTCAAAAATTCACCAAAATTTTGATTTTTGAAGGTCGCATTCATTGGCACAAAAATCGAGGCTAGACATTGACCTTTGACTTGCTGCATTGAATTTTTGCTATTCCAATTTTGTGTTGACCATTGATTGGACATCATTGACTTTTGTTGACTTTGGGTTGACTTTTGTGGAGCTGTCTTGAGGGTTGTGTGACACTTCTGGTTGGCTGACCGTGAGAAGACTTTGATGGTTGAAGCATCTTGCTGACTGCCGTAACTCACCACAACACATATATTTTGCTAATCAAGTTAAGTGTATTTTTTGGCTTGTCTTCCGTCGATCTATTGGTATGTTCTATCAACATTTTACTTTCATGTTTATGTGATTACTATTTGGTATCGGGTTTGAAGTAAAGTTGCATCAAGCATAGAACATCTTCAAAAAATTAGATGGTTTCAGAGCTAATGTGAAGACAAAGCCCAATTTATGTTGAGAGAAATCATCGAAGAAGTAGCATTTGTCAAGGACCCATGGGTACCTTAAATTATAATGACTTCAAAGCTAGTGATAAATTGACTGGAAAGTCTTACTATCATGCTTGGAAGATGTCTTTGGACTTGGTCTTGGAAGATCAAGAGGTCATGGACTATGTGTAGGGTAAAATCCAAGAGCCTCCATCATCTGCACCTGCTGCCAAAAAATCGAAGTATAGAAAAGGGGAAATCGAAGTTAAGCTGATTATCCGGGATTCCATTCACAAAAGTCTGGTTGCTTACATCTCCGAGATGGGCACATCTAAGGAGATGTATGATAAGTTGGTCAATATGTTCAGGGATAACAATGCAAATCAAGTTCTTTTCTTTAAAAACCAATTGAAGAATCTTAAGAAAGGCAAGGATGAATCTGTTCAATCCTATTTTCTGAAGTTGACCGAAATCAGGAATAACCTTCTCACCATTGGAGAAACAATAGCTGATCGAGAAATGGTTCTCATTACACTTGGAGGTCTCCCCTCTGAAAGGCATGTATTCATTACTACCATTCTTAATAATAATGTGATTCCTGATTTTGATGAAGTATTGTTGAGATGCACTCAAGAGGATACACGAATGATGGAATATGAAAATAAAGGAAATGCTGCCTTCACTGCTCATGCTAAGAAGAAGAACAGTGGTGGTCCAATGAACCATGGAAGAGTAGGGGCCAAAGGAAAGAAAAAAAGATGTTACACATGTAACAAGTTTGGCCACTATGCTAGAGAATGCCCTAATATAAGGGATTCTCCCGAGGATGATGACAACAACAATAGCGGGAATGGAAATCAAAGGAACAACAGGTTCAAAGGAAAGAGGAAGGCTCCCTATGGTCGTAATGGAAATGGGAAACCTTTCAAAAGGTCAAGAAATTCCAGGTATGAAGAATCTAATGTTGTTGACAATAAAAGAAATGAATTCATTCTTGTATCTTCCCTCTCTGTTGCATCTCCACCCGACACCTTGGATATCTGGTTGATTGGTAATGGTGCTTCAAGGCATTTCACCAGGTTTAAAGAAGCTATCTCTGATTTGATTGAGAAAGATACTAATCTGAAAATTATCCTTGGAGATAATGGCACCTATCTCGTGAAAGGGACAAGGATTGTGACCCTCCATTTATCTCAAGGTCAAATCCTTTGTTTGCAAGATGTATTGTATGTACCTTATTTGAAGAATAACCTTGTGTCTACTTCGGCTATGGAGGACAAAGATTTCAAGGTGGCATTCGTCGATGGCAATGTACGCATCTGGAAGAAGAGTTTCAAGGAAGCTCTCACTATTGGCTTTAGAGTTGATACACTCTACCAGGTTGGAGGAAGTACATTGGGAGCTATGACATGTGATACAATTCATGAAACCGAATTATGGCACCGGAGGTTTGGACACCTTCATTACAAAGCCCTTCCCGAAGCAAGGAAGGTGGTGACAGGGATGCCCAAATTAAAAAATGATCATGAAGGTGTATGTCAGGGTTGTGCTGAAGGAAAGCATACAAGGGGACCTTTCCCCTCAAATGCCACAAAAACATCTGATGTATTAAAATTGATACATTTTGATTTATCTGGTATGCTGCTTGTGACATCCTTGGGAGGATGTTCATATCACATGATGTTTATAGATGACTTATCTCGCAAGACCTAGATATATTGCTTGAAAAAGAAGGATGAAGCATTCATGTGGTTTCGTACCTTCAAAGCCTTGGTGGAAAATCAAATAGGAAAGAAGATCAAGATTTTGAGGACCAATAATGACACTGAATATGAGACAAACAAGTTCAATAACTTTTGCAGAGAAGCTGACATTAAGAGAGAGACCACAACTGTGTATACTCCTAAGCAAAATGGCATTGCTGAAAGAAATAATAGGACCATTGTGGAAGCTGCTTGTGGCATGCTATGTGACCAAGGTCTTCTGAAGTTTCTATGGGGACAAGCTGCGAACATTGTTGTGTACATACAAAATCGATGCTCGCGTTTTTCTTTGGACTCCAAAACTCCTGAAGAATTTTTCTCTGGTAAGAAACCTGATGTTTCTCATTTTAGAGTTTTTGGTTGTCTCGTTTACTTTCATGTGCCAAAAGAGAAGAGAAGCAAGCTGGATGCTTCTGGGAAGAGAGGAATGTTTGTTGGCTACAGTGAAACTTTGAAGGCTTATAGAGTCTATGTTCCTAGTCAAATAGAAGTGGAGATATGCCATGATGTCACCTTCGATGAAGATGCTTCCCTCAGGAAAGTGATAAATATTCTAAGCTCCGAGGAAGACCATGATGTAAGATCAAGGAAGTAGGAAGAACCGAAGGATGAGATGATGCCCAATGTTGAAGGACCGATGGACCCTATTGATCCACCTCCTTCAATGAAGAGAAGACCCTCATGGCTCCATGATAATCTCGAAGATGTTGAGAGACATATGGCCCTAAGGGAGACATTCTGTGAAAGCAAGAAGGTGATTAGATACCAAGGGTATCTAGCAGCCTTGAGTAAATTCATACAATCTGAGCCTGGATCATTTGAAGAAGTCGTAAAGCATCAAGTCTGGAAGGATGCTATGCATGAAGAGTATGAGTCCATTATGAAGAATGATGTCTGGGATGTGGTCCTGAGACCGGAGGACAAAGCTGTTGTCACCTCGAAATGGCTTTATAAGATCAAGCATGGATATGATGGTAGTGCTGAAAAGTACAAGGAAATATTCGTTGCCCGAGGCTTCTATAAAAAAGAAGGCATAGACTATGATGATATATTTGCACCTGTGGCTCGCTATACCACCATTCAATCCATTATTTCCCTTGCTTCCACGGAAGGATGAAGTCTCCATCATATGGATGTGAAGAGCGCTTTTCTACATGGTTCGATAAAGGAAGAGGTGTATGTGGAGAAACCTATGGGGTTTGAAGTCTAGGATAGAGAATCTCATGTATGCAGGTTTAAGAAAGCCCTCTATGGGTTGAAGCAATCCCCCAGGGCTTGGTATGAGAGGATAGATAGCACCTTGATGAAGCTAGGCTTCACTCGAAGTAATGTTGATTCGAACCTTTACTTCAAGGTTGATAAAGAAAAGCCTCTCATTCTGGTTCTCTATGTGGACGATCTCTTCCTGACAGGTGTTGACCCTCTCATTCATCAGTGTAAGAGGGAGCTCACTTATGAGTTTGAGATGAAAGACCTAGGACTGATGCATTACTTCCTAGGTTTAGAGGTCTGGCAGAGAATTGACGAGATTTTCCTCTCCCAAGGAAAATACATTGTGAAGCTGTTGGAGAGATTTGGTATGGTCGACTATAAGTCTGTGTCGACATCGATGGAGCTCAACTTCAAAAATTTGTGTGGAAATGCTGCTAGGCCCGCATTAGGAAATCCTACCGAGTATCGTCAACTTGTAAGTGCATTGATGTTCTTAGTGAACTCCCATATGAACATATATTTTGCAGTGAACACTTTGAGTCAACACATGGTTGATCCTCATCACATTCACTGGGTTGGTGGCAAGAATATCTTGAGATATCCTCGGGGCACAGTAAACCATGGGCTGAGATACACTTCCGGGAGTTTGAGACACCATGGATATGTTGATGCCCATTGGGTTGGCAGTGTGGTGGATCGTAAGAGCACATCTGGATGCTGCTTCACACTTGGGCCTACTTCGATATCTTGGACGAGCAGGAAGAAAAAGTCGGTAGCTTTGGGCACTGCTGAGGTCGAATACATTGCAATGAGTATGGCCTAGTGTGAAGCTATTTGGTTGCAAAATATCTTCAGTGAGCTATTTGGACATGTGCTAGATACCACCGTTATCCTTTGTGATAACCAGAGTGGGATTCGTTTGTCAGAGAATCCCATGTTCCATGATCGATCCAAGCATATTGATATTAGGTACCATTTTATCTGGGATATGGTACAACGAGGCACCATAAGGCTCGATCATATAGGAACTGATGAGAAGGTCGCGGATATTCTCACAAATCCCTTGGGGAAGGTCAAGTTCCTAACCTTCCATGAGAATATTGGAATCTTGGAACGACCTTATTCTGAGGGTCCTGTTGGATGATGAGCTTTGGGAGCTCCAGGGGGCTTTGGGGATAGCTTCTTGGAGTTATAAGAAACCACATGGCTAGGCTTGCTGAACCTTGTTGGTGTGGTTCCGCCCCACTGTGAAGATATTGAGTTGGTTCACCTCTCTTTGATCTGTGCCTCGCATGCATCCTAACCATGGAGTACCAGACTCATGGGAAGTACCTCTCATCTTGGCCAATGAGGGGGGAAATGTGGATAGAGGCCGATAACAATACCAATGGACACATCGGAGATTGTCTTAATCTCTATGTCTAGGATGGCACGTGTCCAACCACTTGATTTGGTATCAAGTCTAGTGAGGTTTCAGATCTCCAATTGACTTTGGGTCAGTTAAATTAACTTCAGGTTAGTATGAGACTCCTTTGTGTCCTATAGAGGTTTCAGACCTCTAAGCTAACTTGGGGTCAGCTGAGAGTGATGTCTTTGTGAATCACCTTTTGAAATAAATAAACCAACAAAGAAAATCACGGTGGGATGACACATGATGTTTGGATGGCAGAGGTGGATGGATTTCTCCCTAGTTTAGAGGGAGTGTTAATTTTGGGCAACTAGGTCCAAACTCCATGTTGTACTGCTCAAATGATGATGCCAATATTTTTATTGGATTCCTCTTTTGGAGAGGTGCAAGATTGATCTAAAGATCATCTTGATTGGATGAGCAGAAAATTTATTTTGAATTTATTCCACTTATGAGCAAGGTTGGCCATAATTGTAATGTAGGCTTGGAGGCCCAACAGATGTGTCACACACCCTCACATATGGATATATATATTGGACAAACTTGGAGTTCATTTCATCATCTACTCATCACACACTTATCTCTTGTGTATGATTGGTTCGATAATCAATGGGAGGCTTTTCTTCTCACACGTGTGAAACGAAAGCTATGGTTTATGTATGGATCTGTCTAGGGTTTCAACACAGGTTTGACCAATGTTGACTCTGGTCAACGCTTGTCCATTTGACCTCAAACCTTCACCAAAATTATGATTTTTGAAGGCTGCATTCATTGGCATAAAAATCGAGGCTAGACTTTGACCTTTGACCTGCTACGTTGACTTTTTGCTGTTGCGGTTCTGTGTTGACTGTTGACTGGACATCGTTGACTTTCGTTGACTTTGGATTGACTTTTGTGGAGTTGTCTTGAGGGTTGTGTGACACTTCTGGTTGGCTGACCGTGAGGAGACTTTGCTAGTTGAAGCATCCTATTGACCGCCGTAACACACCACAACACATGTATTTTGTTGATCAAGTTAAGTGTATTTTTTTGCTTGTCTTCCGTTGATCTATTGGTATGTTCTATCAAAATTTTAATTTCATGTTTGTGTGATTGCTATTTGGTATCGGGTTTGAAGTAAAGTTGCATCAAGCATAGAACATCTTCAAAAATTTACAATCTCCCTCGTAATAGATGGTCTCTCAACTAAGTTATTAGTAAGGAAGAACACTACTTTTGACACATTAGTTGGGGAAATCAATTGGTAGATGCTTCTATTGGGTACTCAGTACCATACAACCGAAGGTTGCAAAAAGGGTAAATGCTTAGAAGATATGGTTTTTAGTGGGCCATTCATTTCAATTTGGTGGCCAAAGGGAAGGAAATTTAGAAAATCAAATTGCTCATTTAGGTGCACAATTGGGCCATCAACAATAAATCAATTTTCTGTTGATTTCTAGTAGCATTAGACGTGTTCTAGCCTCAAGATTTTGTAAGGAGGCTAGGACTCATGCATTCCACAAAAAACGCTAATCGTTTTGGGAAATTCCACCTAGAGAAGGTTCAATTAAAATTATTAATTATTTTTAATGGATGCCTAAGTCTAAACTTAAGAAATTAAAATAATTAAAGTGTATTAATTAAACTGGGCATGAATCTTCTAGAAAAAGATGAATATCAAGTCAAGATGATCTGAACCATTGATTAGAATCTAATCTGGGCCGTTGATTATCAACGAGAAGATTATAAGAAGAGTCTTGATGGACATTTGGAAGATACACCAGTGTAGGTAGTCAATTGTCAAAGCATATCGATATTCTGAGTAGTTGAAGTTCGGCAAGAGAAAATCAAATCGAAGGGAGAGTTGTAGGTGGGAGAGAGAGAGGGGTCAAAAATAGTCCGAGAGTGCATGGAAATTCTGGAAGAGGTAATGTAGAGGAGGGACGTAGATCATCAGCGTAGAGGCAGTGACGTAGACAGTATGCAGTCACTGCACATAGGGTGACGTAGTGAGGCCAGCATAAGGACAAAAGGTCCTCTTTGGGGTTAGAAAAACACATTAGAATGAGAATTTGTTCAATAAATTTTCTTTTAGTATCTCGTCCTCTATTTTGCTATCTAGATTATTTGTACATGACTTATTGCTGAAGAATAATCAAAACCCTCATCTGCTACAGCAATTTTCCCACATTGGGTTTTTCTAGGGACGATTGTCCAAAAATAAGAGTGTCATTGTGATTATACTTGTGCTAGTTATTTTTCTTGCATTACTTTCCACAATATTGTAATTGTGAAGGCTGAAGTAGAATTTATTTTGATATGTATTGTATAACACCATAAATAACTTAATTCAAAATTAATAAGTAGGAGAAACAATATCAGTTGTTGTAGTAAGGATTCCATCTAGGAATTTTCACATTTTCTTCATCCAAAACTGTGCCAAATCAACACATTCAGGGGAGAGTGAATGAAAAGATTTGCTCTAAGACAGAAAATGCATAGCTGAAAAAAAAAAAACAACCTAAATAAATATCCAACTAGAAAATTTCCTGAGGCTCAACACATTCAGGGGAGAGTGAATGAAAAGCTTTGCTCTAAGACAAAGAAAATGCAGAGCTGAAAAAACAAAACAACCTAAATAAATATCCAACTAGGAAATTTCCTGAGACAAAAACTTATCCTCTTTATTTATACTTTTTCCTTTTATAAATAATTTAGATTTTAGAAATTTTTTTCTGCTCATAAAAACAAGCATCATATTTGGTAATTCCTATAAATTTAATTCTATAATTGGAATTCACTATTTTTACATTATGAAAAGAAATTTCCATGCCTCTCCAATATTCTCCTACATGGAAATCACTTTAAAAAAGTGTGGATGTTGATAATGTCTTTACACACAAATCTCCATTCACCATCTTTGTTAATGCATCTGCTACATTATCCTCTAATATGCACTTCGTTAATTTTACCATAGATACTTCCTCCATTTCCTCCTTACAATGTGATACTTCTTAATGCTTACTCTTGGAATTATAAGCGGGGTTCTTGGCCATTGTAATGGAAATTTAGCTATCCAATTCTATTTTGCAAACTATCATATTTCATACCAATACTATTGCATAATCTGAATAACCAAATAGGTTCTTTAGGAGCTTATGTTGCAACAACAAAGTTTGCCTCTGAACTAGATAAGGCAACAATGTATTTTATCTTACTCATACATTAAATACATGCATTTGTGGACTTTATATTGTCGACTTCTCCAGTGCAATCTACATCAACAAATACATGCAAATAAAAAATATCGTGACCACAATCCTAGTAACTATAATGTCTTATTTTAATTAAATTGTCTAAGGGAGGATGAAGTAGCCTATCTAACTTCATAGGCTATAGTCATTTGTGAAGGGTAAAACTATTAATGTTCTTGGGGCAACATTAGATAATTTGGGGTAAATGGAGGAAAAATCATAATGGAAGTCAAATTTGGGGGAAAATGGAAGGAAACTTGTGAGCCACTCAAAATTTAAAATTAGGAGGGAAAAACCCCAAAGGAAATCTATACAAAGGAAGGAGGAGATTAATTTTCATCATCATGGATTGTTGATTTTTATGATTTATGAGTTGAGGTTGTAAAAGTTTTAAGAGCCCTTTTTCTTTTATTGGGTTCAGTGGTGAATGATTCCACCCTAGCCAATCCTTCTCTCTATTTTTGTTGGCATAATTTTATGAGGCATCTTTCATATGATTTTGGCAAGCAAGGAAGGGGTTATGTGGAATAATTGATCTGAGGAGAAATTTGGTGGTATCAAGGTCTATCTAATACAATTTAGTGTTGCAAAACCCTTATTCTCGGTCGCAGGAAGTTCTTTTGTGGTAGCACAAGCCTGTTCAAGCCAATTCAGGGTAGTGGAAGTATGCCCAAAACAAATCAAGTGCTTTTTTGTGGTCGCACAAGGATTTGAATTCAATTGTATCACCCCAATGTGACTGAGGGTTTCTTAGGTATAATTCTATGGCTATGGATCAATTCAAGGGCATTGGTTGTAGCAGCAAGTTAGCTCCTGATGATCGATTTGTACAAAGACGACATTTTGAGGCTTGGACGTATAACATTGGATAGTGTAAGGCCTAATCCTCATTGAATTGAGGGATACAACCCTAGTCTATGGAAACAACCTTACTGAGGGTATTTTTTTGTGACAATGGACTTATCTAAGGAACAATTCTTGGAATCAAGGCATAGGGCCTACCTAAGGCATTTAAGTTTATGGAAGATTCTTCTTGTGGTTGTGGCCAGATATCCAACCCTCTTTCAGACAATTACCACCTTGTAGTCTTTGATCTGTAGCAACAAAAGTTTGACTGAGAGTAACGAAATGATATTGAGGTTTTGTTCAAAGCCTCAAGAATTTATGGGAATGATCCGTAGAAAAGTAGTCCAACAATGTTTGGTAGTGATGCTGGTTGAAGGGTTAGACCAATAATATTAGGACATTATGGTTTCTAGCAATTGTTGTAATTCTGAATTTTAGTGTAATATTAAAAGGATTGATGGTTCATAACCCATTATGTATTATTGGAATGGTAGCATGTGCATGAGTTATAAATGAGACTAAACACTAGTTACATTGTTTATTCAATTTTAATATTATTTCTAATTGCAAGAAATGAAAAACATACTGTGATATTAGTGGAATATGTAACAATCCCTGATTGATTTTCCATGTAAATAAATAAGACCAAGGTCATGAGACATGTATTCCAAGATGAATGTTGGGTAAACATTATAGTGGGCATCACTTATGGTTTAATAATGACTATGGAAATGGAAAAGACATTGGCAAAGGAAAAGAGACAATAAATGACATTTAATTATGAAAATAAAGGAAAATAGGAGAAAAAAAGACGAAGAGACAAAAATTTGCATGCAAGCGAAATTAGAGGAAAAATGAAGAAAAATGAAGAAAAAAGAGGCATCAATAATAAAAAGGCATCAGAGAAACAATTGATGGATTTTGTCAGTTCTAGCTTTTATTAATTTAACATTTGGCTCTCTTACACTCTTGCATACTTGGGCATTCTTTGAACACTCTAGCATTCACTTGGATTTGGAAGAAGACAAGCAAGAAAGCAAAGGGCAAGAAAAGGAAAGCAAGGAAGCACAAGGAGACAATTGGATAAACAACTACAACAAGATTACTTTGCAGGTAACGAGTTGCATGTGTGATCTACTTTCTAGTTTTTGGATGCATGGTATATGCATGTGGTTCTTTGGTTATGTATTGTCATTGAAATGGATATTTGCTTAGATTGACAACGGTTTCAACATTGCTTTTCCATTTCTTGGATAACTATGATAGAGTTAATTCCCAAATTGTTTTTATGATTGGTTCTCAGGTTTCCTATGGCCGTGGGTTGAGATGATTCTCTAGAGCCCTTAAAAAAGTTGGGTTCCTTGAAGGCCATGGGTCTAGTCACTAACCTCTAGAACCTGTGGGTTGGGACAAATTCTCTAGAGCTCTGAAACAAATCAGGTTCCTTGGCGGCTGTGGGTTGAGCTACTAGTTCCTGGAGCCTTGGAAAACTTGGGTAGAGACCAATCTGGTTGATGTTAGTGATTTATGCACTATATAGGTGAGATCAATGTGCTTGAGGGTCAAGGTTGTTTGGCCTCTAGAAGTCTTGGTTGGTTTTATTTTGGCTTAACCCTTATGATCCCATAATTATGCTTGAAATATGGCGCGAGGGTGACTGACTAAAAGAGAGATTTGGTTCCACCTAATCTATGGTCGGATGGTACATGGAAGTCCTTGACTTAGTTGACATTTGCATATGTTAAGATGAGTTATTTTCCTATTGTGATCTATGAGCACTTTTACAAGTTATTATGGCGATCTTATGGTTGATTTGTCATAGATTCTATTATGGTTATATGCATGGTTTTATGATGTGCTCTAGCTATGGATCTCTCTCATTATTTGATAAGTTATTAAATGGTTGATGAATGCATGGGATAAAAAGTGTTGTTGCCACTAACTTTAGAGGGCATAGAGCCTTCTTGGTGGTTTTCAGATGAAGTTCAGAAGTTTACGATTAGATATGCATTCATGACCTATAGCTTATATGTTTACTATATGTTTAATGAAATGTCTATCTTGTATTAGGCATGCCTAGGTCAAGATATTGCTCAAATTTTTACTGTTTAGTATTTTTATCATCATTGTTATGATTATGGAAATTTATAAGAAGTTCTGGGCAGTGGTCTGGAGGCTAGATTGAAAAAGTGGTATAGATCTCGTGAACGCATGTACAAAACAAAGGAAATTATGTCATAACCGCATGGAGACATGCCTATAGGTGCAGTTATAACCTCCCAACCGCATGCATGGAGTGTTATGGGTGTCGTTGGGGAGTAAACATAGTGAAAAAGAGTTTCAACTTAGGGATTGATCACTTGGGGTGGTTGGTAGGCTCCTGAGTGATCTATAGTGTCTAGGGGATGTTAGTTTACTTTCGGTTTGTAGGCCCCATTTCCATAACTGGAACTTGGAGGTGGGGTCATATCATAGTAACACTCAACTCATGTTTACCCAAAAGAGCTTGTTAAAGTGGGAAAATGTGGGAGGAGGCATTAGATGGCAGTATTAGAGCTTCCACGTTCAAACACTTTTACTTGATGGGATAACATGCATATTGTTATCCATGCATTGTAATGGTTATGTTTATCATGAATGTGGTCAGTATTGCAGTTTTGTGTTATCATGCATTATGTTGATATGTTGATGTCATTATGTATATATATCATGCTAATCTTGATTGAATTGTGTAGATGTGATAGCCTCCCCTGAAGCACACTGAGGTATAATTTTGACTATATCTATATTGGGTTTATCTAACATGACGTGCTTGCAGGAGATAGAATATCAGAGATGAAGAGAAAAATAGTGGACTACAATTCACATGAATCCCCTTATGGGCCTAATGTGAATTCTATGGAATGGGAAAGGTCAGTTGGGCAGCAAGGAGAAGATTAATCTCTCGATTTAACAAATACAATGAGACGTTTGAAGGTAGGATAAAACATTGCAAGGAAAATAATACATGCTGATTGAGGAATAGGAAAGACTTGCTAGAGCCCAGGAAAAATAGGAAAAAGTTAATGTTGTCATACTTCAAATCCTTTCAGTTTTGTAGAAGCAGAGACAAATGAGGATCATTCAGGGACAAGAAGAAAATAAAAACGGGGTATATGGAAGTAGGTATCATAGAGGACACATGTTGGATATAGATGATATAGTAAGAGTTGGCAGATCTTTGGATACATATGACAGGCCGACTAACACTCATGGATTTTATTATAGCTCTGATTCTAAGAGAAATAATCGTCATTACTGCCAACATCCTTACAGGAGTGAGAAGAAGTGTTTTCTATAGGAGTTCAAGAAAGCCAAGCCTCCTACTTTTGATGGAGACATGAATAAATCATAAGATACAGAAGCATGGCTGCTTAGGATGAATAAGTTCTTCAGATTGCATGATTATTCAGAGAATATGAAATCCAAGATTGATATCTTCAAACTCAAGGGAAAATTAGATATCTGGTGGGAAGATGTGAAGTGTGTCAAAGGCATCAGGGTAGAGAAACAAGTTGACATGAGTTTAAAAGGATCTTCAGGAAGAAGTAATTGTATTAGAGATATTATGACAAAAAGACAAAGAAATTATATGAGCTTAATATGGGTTCCATGATAGATAAAGAGTATACGACCGCGTTTATGGAGATGTTGAGGTATGTTCCCTACTTTAAGGATGAGAAGGAAAATTGGGTATGAAATTTGTTGCGATTTGATCATCAAATCGTCACAAAAGTTGTAGTCCTCAGATAGAGCTTTCTAATGATGTATCATGTGCATCAAACGGAGATAGTATGCCAAAGTTACGTCCCTGGGAAGTTGAAACACCAATTTACCCAAACGGGGCCCATAGTTTTGGCGCTTCATCTCCTAGGGTTAGGTTTTTGGGATGTTGAGGGTTCTCCATTGTTTCTCAATAATAAATAGGCCCTCGAGCCTCATTGTAACTCGGTTCAGAGGCCTGTAGCCGCCACATCTCTTCTCAGAGATAGCTACCAGTGCCCTAGCTAGTTTTATTTCCATTCTGTCTGTAAGCAAATTTCAGTTCTTTGATATTAATGAAATGAAGTGTTATTTCCGCTGCATCTCTGTATTTATGGTTATGTGTTTGTTCTGTTGCGTTCCTGCATAAATCCGGATCAGTGGTATCAGAGCGGTCTGCTTTTTCTCGATCCTTCTTTGCATGTCCCCAACGAGGTCGGGGTATAAGGAGCTAGGGCTTGATCTTGTGGAACCTTTGCAAGATCAGCCTCGCAAACCTCGACGGACGCCCATGGGGGACGAAAAGAAAGATGAGGGAGCAGGAGATCCTATCAAAATATTGCTCGAGGAGGCCCTCGAAAAACAAAGGAACGCGATGATGGATAGCTTTGCTCAGATCCTTCAACGGCTGCCCACCGGCGGCGCATCTGCATCCAGTAGCCACTCTGGAGTTGCGACTCCCTTTAAGGTACAAGTAAATTTTGACGTTCCCATATTTGAGGGTCAAATAGACGCAGATGCCGTAGATAGATGGTTGAATCTATTAGAAGGATATTTCTCTGTTCATGACTTTTCAGACCGGGAGAAGATTATTTTTGCACTCCTCAAAGCTACCCCCATGTTAAGGACTGGTGGGAAACCTACTGTGAGAACAAGGACCAGACAGAACCCTCTCTGTTCTCGGCCGTACCAACTTGGAATTCTTTCCGAGACGCCGTCAAGGAACAGTACTATTCCGTGGGGAGCTATGAGGACAAGTACATACAATGGACCACGCTGCGACAACAAAGGGATCAAGATGTGCACGAGCTGACGAATCTGTTCCATACCCTGCGCACAAAGTTGGGTATCAAAGATTCAGAGAAACATTTGGTGCTAAAGTATCGCAGCTGTCTGCACAGATACATTCGGGAGGAAATGGAGTTCCTCGACATCTCCTCGCTTGGTACGGCATACCGGTATGCTGCCAAGATTGAGCAGAAATTCAAACAGAAGAAGCGAGACTTTGGATCTGTGAATCAAAAGCAAGGAAAGGTGCTTCCAAACCACAGAACAAAGGACAGAGCATGGCGGCTAAAGACAACTTAGTGACAAGCCACATGAAGACAAGAACATACCGTAAAAACCAAGAAGGACACGGAAAGTGGTGTGAGTTCCATAAGAGCTCCACTCACAACACAAGTGAGTGTCAGACCCAAGCAGTCGCTAGTGGCGAGATGAGGGCTTGCCGAGATGAGGGCTCCCGAGTCAGATGCATGCTCGACACCGAATCAGAACAGGGAGCACGAAGGGGAATGATAAGGGAAGCATATTGATGCGGAGCCAACGCCAACTTGTTGCCACTACAAAGGTCCGAAAGGAGGAACGAGGAAGATCAGGAGGAGGGAGGAACGTCTCTTCCCTCCTTCAGATGTGGGTAAAGAGGCTCCCCTGTACGATTCCATTGTCGTGATAGGGCAAAGAACCTCATTCCCGGCGAGACGAGTGAAGCGGTGGGCTTTTGACCTGACTCACCCACATCCATACACCATCGGGTGGCTTCACCAAGGACGAGATCTCCGCTTCAGCCAGCAGTGCCACCTTCCCTATAGCATCAAGCCCTTCACGGATGAGTTATTATGTGACGTTGCTCCTATTGATGTTTCTGATGTATTATTAGGACAACCATACTTGTGGAAGCGTCATGCTGTGTATGAGTCTCGACCTCGTGCTGTTATTATTACTTTGGGAAATAAGTTGTACGGGATACCAGAGGTACCACCTCCTACGACTATCTCTTTGGTTACTGCAAAACAATGTAGTAAGCTCATTTCCCAAACCAGGAAATTCGTTTTCCTGATGATCCGCCCCCAGGGCAAGAAGAAGACGGTGGCCACGACCTCCAGACAGGGCCCCTCTGCACGACAACAACAAATGGATAAGGTCGTGGAGGAGTACGGGGACATCTTCACCTCACCCACAGGGGTTCCTCTGCACTGCCAGGTCAAGCACCCGATTGATCTGACCCCGGGTGCGCCACTACCCAATGGACTGATCTATCGACGCTCTGTTCTGGAAAATGATGAAATCAAGAGGCAGATTCAGGAGCTGTTGCAGAAAGGTCACATTAGACCAAGTTCATCGCCCTGTGGGAGCCCGATCGTGTTGGTACAGAAGAAGGATGGGACGTGGAGACTCTGTATTGACTATCGGGCGCTGAACAAGATCACTGTCCGGAATAGGTACCCAATCCCACGGATTGATGACCTTCTGGACCAACTCCAAGGTGCAAAATATTTCGGTAAGATCGACCTGAAGTCTGGGTATCACCAGGTACCAATTGAACCCTCTGATGTGTGGAAGACTGCCTTCAAAGCTAAGGAAGGCCTTTTTGAATGGCTGGTCATGCCTTTCGGGTTGACGAATGCTCCCGCAACCTTCATGAGGATGATGGGCGACATCTTGCGGCCATTCACCAACTCATTCGTAGTGGTGTACTTGGATGACATTCTGATCTTCAGCAAGACTTGGGAAGAGCACCTTCATCACATCAGACAAGTCCTCCAAACACTGCGGCAACACAAGTTGTGTGCCAATTTGGAGAAGTGCACGTTTGGCATGACCCAGGTTCAATATCTGGGATACATTATTGATGAAAGGGGGTGCATGTGGATCCAGCCAAGATCCAAGTCATTCGGGATTGGCCAGCCCCGACTACTATAACAGAGCTTCGCAGCTTTCTGGGTCTTGCTAATTTCTACCGTAGATTCGTGTTGGGATTCTCTCATATCACTTGGCCCTTGAGTCCAGTCACCAAAGGAGGAGCGAGAGCAAAATTCTTTTGGTCGGAACCTCAACAGAAGGCGTTCAAAGAATTGAAAAATCGCCTCTGTTCTGCCCCAGTGCTCACCTTACCAGACTTGCAGCAGCCATTTGAGATCGAGACAGATGCCTCCGACTATGCTATTGGGGCAGTTCTTACTCAACAGGGACATCCAGTGGCATATCACAGTGAGACATTGTCTGAGACAGTTCGCAAGTATCCCACCTATGATAAAGAAATGTATTCCATTGTGCAAGCCTGTCGACAATGGAAGCATTACATCTTGGGGAAGGAAACAATCATCCACACAGACCACCGGCCCCTGCAGTTCATACAGACACAAGGGAAGTTGCAGAATGATCGCCATCAGAAGTGGTCCACATATCTGCAACAGTTTCATTTGAACATCGAGTACAAGAAGGGTAGCACCAATAATGTTGCAGACTGCCTCAGCCGACCACCGATCGTGGCGCTCACCACCGTGCTCAACTCTTGTGGGCACGAGACTTCTGATTGGCCGCTTCTCTATGAGAGTGACCCAGAATTCGGCCACACTTACAAGGCACTCTTGGTGGGCACGCAAGTTCCAAATTTTCACCTCCAAGATGCACTTTTATGTCACCTGGGACACCTTTGTGTTCCTTCAAGCGAGCGTGCCAAGATGATATGGGAAGCACACTACAGTCGAGTCGCTGGGCATTTCGGGGTCGAGAAAACAGTAGCAATACTACAGAAGTATTTCTATTGGCCGAACCTTCGAAGGGATGTCGAGAAGCACATCAGATCCTGCACTGCTTGTGCCATTGCCAAACCGACCATCAAGAAGCAAGGCCTATATACTCCACTACCTACCCCTAGTCGACCGTGGGAATCCATCTCCATGGATTACATGTCGGGCCTGCCTTCTACTAAGAATGGAAATGACTGTGTTTTCGTGGTCGTTGACAGATTCTCGAAGATGGCCATCATGGCGGCTTGTAAGAAGAATATCACAGCAGAAGCCACTGCTAAACTCTTCTTTGAACGAGTGTGGGTGCACTTTGGGATCCCACAGTCTATCATATCAGATCGAGATAGCAGGTTCCTCAGCACATTTTGGTCCAGCCTCTGGTCAATGTTGGACAGAAAGCTCACCAAGTCCACAGCTTTCCATCCCCAAACAGATGGCCAGACAGAGGTCGTCAACAGAATGATTGTACACATTCTGCGCATGTACAACTCAAAGCATCCACGCACATGGGACGAGAGCCTCCCCTATGTACAACACAGTTATAACCGGGCTCTCCACAGTTCGATTGGCCATAGCCCCTTTCAGGTGGGCTTGGGATTCCAGCCACTATGTCCCATTGACATAGCCATGCCGTTTGCAGCTGCTCAGGCCGATTCAGCTCATGTCCAGTCTGAAATTGACAAAGCAAGTAGCTTCATCGAGCGCATTCAACACATCCGCCAACAGGTTCATGATATATTGGACAGAGCCAATGCGAAGTACAAGCAGCGCCATGATCAACACCGGGTGCCACACAACTTCGAGGTGGGCGACAAAGTATGGCTGCATTTGCAGAAGGAGCGCCTCACTGGACCTCACCGCAAGCTTCGCCCGCTCCGATACGGGCCGTACACCATCACCAAGGCTGTAGGGAACAATGCTTTCGAGCTTAGTATTCCACCATTCCTTGGTCTGCACCGAGTCTTCAATGTGGATCGCCTTCGTCCTTACTTCCCACCTCTACTGGACACTTCGGACATTGCAGAACAACTCACACCAACAGAGTTAAACCCAGACTGCATGGAACAGGCCACCACAGATTGTATCATGGACATGCAAATCAAGAACACTCGTCAACAGCAGATCCAATCGTATCGGGTTGTCAAAGCTGGCCAACTCCTGCACCAAGGAAAGTGGTTCACCAGGGACCAAGTTCAGCAGAAATTTCCTCATCTCATGGAGGAACATAACGCAATGGGGACCATTGCTTCCTAAGGGGGGAGGAATGATCCAGGTGGATATTGGTGGCCACCCGCCTATTCCACTTGGGCCCCCACCATTGTCTCTTTCAGATTTTCCGTTTTGGCATAACTTACTATTTTTAGCAGTTTTTCGGGTCCTGAACTTCCGGAGCCGTTTTGAGGCCCTAAACGACGTTTTTTGGGTATGAAATTTGTTGCGAT
>CM076580.1:1474108438-1474214766 GCA_034641835.2 Pinus albicaulis
CCATTGCAGCTGAATGTAAAAAATAGCAAGCATGAATTTCTATGACAATGCCAACAACTGAAGAGTTCATCTCAGACACCAATTTTACTGGTTTCTAAAGAATATAATCCCCACTAGCAGGAGATCTTTTAGGCATTGTCCAACCACTATATTATATTGACAAGAGATTCCCATTTGCAGTACAATTTTACCAAAGAAATCAATGCCAAAAAAATATGCCAATGACTACTCTTCACAACTAAAGGACACATTGTATTGAAGTCATTCATTTCTTGCTATTTTGTGATCTATTTTTGCTATTTCACATTAATGGCATTCCTATACTACAATATACATGCATTATGGTACCCATTTTCAATGATTATGCAACCACAGAAATTGGAGTTCAAATTCTCAATAGAATTTAATTGGTAAAGGGAAAACAGATGTAAACAATAATAATTAGCCTCGATAGTTAAATAAAGAAAAATTTATAATATTCAACATAGTAGAACAAGGTAGACTAGTATAAATTTTTTTTAGAATGATTTATCTACATCCTTTAATATATACTCTATCTATATTAATCTTGGCCTCTAGGAAGCAATATAGGGTTCATGCCAAGCTTGTAACTAATGCATTCTAGTTCACCTCCTTTTGCAAGCACTGTGACTTCCACATATGCATAGGAGACCTTGCCAATTTGACAATAAAAATATCTTGAAGGCATGACATCCTTTGAAGAAAACATTGGAATGGTTGTTTGTCTCTGCATCTATAAAGGATAAAAATGGTGACACTATAGACCTAGAGGTTGGGTTTAATATAAAAACACTACAAGTGATACTAGCATATGTTTCTGAGCATTTCTCTGAATCTAAGGGAGCAACATTTGATTCTTGAAAGTTCACTACTCATTAAGTCTTTTCTCAACCTTTATCCTAAGAATCTGTGTATGGAAAAGATCATGAGATTCGATTCCATCTTGAATTTCTGTCTTGATGATTGCAAGAGGTAGGTGCTACCAATTCTGTTGCATTCAAGGAATTTCAGTTTCATACAATCTAAAACAATGTCAGTATCCTAGTGAAACAATGGTTTGGAAGTTTTGAATATCCACCATTGACATATTGGATGCCATTTTCATGATCTTGGCTAGTGAAATATCTGTGCGTATAATAGACTTAGATTTGAGTAATGTCTTCAACGTGAAGGAAATTGGTTCTAAATTCTTGAAGACAAGGAAAAAATTATCTACTAGAAGCAATAGTCTTGGTGTGTAGGTGTTAATTGGGAAAATTACTATTCATGACAAATTCTTTCAAAATGCTTCCAGCTCTGTAAAAATAGTGAATACAGAGTCTCAACAACCATTGTGTTGGCAATTTTCTACTGGATGTTATATAATTAATGCAATAGATAATGGCAAAGCATGGATTGATAGAGGCGTGGACGCAAATTTTCAAAAGAAATTATGTGCCCAAGACAGCAGGATCTAATCCCACAATGGTTGATATGTATCTAATCCCACAATGGCTGATATGTGTCTATCACTCACGTTCCCTGATACAGAGTTACCAAAACAACATGCTATATTATCCCATGGAGACAATATTTCATGAGGGACAGAACATAACAACATTATGTACTCCCAAGTGGTAGCAAAGGATAATTTTCAAAGTTAATGAGCAATAATTATTACAGTCCTATGCAATCTTGGATGGAAAGATCCTTTGAAGCTTTCAATCTTGAAGAACTGCTTGGAGAAAAAGTGCATAGCACTTTGGAACAGTTCTAACCCTGTCAGCAGAGGTGCCTCAATAAATGTGCACTACAGATCCCTGACATCCTTGGTTGCTCTAAGCAAGGATCTTATAATGAATGGTCTCAATATAAAATGACCCCTCCTCTTCATGAATTCGGTAATTTGATATATTGGTAGATATCTCTTCTCTCGATTGAAGAAGGTCTTCCGCATTCTCTTCTTTGACCTAAAGCTTCTTAGAGGTTTGATGTTGCAATTAACTCATGTAAGTCTCATCTCTAATCTGGGTAGCTCATGATGATTACCAATGCAAGGCTTCAGAGGGATCTATGATGATTGGGCTCAGCAATCGATAACATTTGTCCAAATAAGAGGGATTTAATGGAAGACTTAGATTTGTCCTTAAGCACAAAACAGAGTAGTTGTTGAACCTAGTCATAGTCAACTCTGATGTATGCCTTGATACAAAGGCTTTAAGACAATTTAAGGATAAGCCTCATACATATATATTGGATAGCTGATGTATGCCTTGATACAAAGGCTTTAAGACAATTTAAGGATAAGCCTCATACATATATATTGGCTAGCTGCTCATTAAAGAGAAAGTATGATCTGAAGTTCACTATTGGTCTAATAAAAGGAAAAGTACTATATCTCCTGGTGACCATCTTCATTTCTTTGTATCACAAATCATTTGCCTTAAAAGAGATTGGTGGTTTGAAAGTTTTCAACTTCTAGTCTTGGTTTCAAGAGAATCTGGTCAATCGCTGGAATGAAGTGGACTTATGTTGAACTATAACTCTCCAGTTTGAAGATTTTCTACACAATGTATCTTTGGTGACCTCGTGATAATTCTTGGATCTGCGAAGCTCTGATCTGTGGCCATATGGAATTGGATCTGCAGCTCTTTGTTGTTTGATATACATCCTAGGTTAATCTGTATTAATTCAGTGGCAATCATACAAGTTTTAACAATCCAAACTCATCTTGGCCTGTGACAGTGACATGGTTGGGTGACTAATGTGATCAAACTCATAAGGAGGCCGGTTATAACATATGTCTTTTTAAAGGCACAAATCTTGAAAATAAATCACTGAGGCTAGTATTTGTCAAGTCTCAGTCCTTAAAGCTCACTTCTGGAGTTTCCAGAGTTGTTTGAAATTTTTGGAAGGTTCTATATATACACTCTATCACAGTCTCATTGAAGTGGACCATTCAAGCTTCATTCCAATTTCTGACCGTTTCAAGGACTGAAAAAATTCTTGTGTTGAAGTAATTTGATTACAGTGCATTGTAATCTCTCACCAATAAAGTAGTACCTTCAATGCTAATAAATTTGAATATCATGTGCATTGACAGAATTTCCTTGACAGCAAAGTATGAAAATATCACTATGTATCATGACAATTTATCTCCTTGACACCGATGAATACAGTGTAAATATGATCCTGACTTAGAGGAACACAGTATGACCCTTTTGGTTAGTACGTGTATGGTGATCTCTATGTATTGACAATATCTCTAAGCATTGTCTTGGGACTGTAGGAGTACCAAGCTCAAAATGACAATAAATCTAGGTTGTGGTCCACATGGCACAAGCTTGTGAGTAACAATGATATGCTTGCAAAGATATTATTTGGGTACATTGCTCATTTTATCTAGAATTACAGTGAGATAGTTGTCCGATAGTTGGTCATATTACAGTAGGAACGTCATCAATATAGGAAATCTAGTTTTTGACTGAAAATGAGAGCAGGGCATAAGGAAAATCATTGCCACAAGGTAAAACTATGATTGAAAACTTCTTATTGGAATGTATATTATTTGGAGTTAAATACAAACTATGATTATTTGTGGTAATGCTATGGATGTTGGAGAATAGACATTCAAGAAAGTTTGTCACTATAACACGTCTACAATGTAGCTGTAGATCCTTTTTCACCTTGGTTTCTATTTTTTGCAATGGCTTGTAGTGGTAGCATGATGCGTGCATTAGATATTTGCTTCCAATGTTCTAGTGAACCTGGTATTTTCAAGAGGCTCATAACCTGTTAGGAAAGAACTCATTTTTTCATAAGAGGCATTCCTAGAAAAAATTGGTCAAGAGGCCAATCTGCAAGACAAAATTATAATATACTGTGACTTCTCCAAAGCTTGAAACTTGTTCACTGGTTGATACTTCACTAGTAATTCAATAATGCAGCAGTCTTCAGAAACCAAAACACAGTGGTGACTTGCAAGTCATGTTTGCATTATGCTGTACAAGCTTAGTCTATTCAGAGGCCTACCATATGCAACAAAAGAGATTTGCAGAGAAGCTTGCCATGTGCACTATTGGAATTGTAGGACAAATGAAATAGTTAGTTTATATATCTTCAGCGATTTTGAATTAGGAAAGAAGCCCTTAAAATGTTGAAATTTTGGGAAACTATGCAATGATGAGTGCTTTCTATGTCCAAGATTATAATGATGCATTTTAGATGAATTTCTTAGCTTTCACTGTCTTCAGATTTTTGAATATTGATCTTATTAGAAATTGTAAGTTAAAGGTAATTTTTATTGAAAAATCTAGCACCCCTATGGCATCATAGGTATGGGCACCTCAACTTGACCTATCTCTCTCAGTTGCCATGAGAGAAACTAGTAGATGGACTTCTGAACATTCTGTAGAAGATCCACAGAGTTTGCAGAGCTTGTCAGGCAGGGAAGCTACATTGAATACCATTTTATGAAGGACAAGCTTGAAGAGCGTAGAGGGTCCTTCAGTTGGTACTTTCAGACATATGCGGACCAATGAACATGACATCAACCACTCGTGCTAGGTACTTCCTTCCGTTTTTTTATTATTTCAGTAGACAAATCTGGGTATATTTTCTATAATTAAAATATGATGTGTTTAATGAATTTCAAAAGTTCAAAGCATTAATAGAGAAACAATTAGGTTGTCATATTGCCTCTCTTAGATATGATACTGGTGGGGAATTCTACTTAAAATATTTCAATAAATTTTGTGCTAAACATGGGATCCAAAGACAATATACTACACCTTACACTCCAAAACAAAATGTATTGGTTGAGAGGCAAAACTTTACTATCACAAAGATGGCTAGGTGTAAGTTGTAGAGGAAGTCTATTCCAAATAGGTTTTGAGCTGAGGTAATGTTCACAATAGTATACTGGCTGGTGAAATGAAATATGACACTTTGGTCTCAAGTTGGAGGACCAATTCCTGTAGTTGCAATGCCAGCATATGCACCTGTGAGGCAAAAATATCCATTTTTTTTATTGTTCCCCAGACATTCTTTAGTGTAGGGCAAGGGCAAGAAATTTCTTCATTCCATGCAGATATATATAGGCCACCTACTGGATTGTTGTCATCTACGACTGCAACATTTTCATATCCAATGCAGTCACCCTGTTTTCTGTACACTGGGCACCTCTCTGGATGCAGCTCTGCCTATTTTCCTGCTGTGTTTACACCTTTCTCGGACTCTTCAAGTTCACTCCAAGTACTTCTCAGATTTTGACCTCTGGTGCAATTCTTCCACCCCATATCCGACATCCTTAATGGGATTGACAAAATTTCCAACTCCCAATAATGATAGAATCTGGTCCAGGCTAAACTTAGATTTGAATTCTGGCACAGAGACTTTTGAGGCAGAGGGTAAATAAGAAAGAGCAGGATCAAAACATGTAGTAGTTTTGGAAGGTCCTTTGATAACAGATGGGCAAACTAGAGTCATCCAACAATCATCAGCATCAATAGACTCTTTTAAATAAGGTGGGATTTAAATAGATTTGACAACAAAAAAGAGATATAAAGATAGCCAGGTTCTGTAGGTGTTGGTAGCTTTTTTTTCATGGGGTCTGTCTCACCCAAAGGGTGTTGCTTATTGGGCACATTAAGTTGTACTTGAATCCCAATGTGATGTTGATAGAGTTGTTTAATCCCAAATGGCTTAAGCTGTAGATAAAGGTTTACTGGATTGAATTTGAGATCGATACAAGGCCAGAATTGCTCATGCAGATTGAAATTCCCATATCACTAATTTGCCTCTTTTCGGGCGATCCTGCTGCACTTTTTACATGTATGCTTATTGTAGAAGTATGAACGGCACAAGCTAGGTGTTTGAAAAAATTCCCAAGCAAAATGTTACCGCATGGAATGTTATTATTAGAGGTTGTGTTAGGGATGGACACTGCCAGGAAGCCCTCAAGCTATATTACCAAACACAACAGGGGGGACTTAGTGGAGACACACCTTTCCAATTGTCCTCAAGGCATGCGCTGAGATTGTGGCCCTAGAGCAGGGCAGGGAAATCCAAAGTTACATGGAACACCATGACTACAGAGTATTTCGAAATTAGAAATTGTGAAGAGGAAGGAAAGGTACTTGACGAAATGTAGCTGGGAAGGTCAAAACCCAATGTGATAAATTGGAGCGTGATGATATCCAAGTATGAGTTGAATGGTCACAACAATGGTGTAGTGAGATCTTTTATAAATGCAGTTGGCTGGAGTGAAATCCAATTCAGTCACTATTTGCTAGTGCTCTCGCTTCTTGTGCAAAATTAGCAGTGCTGCAACAACAAAAAATGGATGATGCATATGAAGTGTTTTTCAATATGCCAAAGAGGGATCTGATTTCATGGAATGCAGTAATTTCTTGTTATGCATTGAATAGATATTGTGATGAGGTGTTGGCGCTCTTTTATCAACTTCAGAATGACAGGAATGAACCCAGATGTAATTAAATGGAGTGCAGATATTGTGAGGTATACTAAATTTGGTCATAGTGTTGAATCCATGGAAATATGCAATTGAATGCATGTTGCAGAGGTGAAGCCTAACTCTATTACCATAGCAATTATTTTTCCTTCATGTGCTGATTAGTAGCTCTGTAGTGTGGGTATCGAATGCATGGGCATGAGGAAGATGCCCTGACACTCTTTTATGAAATACAAGAAGCAGGCATTAAAGTAGGCCATATCACCTTCATTGCTATTTTATCTGTCGGCGGCCATGCAGGACCAGTAGATGAAGACTAGCATCATTTCAATTGAATTAGTAGAAAGTTTGAAGTGAAGCCTAGAGTGGAGCATCATGCATGCATGGTTGAACTCCTTGGCCACTCGAGACGCTTTAATGGAGCATATGTGACATTTTCAAACATCTATGCTACTTCTATGGGATGATGTAGTCAACGTGAGAAAGCTAATGTTAGATAAGGGAATTGAAAAAAAAGGAACTAACATCTCATTTTCATGGACAATTTCAGTTGCTGCTAACTTAGGATGTTTTGAAATATATCATAGAAACTCTTCAACAATGTTCTCGAGTTTCAATGATAATACACCCTCTTCATTTGAATTTTGCCTCTCCAAAACCATGGAGAGGAGAGACATGGAGGAGTTACAACCATGCATACTTCCTTAACAACCCGTAAGGTGGCTGGAAATAGATAATCATGACAAGCTCCAAGCATTGGACAAGTCTTGGTTGAAGCCTTATGTTGTAAAAGACGAATCCATCAGGCAAGTCTTGGGCCAAATTTGGGACTCCGTTGAGGAGTTTTGATGCATTTCGAAATTAACTCAAGTTTTTCTACAGTTCTTGGTTATAGAAAATCGGTGGAGCCAAAAAAAAAAAAACATTTTCAGGGAAACAGGCTTGCCTATTAGAGGCCAAATGTTGGGTCACTGGTTTGAAAACATGAATTTCTTTTTCAAGCAAATTGGATGGAGTAGCCAGCAAGGGAACATGACAAGTTGCTGCCTCAGACTTTCATATTTTTGTGGGCTTGTTTGTCTGTATTCAAGGTGGTTTTGTGGTCAGAGAAACCTAGAGGAGTGCGTGATTTGGTCCTGCAACACATTTTGGGAGGAACTATAATTTTTTTAGGTGGGATTCTTTCTTATTCAGTTGAGGACTATGCCATGACAAGACTCATTTGAGAAGGCAATGAATTCCATGGATGTTATAGGGATTCGAATAGAGGTTGGGAAGGTCTAGTAGACTATGGGAGTGCAAATACGCTTTTTATTGATACTTCAATAAAAATGGAGACCTCGTGCACCTCTAGAAAGTAGTTCTACACTGCCTCACATCTATTGTAGCTATTGCAAAACTCTCATATATGCTTGAACATGGGAGGAACACAATCACAAATTACAATAATATTTTCTTTCCATTTATTCTCTTCCTCTACAAATTTCATGGCAATTGAAATCATCACTTTCTTCTGTTATTTGAGCATTATATGGAAGACTTCATGTAGTTGTTTCACAAGGTGCCATAATTTATTTTCAAGAGACGACTATTCAACAAACCCTGATTTATGAGTCCTACTGGATCCTGTTACAACTAATACTTGAATATAATTCCAGAAATTCTCCTCCTTCGAGATTGTAAATCATCATATCTTTTCCCAGGACAAGAGCGGGTGACTGATTTCATAAGAAAGGTATTTGAGATGCTAGTTGGAGCATTTAGAAAGCTTCAGGTATTAGAAAGGTTCTTCCACAATTGAAACAAGGTGTACAGGGATGCTTGATATACTAGAAGACTTCTTGAACTTCTTATATTTTGTATATTGTCGAATGGATGGGAGCACTTCAACATTAGAAAAGCAACATTGAATAAAGAACTTCAGTATCCCAGATAATGAAATTTTTATTTTTCTTATTTCAACTGAGGTGGTGGGGTGGCAGGGGTTGGAATCAATTTTCCAAGTGCAGATACAGTTTATTATATATGATCTATATTTCAGTCATTTTTTTCTTTTATGATCTTAGTCATGATCTCACAGTATAGGCCAAGACAAACCAGTGATTGCATATCAGTTGATAATAAAGTGTATTGTTGAGGAGAGAATATTGCATCGGTGTACAAAGATGGATTTGGAGAATCTGGTGATGAATCTTTGTAAAAATGAAAGTTTAAAGAGTTATCTAGATCACAAAGAACCTATATATCGTGCTTTTCAAAATGAAGTTAATGCTATTTGTTTGGTTTTCTCTCGTTTTTTTGTCCTGTAAATTTGTTACTGTTATGTTTATTATCTAGCATGCATATGCCCATACAATGACCTCTTGCCATAACTGCAAAAAGAAAATCTCTAGTACCTATATCCAATTACTGTAGTTGCTGGAAAAAAGAAATTCAGAATAATTTAATACGAAAAGAACCTATTTTACACATACTGCTCCTTTGTGAGTTTCACAGCACCTCAAGTGCCCAAGTAGGAACTTTAAATTTCACTCTAACAACCCCACAATGCATCATTTTATGGAAACTTACACTGCATACCAAGATTGGATACAAACATGACAGGATTCCTCATTTCCAATATGGTGCCAACAAAATTTTGGCCATCTCAATGGTTCAACATTTTTTGTAATACAAGACCCAACCAAGTTTCATTAGTTTACTCTATTAACCAAACCAGGTTTCATGAGTCTAAAAAGTACATATGACATTCTAATAGCTCACTGTGTGTGTTTGTAATACCTATTTCTTCTACTCAAGGAAATAGGTATAGAAAATATAAATATGATAATAGATCAAAAAATAGGTGGCGGGCCCTCTTAAAAGTGAGGAGTATTTGGGAATAAACACTCATTTACAATTGACAAGCTCCAGGAGTCCATTTCGAAAAATGGGAAATAATGCTCTGACAGGTGCATTGGCCAGAATGTGTGTAAGTATTTCTACATCATTTATTTATACTCCTAGTGAGTGTGTTAAACAACATATGCAAATTGATTTATGGTATTGCAACAACTGGTATGTCTATTGGAAGTGGAGTATCCATTTCCAGAAATGGATCTCCAACAGCAAGAAAGTAACATGAAGACAACATATACCACTTGAGTAGATTAGAATGGACCAGAAATGAATAAAATTCAATGCCATGTTCCAGAAATTGTTAAGTGGTGAGCAATAGAATAGGAAGGAATGCTTTTATTTACTTGGCATCATCATGTTGTGCTAGATGAAGACTTCTATTACATGATCAACTGGGCAAGAGTTGGCACAGGTATCAATTTTTATCAGACTACAGGTATCATTTTGTTAATTTTGGGAAACTAGATCCAAAATCCATGTTGCATTGCTCATATGATGATGATGATATTTTTGTTGGATTCCTCTTTCGGAGAGGTGCAAGATTGATCTAAAGATCATCTTGTTTGGATGAGAAGAACTTATATTTTGATTTTATTTTCCACACATGTGCAAATTGTCAAGGTCGACCAGAATTGTAATGAAGGCTTGCAAGCCCAATAGATGTGTCGCACACCCTCATTGATGGATATAAATTGGAGAGAGATGATGTCAATTTCATCATCAACTCATCACGCATTTCCTCTTGTGATCTGATTGCTTCATTCAGCCTTTGGAGGCCTCTCTCTCTGACATGTGCGGATCTGAAGCGGAAGGAGTGCAAACTGTTTTTAGGGCTCTTTGCTGGTGCGTTGACACGCGTTGACCGTGGGTCAAAGCTTGGAGTTTGACCTCCATTCTTGTGCAGAAAATCCAATCTCTTGAGGCAGCATTAGAGAGCAAAAAGATCGAGGAGAAGGGTGACCTTTGACCACAGCCCTAGACCACAGCGTTGAATTTCTACATTGAAATTTGACTTTTTCTGTTGACCAGTGTTGACCTTTTTGGAGTTGTCTTTGAGGGGTGTGTGTGTGACACTTGGAGGATTGGCTGATCCAACTATGTATACTCTTGAGCAAAATGGTTTTGTTGAAAGGAAGAATAGAACCATTGTGGAAGTTGCCCGTGCCATTGTGTATGTTCAAAATAGATGCCCGCATTCCACATTGGACTCCAAGACTCCCAAAGAAGTCTTCTCTAGTAAGAAGCCCGATGCCTCCCACTTTAGGCTTCAAATGACATCATCAACATGAGATCCAAGTTCGACGAAGTCAATCTTGAGCTCAAGGCTCAAATTCTGGCAAATCTTGCTTTTGATTACACCAAGGACACACATCAATGGGTCAAGAAGTCGTTGTCATCAAGCCTACAATAACAAACCCTAGATAAATGAACATGACAGCAAAAGGGGTCACATCAATGGGTCAAGAAGTCATTGTCATCATGCCTACAATAACAAACTCTAGATAAATGAACATGACAACAAAGGGGGTCAATGACCTAGCCAGGGCCACATTAGGGCTAGTAGTTACAATTGTAACCACAGAGAATATTGTTAGTGGATATATCTAGCATCTCATGCCAAATGAGGTGCCACCATATATTTTGAAGATTCTTCACTTGCCAAACACTAGGGCAAGCAATCTAGTATGGCCTTTGTCTAACTACTATAATTGCGATACTATCTAACATGAAAATTCAAACAAGGGGAGCCATAGCAGATCTTCACGTCTTTATGAGGTCCCCTTCAGAGGAACCCCTCCATATTATCCACATTTTTTGTTTATATATTAAATTCATAGAAATAATGAAGGGAGGGGATCCCTCCAAGCAATAAAACATTGTTCTGCACATGGTTTATGATAACATTTTTGCCAACTAATTAACTAGTTTAGATTTGCATGTTGTCTCTTTTTTGGGATTAATTTAAGAAATTAGGGAGTTACGCAAATATTTAAGAGTCAAGACAGTTCATGAAATCAAGGGCTTGTAAATCCATTGCTTCAAATGCCAGTGTCAACATTATATTCAAATTTGACAAAGTCTATCTTGAGCTCAAAGCTCAAATTATAGTTGATCCTGCATTTGATACATTAAAAAAACTCATCAATGGATCAATAAGACATTGAATGAGTGCTCTATCATCATGCTTGCTGTAGTTAATCCTAATTAAATGAACACAAAAATAAAAGGAGTCAATGGATGCGCTAGGACTACATTAGGATTGGTAGTTAAAAATATAACTAGAGAGAGCATGTGGTCACCGGCTATATCCATGGAATTTCAAGCCAAACGAGGTGTCACCATCTCATTTTAAGAGTCGCAACTTACAAACACTAGATAAGACTTTCAGCTCTAATATGGTCTTCATTCAACTAACACCATTGCACTCCTATCTAACACAAATCTTAAAAAATGAGGCAGATTCACTGCATATCTTCAAGTCTTTATGAGGTCCCATTCAGGGGAATCCTTCTATTTTCATATGAAATCCATGGGTTCTATCTCTATATTGAATTCATGGATACAACAACGACAAGGTTCCCTCCAAGCCATTAGAAACGACTCTATGCAAGAAGGCAACTCCTTGATAGTTTCTTTCCCGTGGATTTTGGCATAAGCAAGGATGCTATCGTGATTTTAGTTTCAAGCCTTCTTGGAGGATCCCTATGCAAAAATATGCCCTCCTCCCAATCCCATCAATTCAAGGATGAGGTGAAGCCTAGGCTTTCTATTCCCTCAAAGAAAAAGCCGCCCCTCAATTCTGCCTTTATAGTGGAGAAATCAAAGGACATTCCAGTGTTGGAACTTGTATGTATATGCCCACAACTTTTTGTATTGAAGGGATGGCACTCTTTGTCCTTTGAATGGGCTTTGGCCATCTACAACAATGCTTCATGGGTGGAAAAATCAAACCTAGACTACCAACGATGAGCTCTTCCTCCATTCCAAGTGTTACTTCATTGTAATTTTTAAGGCCATGGTGGATAGGAAAAAGAAATTCAACCTAGGACCCTATTTCTAGGGGAAAATGAACCTCTCCTTTCATCCCTAGTTCTGAAAGTTTGATCGAAACACCATGATTATTACAGAAACTCTGGTCTACGTAAGAGTTCCAAACCTCCTCTTCACTTATGGTATCCTAATTTTCTTGCAACTATTAAAAACTCCCAGAATCATTTTATTAAAGTTAATGGAGCTCATATTGTCATGGGCTCAACATCTTTACCCATATCTGTGTAGTGCTCAACCTAAGTTGTGAGTTTCCCTACTAGTTGCTCATATAATGGTTTGATCTCACTTTTACCAAAATGTTAGACATTGAAAGCACAAAATTTAGATGTAGATCATGCCAACAAATTGTACACCTCCAAGAAACCTATTCATCTTGATTCTTCACCAACATCTTCTACATCCAATGGACATAGGAAAAATCCCAAAGGATGGTAAGTAATACAGGGAAACATATGTGCTCCAAGAAAGAAAATGGCTCAACCGAAAGAAAAGAAACCTATGCAAGTTCCCCTTAGTAGTGGTGGAGAGACACACTCAACTTTGGTGCCATCAAATCTCTTTTGAGGTTTAAAGCATCTTCGTGAATCGAAAAAGGAAAAGCTTAGTCCTAACAACCTTGCGTTCATGATTCCCTTTCACAAATCAGTATATCACAATGCCACTAACCCATGTCAACAGAACTGGGTGGATCTATATTAGAAAGAAAAAGTGATCCTCATGAGACAAACCACAACACCTAGTGACCATGTAACTTCTTCAACTCTCTACAAACGAGTCAAGTTGTGTAACGTGTTTCTATATGTTCTCTGCATTTATATCTATTTCATAGTTATGTTTCAATATTATGTTCATAGTTATGGGATTGAAGCATGACAGAGGAAGAAGGAAATCATGTAGCATCCACATTTTGCCAGTGTGAGTACCCATTTCTTTGTATTCACTTTTCATCCACATCAGAAAAGAGCAAAGCATAGGCCTCTCCTAGTTGGGTTCATCCTGTATTGGGTTTTCCTAGGGTATATCTTGTATTCAATGTATGGATGGTGTGTAATTGTTTGTTTCCTTCATTTCACTTTTAGCCGATTCTCAGTAATTTCTGTGTTAAATCTAATGATATGAAGTCTGCAATCTTGAGTAGAATAGTGCTAGTAAAAGACTGTATAATATTATAAAATTTGTTATGAAGATCCGGTGGAACATCCACGACAGTGTACAAATCAGAAATGGACTAAGAACCCAATGGCATGCATTAACTCCATTCCTTCTCTATGCTTCCAAGTTCCCAGAGATAAATAAAATCAAAGAGTAACAAAGATACAAAGCAAGACAAAACTGCATATCAAAATGCACACTTGCATTTTTGAACCAAATGACAAAAACCTGCAAAGCCTCCAAACTAAACAAAGTCAACTCCACAACAAATGAGATTACTCGCACTAATATCAAATGTAAATCAATATACACTAGCACAGACACATCTAAAATTGTGTCCGATATGCACATCAATGTTCCAAAGCTTAGGGTTGAATATCTCAAATTTCAATACTCAATACATCAATCATTTCTCTAAACTCAAGATATGCAATATTGACCCTGTCGAAACCAAAATTAGATGGATTTGGGATATTATATTCGATGCACCTAACACATAGTATAGATTAAATGCAATTACATGCAAATAAAGTATTGACAGACTCACCCACCCCAAGCAGGATGTAGAGCATCTCACATCTTTCAGTACAAACATAAACAACTATTCATTAAAATACCACTTAGTTTATTCATGTGGTAAGGATATGAATCAAGCTACAACAAGAATTAGAAGGAGAAAAAACATACCTTCGGTCCCTCTCCGCAAGCGCATTTTCTAAAAGTACAGTATATCCAATGTCAGCAGTTGATGCATTTGCCAAATAATCCTGGCCCAGACAAAAATGGACAAACAAATCAGTATCACATGGCAGGCATAAGAAATCTCAAAGTAAGCATCTGGAAAAGTTCCATTCATAGTGCCAAAAATAATAACATTAAGTTGAAGCAGTCATTGGTGACAGAAGCATAGATCCATGTTCCTAGATACAATGGATTATCGCATTAAGTCCCTTGGATTACAAGTTAGAAAGCAGCACCGAATACAACATGCATCAACAGATTTTTATCTAGAGCTCTTCCGTGTTTGGACAGACAATAAGAAATTAAATACAATTCATGTGAAGGAACAATTAAAAAAAAATCAAATCACACTTCAAATTCAAGAATGCAAACTCAAAATCAAAAGAGCACATCAGAATCTCTAAATAAGGTTTCATGATGATCACCAGAAGTTGAATCTTTGCAAAATGTTTGGCTCTAAAAACAAAGCATGAGAATCTAGGCTATGATAGATCATAGGAAGCTAAGACATTAAATCTATGGGATGTTGGATATCATTGAATTAAATTGCAAGTAGAGATGATAACAAGTCGAATAAATGACACCTACCTGCCCCTTTTGTAAAAAATAGGGAAAAAATTTACAGCGAGATATGCTTGGAAAAAGGAGGGCATGGTTGCCTCTACAGTGACAACTAGAAAATGAAACATGGAAACCCTATGCACAGCAGGTTGCATGAGTAAATGCTAATAATATATGTTGGAAAATGAAATTGATATGCTTGAGACGAAAATAAGTGAGGCCTATTCATAAAGCAGTTCGAAACTGAATCCACTGGTTAGAAATTGTCCCCCACCAGACAACGCTTCAGGCACCATTCAATTCTACATCTAGTATCCAAATTATCAAAATTCAGTTGTGCATAGTTTTGTTTTCTGTGATCAAAACATAGTAATACCCACACAAATGTTCAAAATGCAGAGCATATATACATACGTTTTTTGTTTATGCTTGAGGGCATGCATTGCACATACTGTGGCTAGGGTTCAAAGCCCATACTGTAAATGGGGTTATCGGGATAATCAGACACTACAAACGAACATATTGTTCTAGGGTTCGAAGCCCATTATAGTTTTGAAGATCTTAGAGATGGTAACATCGGCTTCACAAATGGCTACTAGCATCAATAGAATATTGGATCTTTTCACTACTTTCTCTGATGGATTGACAGATAAAATCATGGAGGAAAATCTTAAAGATGTTGATCTCAATGTTAGAGCTCGGGCACTCAGTTCCCTGCTTCTAAATCATCAACTCCAGGTTTTCAAGCAGGGTGATTTCATAGTTTACAAGAAACAGGCAAAAGAAAAATTTGTAAGGTTTAAGAGCCTCTCATATGAAGATATGCTCATATATCAAGTCATAAAAATTGTTGGAAATATGGGTATATGGAAAAAAAATATGAAAAGGGAAAAAAAATTACAGCAACCACAGGTTAACAAAGCATTGAAAAATCTAGAAGCTCATGACTTAATAAAAGGGGTGAAGTGTGTTTCTAACCAGGAAATGAAGTTGTATATGCTAGCAGAATTGACACCTTCAAAGGAGATAACTGGAGGTGCATGGTGCACAGATAAACTTTGATATGGAGTTCACTAACATTGTTAAGCAACAGTGTTTGCAGTTAGTCTTGCAGCAGGGTGTAGCCACTATTGAGAGTGTTGTTGATTTTGTGAGAAAATCAGGGATATCAAAGGTGGAATTGAAGGTTTAAGAGCTCAAGAAAATGGTGATGTGGAAGAAGTGATAAGAACCGGAACCAGAGACTTTGCTGCTATAGGGGTTCCCAAGCTCAAATTCAGGAGTAGTCGGCATTTACGAACATTTCTTGTGGAGTTTTCCCTGTCTTGCAAGAGTGCACAGATGATGGCCTGATTTCTGATTTTCATGGCATGGAAGCTACATTATACATGCAATAATTGTTTAAACTCTTACCTTCTCATAGACCTCTCAACAGATGGAGGAGGAGGGTGGCCTTCTTCTTCTTGAAACTGAATAATCGTCCTCGAGTCGAACTCTTCAATGCATTCAATATCGATGAGAGGGTTTTCAGGTTCCCCTCCTGTAGCTCTAGCTGTGCTCTACTGTTTTGGTTGGTAACAGAATGTTATGTCTTTTGTTTGCCCGCCAATACTCCACGACAATCCCCTCTTCAAATTTATTGAAATTTAAATGGAGTGGGAAAATTATTTTCGGATGAGTCAAAGCATTTTAATCGAAAGGGTAAAACCTTTAAAAAAAAACAACAACAACAAAAAATTTATTCCAATATAATAAATATTTAAATTTCTTAAACTTTATTCAAATATGGTAAATATTTTAATATTTTTCAAAACAAAGGTGGATGTTATGTTGGGTTTGCAAATCACTTTATATTTATGTTGAAAGCGTTCCCTTTGTTGGCTTTCCGAATGCGATTGTTCGCTCAGCCAATGAGAGCGCGTTCTCATCGTTCTTACCGCCACTCAAAATTCGACATTTGCCGTCACGCTATTTGCTCCTTCGCGGCGCGGGGGTCACGCCTGCCATCGCTGCCGTTACTCCGTCACCGCCGGTTCACGGTAAACGCGTCCTCTCGTCCCTCCATTCCCTTTTGGGAATGCGAATCTGACGGCCGCCGCTGCGGTGGGTCCCGCACACTTCTGGCACGTCGTCCGGTCTGGTCGCTGACTCGACCTCGTGTTATTCAACGCGATTTTTTTTTTTTAAATATGTCAAAGGCAGAATATTTTATTGTTTTTTCTCGGTAAAAATAAGTTGAAATTGGCCAGAAACCACGTGGAAATCGAGAAATCGGGGGCTGAAACAAATGTTGGGCCGATCCGAATCAGAAAGCCCGTCAAAAAAATGTAAAATTATATCCATAAACATTTTCTGCGCTACAGCTACTGCTGTGATGTAAATCCATAGAGCTCCATGCTGTTATCGGGCTCCCAAAAAAAAAGGCAATTTTCTTTGGCTTCCTTTCCGAGCCTCTCTCTCCTCCTAATGTGTGATGACGTGGCGACTTCCAATTTGTGCAACCCAGAAAAGTAGCGTTTGATTTAAAATCTGTCCACGTCAGACTCCGTGTGGCCTCTTCCCAATCGTAGAACCCTCTTCTCAAAAGAAGTGTCTAATTCAAAAGCGCTCCACGTCAGATTCTCCATAGCACAAATACAAAAAACGTTAACAGTAGTATGGTGAAAACTCTCCCATATAAAGTTAGAGATATAAAATGTTTAGAACAAACCAATTTCTCGCTATATTTAGTCAACGAGTTCAAGTTTGGCGGCTCAATTTGGAGCCATTATATATTCTTTACTTGTGGAATATTTTATGTTTTCCGCCGAAAGATGAGTTCATGCCAACCCTTTTCGTCCTTTATTTTAGACGATTTTTTTTGCCAACTTTAGTAGAATGTATATAAACTTTGGGTGGTTGTATTAAAGATTTAAATAATGGAGTACGACACTTATTTTTCCGATGAGCTATCCATAGGATTTGGTGAGTCAAATCTTCGAAGAAATCGGATATCGATAATAGTACAAATTTATTCAAAGTGACGGAAAATCGTAGAAGAAGATCTTGGAATAAGAAAAATTTGTGATTCACTTTGGTAGTAAAAAATTAAAAAATAAAATATTTTATTAAAAAATATTTTTGTGATTTATTTTTAATAAAAAATAATATTTTATCAACGTTTATTTAATGTACTATTAATTAAATGTTAGATATGAATTGAGAAAACAATGGTCTATATTTAGTGCTGTATGGGGATAGTATTCGTGGCAATTAGGAGAAGAATATTTATCTATTTTTAATAGATTCTGGTGAGATAGGCTACTTGTTTTATTGTTTTCTATTTTATGCATAAAATTTTCTCACTTTATGGTCGAGTTTCTAAGTTTATTGTTTTTAATATTCAATGATTAAGGATTATAATCCATATCAAATAAATTTATATGGGATATCATTAAAGAATGTAGGATAATTTAAAAGAAAAAGATTTAAGGCTTGTAAAATGTTTTTAAACGATATATATACATATAATTTAATTTATAAATTAAATGGTTTTTTCACCAAGTAAAATTGTGATTTTTTGTTATATAAAATATATTTTTGAGTGCATAAATAGATTCACCACACTGGAAAATCCTTATGCACTCCAAATATATAGATTAACCAATTTAAACTCAAGTTTTTTAAATTATGTGGTGGATTTTGTTTAAAAATAACGAGAAAAATGCTTTAAAAAAAATGTCATTTCTTCTATAAGTTAGACCAAATGGCATTTTCTCTGGTTAATTTTAAACAAGATTCAGTAGTGCCTATTCAAGGTGTTGAATCCATTTATGCACTCACAAAAATATTTTAAACAATAAAAAATCACAATCTTGCTTGAGATTTTATAGTTAGATGTTGGTGAAAATATCATTTGGTAAGTCATTCATATATATATATATATATATATATATATATATATATATGGAAGCAACTAATAATGGTTTGGCAATTATTATATAAAAAGGAGGCATCTTATAGATATAGTAGTTGTTTAATTGTTCTAATTTTGAGAAGTTCTTTTGGGCATATTTTAAGATCAAATTTACCTAAAATCTGGTAAGAATTTGTTGGAATCACAAATTTGATTTGTGAACTATGCACAATACTAATGCTCCTGGATTTTTTTTACTATGCTAGATCTATTAATACATTCAAAAACAAATTTTAAAAAAAAAGAAAAAATAAATTGACAGAAAATGTTTCACTGATCAAAGACCGTAAAACATAGAATAATTAAACAACCCATACATATATATTTCTATCCCTACCTTAATCTAAAGACTAGAGCCTTTGAGCTTCTTGTTATTGTGCTCTTTTCATTGTTTCTTATTTTCCTTTTGTTTGTTATTTTTTGTTTCTTTGGTGTCTAACTTATAGACAAAATAGCTTTATTTCAGAACATTTTTATGGTTACTTTTAAACAAAATCTGGCAGAGAATTTTAAAAACTTGAGTTAAGTTGTTTAATATGTAGAATTCCAGTGTAGGCTTGTTGAATCCATTTATGCACTCAAAAATGTATTTTAAACAACAAAATCACAATCTTGTTGGAAATTGCATCATCACATTCCAATGAAAAGGTCATTTCATGTATAAGTTAAACTAAGCTTATATATGTGTGTGTGGAAGCAATGAGTAATGATTTGACAATTATCATATAAAGAAGAGGCAATATGAGTAATTTAATTGTTCTAAGTTTCACTTTATGAAAGCAATGAGTAATGGTTTGACAATTATAATATAAAGAAGAGGCGTCTTATAAATATAGTAGTGATTTAATTGTTCTAAGTTTTAGAGGTTTTTTAGGCATAAGCAATGAGTAATGGTTTGACAATTATCATATAAAGAAGAGACATCTTATAAATTTTAGTAGTAATTTAATTTCTAAGTTTTAGAGGTTTTTGAGGCATATTTTAGATCAAATTGATTCAAATTCTGGTAAGAATTTATTGGAATCACAAGTTTGATTTGTGAACTCTATAAGTGTCTGAGAATATTTTTTTTAAAGATATTAAATCTAGATTTTAGACTTTTGTAATCCATATTGATAATCAAATTAATCACATCACTGAAATTTAGTCAAAATTTTGAACCATCTAATATAATTCATTCTCAATACTAAATAAATTAATACATTCAAAACATATTTTTAATTAAAAAAATAAAAAAATAAATAAAAATAAATTCATTTCCCCTTAAACTACAACTAATAGAATTAATAAACCATAAAACTAGCAATTGCACCGGGAGGTGCAAAGGAACGCTGAAAGGAAACCTCCCAATGATGTAAGAGGGGCAAAATAGGCAGATGTTGAGTTAATTCTTCTCCAACTCCTCCTAGGAGAACAGAGGGAGAAGAATAAATGGCCTCCGGGGACTGAAATCAACTGAATTCACTATCATGCCGTCTCTGGTAACATAGCAATGGAATTTAGGCTTTCGGGAGGGCATATACTTGTTATTGCTTGGGGTTATGGTCCAAGAAGTTCGAACATCAAAATATAATGAGAGGATATTGCCTTTTAATACAGTTTACAAGGGGAGGATTTTTATTAATATTCAAACACTTTATAGAAGAGAGAGATAGCCTCTGTGCATTATTCAAAGGATATTCAATTGTTTTTATTATTATCGAATAAATTAAATGTTAAAAGTAATTAAATAATATTTAAAGTTTGAATTTATATATTTATTTTATTTTTAATAATTACATGCTATGGTAAGAAAAGATTTCAAAACCAATAAAAAAATGAGGAAAATAAAAGTAAAAATTAATTAAATAAATAAATAAATAGAAATAAAATAAAATAAAGATTAATAAATAAATAAATAAACAAAAAAATAAATAAAATGAAATAAAAAGTAAAATTACATAAATAACAAATTAATAAATTTAAACTTAAAAATCAATAATTTTATTAAAATAAATATAAATATTTAAAATTCAAATTATAAAGTTTGATTATTTGGTTTACTTTTCCCTGGCATTGTGTGATCAAAATGGAAGGCATATCTCAATGGATTTAACAAGCGCACCTCAAATAAAATGCATAATTCATGAATCTTACAAAGACAATGGCTCCATGAACCAATATGGACCACTTGCAGACTCAATTGGTGGACTTGTGCACAAGAGAAATCCAAATAAAGGAATATTCCGTATAAACAAGAACCAATTATGAGAAAGATGATCTTCTTTAACATGTGGCTGAATTATATGATTAAACAATTAGATAGGTATTTGTTATATTGATAATTTGAGAATACCTGTAGACCTAGCTGCATACACACCATTTGTGGCAGTCTCAATATCATCGAGCATTCAATCCTATGGCATGTTAACCTCTGCTCCAAATTCATGCTGCTTGTAAACATCTTGCTCCTGCATATGAAAAGTGTTTCTTGGGTGAAACTCCGTTTCTGAAATAGATTCATAAATCCTGAAGAAGCAAAGATTTTTAAAGTTCCTGTAGCTTATAATCTGATTGTGCATACTTCCAAAAGAACCAAGGAGAATGATTCCTTTTTACAGTATTTTCACATGAAGTATGCAATTCATGTAGAATATTAGAGCCATGAAAAGGGAATATGACTGCTACCATTATGGGGATTCAAACAACCTACTTCTGATATTACTAAAATTCCCCATCGTTGCATGTTAAAACAAATGCTAAAATAAAAATACAACCTGGATTTTCCATTTCACCTCCATGGCATAGATTGAATATTGCAGAGTAGAATAATTATGGTCAACGAACACAAGATATTTGGATTGCTGAGAGCTAGGATCTGTTACAGCGTACATACGGGTTTGATACTAAGAAAAAGTAGCCCATAACCTATCCACAAGGGACCTTAACCTGTCTCAAGGTAGCAGGTAGTAAGTAGTCCAAAGATTTTGTTAGGTGGGGTATGGATGCTAGGTAGCAGTCCAGTATCATCACCATAAAGTTGGAAGAGAGTTTGAAAGTTCCAATTTAATACCGGCCTCTATTCCATATGGCCTTTTCAAGACTATGGGCTTCGATTGGATCTAATGCTCTGGTTCGAATGTAGGAGCAACAGGAACTGAAATCCAATCAAGATCGTCCAGGCAAGATCAACAAGAGTGCCCTATCAAAATCGAAGGTTAAGGAAACAGCAAATCGAGGAGGAGAAACAAATTTGTGAAATGAGAGGGATCCAAACACAAGAGCAAGTTGGGTTGAATTTAAAAACAAAGCGGACCCTCCAACCGTCACCGTAGCACGTATTTAAAAAGAAATGTAGAAAGGGGTAGAAAAGGGGGAAAATTAAGCACCGAAGCATATTTATTCACATTTTTCTCAATGCCCAGCTCTATTCCTTCGTGACCCACTTCATATATCTTGATTTCTTGCGCCGAGTTAGATTTAATAGCCAATTAATCACGTTCTATCTTTCAGCGCAGAGGTTCGCAGGGTCAGAGATTGAGATGCTCGTGATCAATGAAGCATGACGAAGAAGAAGAGCAGGAGAGAAACCTAAATTGTATTGGTGCAGGGATTGCATTGCGCAGGAATCCCAATCATAAACATTTTTGAGTGTAAGGCGTGAATGGTTAATGCATGTGGGGAGATGAAAGGGTGATCTGTGAAGAAGGGAGGACAGTGAAGTTCATCCAAAAGGAATTTCAACCACGCCCCGATGACATTTTCTTCTCTTCCCTTCCCAATACTGGAACCACATGGGGTAAGGCGCTGCTCTATACCATCTTGGAATTTACTTCCGCAAGAAATAAGCATCCAACAGACCCGAATGGTGATTCTGCTGTGGGCGAGAAATTGTTTGCTGTGGATGAGAAAAAATCCCCATGTTCTGGTCCCAACCATGGAAACTTATCTCTTCAAATCAAGTGACAGTGATCAGTATGACATTTCCTGCTTCTCTGATTTTCCTTTATTTTATTTTTAATTTTAATTATATCTTTATTTTATTTTATTTCTATTGATTTATTTATTTAATTAATTTTTACTTTTATTTTCCTTCTTTTTTTATTGGTTTTGAAATCTTTTCTTATCCTAGCATGTAATTATTAAAAATAAAATAAATATATAAATTCAAACTTTAATTATTATTTAATTACTTTTAACATTTAATTTATTCGATAATAATAAAAAACAATTGAATATCCTTTGAATAATGCACAGAGGCTATCTCTCTCTTTTATAAAGTGCTTGAATATTAATAGAAATCCTCCCCTTGTAAACTGTATTAAAAGGCAATATCCTCTCATTATATTTTGATGTTCGAACTTCTTAGACCATAACCCCAAGCAATAGCAAGTATACGCCCTCCCGAAAGCCTACATTCCATTGCTATGTTACTAGAGACAGCATGATAGTGAATTCGGTTGATTTCAGTCCCTGGAGGCCATTTATTCTTCTCCCTCTGTTCCCCTAGGAGGAGTTGGAGAAGAATTAACTCAACATCTACCTTTTTTGCCCCCCTTACATCATTGGGAGGTTTCCTTTCAACGCTCCTTTGCACCTCCCGGTGCAATTGCTAGTTTTTATGTTATTTTATTTTTTTCATGGTATATGATTAATCTAGATTCATCTTAATTTCCAATCTATCAAATGTCTATAGAAATCAAATCTAAGGAATTTTGCATTTCAAGAGATTTAATTCCTCTCTCTCGGCCTTGGTAGATCTAGAGTTAAAATATATCTAGATTGGGTTAATTATTAATTTTATGTTTTTAATTTTTATTTTATTTTGACAAACTCTAACTATTAAAGATAACATTACAACGTTTTGACCATGGGAGAAGAATTCAACACTGGAGAAACCCTAGAGGCCCAAGGAAAAATTGCAGGCGGAGAAAGGGTCGTAGTTTTGACAAAGAGTGAACAAGATCTAGACAATGTGATCTCTGATATCCTTGTCAAAATGCAAAATAAGATTAAATGGTAACAATGAGTTTTTTTATCCACGTGATATATATTTTGTACAAATATGGTGGCCATGATAAACCCTTTTAAGACACACAATTATTCATCAAATATGTTTTTTATATGACATTTTGACTGCTTACTATTGGACCCACATGGAGGAGGAGGAGGAGTTGGTGGATTATGAACTAGAGGAGGGGGGTTTTCAACAAATTTGGTCTAGTTCCAAGGATTTTATCCATTCGCATTTCAAAGTCAACTTAGAAGGTCACCATACTGTAGTTTCTGGGCCTACCAGATCTTTAGAAAGAAAAGTTAAGAATTCAATAGGCAACTGTCTAGCGGTTCGAAGGCCCTAACCCCTACTCCAGCCATGCACTATTTGGGTCCTTTAGTTTCGGCTAGCTCAGGGCTTGAGGACGTTTTTTAGGGGCTAGAGAACTCTTCTTGGGGTGTTTGGCTCTAAGTTTAGTTTCCATATTGTCCTAAATATTGGAGGAAGACATATAATGTGTTACTACTTCCTTAGAGTTTTCAGAATTTTTTGAACACAGTGGGGGTTCTTCACTCTCATAAGCCTCTCTGGATAGTTTTCTTGTATATCCTTCATCTCAAGTGCCATCAGCCTCGCCCTCCTTCGACAAGCTAGTGAAGGAGAGCCTTGCCTCGACAACGGAAGAAGGTCAAACTAACATCATAAATGGGCTTGTGGTTTTCAGGGAGAAACACCCTTGTGAATAAGAATGAGTTATGATTCAAAATGAATCTGAGAAAGCAAGGAAGTGGAAAATACATTGTAGTGTAAAGAATAAGAACAAATTCCTTCGTTCTCTATTTTTGGTAGTCAACGTCACCATTCAAAAGACTGAGGAAATGTCCCAAAAATACTTGGCGAGGTAAGTAAGGGGTTGAAAATTAAGGTCCTCAACCCTAAATGTGTGGGCAGACAAGGAAATCTTACCTATTGTAAAATTTCCTCCAGAGGTGTCGCTATTAGCCCAAGGTTGGATTCATTTGTGCTTCAAAGATGTAGCAGACACCCAAGAGGTACAACAAATGGTTTAGAAAATTGATTCATCTCCTATCCTTGTCAATTTCTAGATGTTCCTCTTCGATGCAAAGTAGGAGAGACTAGATATGGCCCCAATCTAGGTTCATCTTCCAAGTCTCCCTCCTAACTATCGAGACACCCTAATTTTCAAAGATATAGGTAACTCATTGGGATCTTATGTAGCCCATGAATCTACATATTTAGAGATGGGGATTAAGACATACACCCATATTTTGGTTAATATGGACCTCAGATAAGGGCTCATAGAAGGTGTTGTAGCTCCTAGAGATAGCCTTGAGTTGCAAAATACTAGTGCCTAGGACATGTTAAGATCAGAGGTTAAATATGGACAACTATATGAATGCCTCTAACAGAAATTGGGTCAAGAGAATAATGGTTTTGGTGATTCAAGGATGGAGAAGACCATTTGAGCCTAATTCATGTGAATTTCCTATATTCATGAGTGCTCAGGAGGCTATGTGGCTTGATGGATTTTAAATGGGCCAAGTATAAAACAATGAGCAAAAACCTAAAAAATATGCAGAGGCGTTGAGAGAGAATGGAGAAGGAACCCACAAGAGACAGGCAGGGTAGGAAGGGGTAGATGGAATGAATGAGGGAAGTATGGATTTCGCCCACCATCACACTTAATCAACGACACTTCCTCTTTCAACTAAATTAAAAGGTAGATAGATTCATTTTAAACTCTTTGATAGTTAGGATTTCCCTTCCTTTCTCCTTCTCCACTTTATGTGTGGTCACAGGCCAATAGAAGGCATGGATATCGGGATTGGGGTGTAGTGTATTCAGATATTGGGTTATGAAGGAATACATTTTAGGTGTAGACGGGGCCATATGTATGGGCACCTGGCTAAAAACTATAAGCTTCCACTTTTTGCGTAGGACTATCCATCAAGAGGCAAGGACATATTAGGTTAGAAAAGGGTTCTAGATTGGAGATTTTGGGCACCGAGGAAAAGCTATATGGTGCAACTCCTCTCTGCAAAACATCCTCCATGTCGTTGGTGACAATTGTTAGGAGATGGTGTTTATGTTTACAGTTTTCTAAAATCCCTACTAAATGGGTGGAGTTTCATTTCCTTGGATGCTAATGGAAGGTTTTAGGGTTTACTAGTTGGATGCAAAGCCATAAATATTTGGGTATTCAATTCTTGGGGTTTGGATTCTAGTTTTTCCATTGAGGACAGAGAGCGAGAAGTGGAAGGAGATATGGAGAGGGGGTAGGGAGAAGGAAAGAAAGGGAGGGAGGGAGGGAGCGAGATGGAGAGAAAGGGAGAGCTGGAGACTAACAATTATGCACACTATTTGTTTGTCTTTATTAGAACGAAGGCTTGAGATTGTATTTTGTTGAGGAAAACAAGAGAGGAAACCCTAATTTTGGGGGATGAAATGGTTATGGTAGCAAGGAATCTTTTGAATGAAACATTTATTTTTCATGTTGTAAAATTCCACCTGTGTAAGAAAACTACAAATGATGTTCAAACCAAGTTGTAAAAATCTAGAATCTTTATTAAATGTAAAATCATTTTATTGTTGAGAACTATCTAGGCTAGGAATGAAAGTCCAACACCTTCCATTAACCAATTTTCAGTACACACTTCATTAGAGGCCTCTTTTATACTCAATTTAATATCAATTTTATGCTTAAATTCTAGGACTACCACACAACTTCCCTCATTCCATGCTTTACTATATGCCTCTTATATATTCATAGCTTGTTTATCATGTAGGAACCTCTAGGACATATGAATCCAGCACATGAATCAACCCCTAGAAAAATACATTATATGCTTCCTCATAATTAAGGGGTTTATTATAACTCTTAAAGGAAGTTTAGATTATTGGTTGTGGGCTGATACAAACCTTTTTATCGAAGATATAGTTATGATGATGAGCCTTGGAAACTTAACCTAAATCCCATGAAATTCTCTATCTCCAATCCATATCTAGGTTGATTACTCATATTTTCTTATCCTTAATACCTTGTTTAGAATTAGATAGGTCTAGTATCGTACCTAGCCTAGTCGTTAGCTCATGTGATTCTCTAAAACTAGGCTACATGCATTGATTATCGTACTCCTTAAAGGTTAGTTTCACAAGTGTGAGTTTTTTTCTTTGACATCCCAACTTGTACAATTATCCCATAAATTAGATTTATTTCCAAATACAAAGAAGCACATATGATATACCTTCAACATTTGTGTATTTTCCTCGAAAAATGTGACACTTTGAAACAAAATTAGAGTTTGCATGTCATTCATTCAATATTTTGAACAACATGCAACTAATTATGGTGGGTATTGGAGTATTCTGTTTGACATATGTGTTTATATGTAGTTTCATTTTCTTAAGAGATGGTATCAAGGAAAATTAATTTGGCCATTGGTTTGACTTTCGCTGACATAGGCCCTTAATATTTGTGCCCACTTGATATATTTTCCCTTTCGGTCTTGATTCAATTTTTTTTGAATGTTTACCAACCTCGTGTATAAAATTTATCGTTATAAATTGAGTCACCTATACACCAATTTTAGTCATTTTTGTCTAACGATATTGATCATTTGGAGGATGGGGATGGTATGGCTCTAGGCCTTGCCTCCCAATTGAACATTTATTTATCTATCTACTTGGGTTCCAACGCACCTCCTTCCCAAATTCAATGCACCTTCATTCTTTAGGGCTTACAACCTAATGTTATAATTACAAAAATGGATGAATGACAATACAATGTTAAGGAAGGTTCTCTTGCATGCCTTAAAGTGCCCTATATTCATATGAAGACTCTTAGCTAATTTTTATGTTGCTTCTATGCTCAATGCATTTCTGAGTGCAACTCTTTGCTCACCATTCATTAACTAACATTCCTTCTTGTTGTTCTTCTTATGTGGACAGTTTGTGGCATAATGTCCATGCTCATGACAGTTGAAAGATTTCACCTTTGAAAAGTCTCGCTTCTTGCCTACCTTGTTGGTCTCGGATTTGGAATGAGATGCCTTCCCTTTTCCTTTCTTTGCCTTGCCAGTGAAGGCATAGTTCTCCTCATCATAAGCCTTTGATGAGGATCCATCTCTAGTGCTCTGTCGAATTTCTTCTTGTGCCAAATCAGACCATAATCGCTCCCAATCTAGAAGCTTCTCCCTCCCATTAACAGAGTCCCGGGATATATGCCACCTCTTGGGAAGTCCTATAAGAGCTAGGCTCACCAAATCATCTGAGGCAACATAGATCCCAACACTTCCAAGCTCATCTTGACATTGAGTGAACTTGTTCAAGTATTTTTGGATCGTGTCGCCCTTCTCCATTTTGATCTTCCTGAGCTTGTCTTTCAGCACCAACTTCCTGTGGTTGCTGCTATTCAGGTACAGATCTATTAAGACCTTCCACATTGCAATGGTTTCACCTTCTCATGGAGGCTTGAGACACTATGGCCTCGAACTCCCTCTAACAAGATCCTTCTCGCCTTTGCAACCAAGGTGTGTTAGGAAGTGCTAGGGTGTGTTAGGGAGTGTAAAAACATGCCCAGGATTGTAGGGGATGTTAACACATGCCACATAGTGCTAAGGCATTTGAGACATGTCAGGTGTTATGGAATGTCAAGATGTAAATTATGTTGCTTAGTTGTTTTATGACCACAGTTGGATGTGATGAGCTTTGTCTTGGTAACTTTTTAAGTGGGATGCGTTGAGATTGGACACGAGTAACCTAAGATGAGTTACAAGTAGTTCTTAGGTGAACAAGGCATATGTTGAATTTCAACAACACATGAGAATCTGGGTTTGGTCTTAGAATATTTGATGCAAACACACAAAAGTGCCACAACACATCTACTTTTCACAACAAAATCTACACACATCAAGGAATCATGAACTAGTACACATGAAAAATTTTAACTTTTTCAAAACGTTCTTCGTTAAATTACAAAATATAATAGAATAGGCTAGAGCTCGCATACCTGGGATCATGGCCCTTTACAATCACACTGATATAACTAGGGCTTGGTGTTAGTCCTTTGACAACCAATCTACCTTGAACAAGACAACACCTGACCCACTCTTTTATGGTGGCCACACATATCCCTTTTAGTCCACATGTCCTGAACACATCTGACAGGTCCTCTTGCCTCTCGTTATGCGACTCCTCAATCTGCCTCTATCAATGAAATCAACTCCTTTAGGTTACTGAACTTGGATAAAAAAAATTTCCCTCTATCTACCTCTTTTTTCCTTTAGGTTCTGCAACACTTAGGGTTTTCAATTAGTTGTTCACAACTATGTTTGTGAACAGCTCTTTGGTCTGCTCACTTTTTCCATATTTCTACTCCAAGACGACAAGTCTAGGGCTATGGAGGTTTCCCTTCTTCTCGCTAACTCAATCCCCCACAATATAGCGAACTGGGGCTAGTTGGATAACCTGCTAATTGAATGATACTTTAGTCCTTCAAAGTCTGCACATCCTTAGGCCCAAAAACCTACCCTTATACTAGTTATGTTTCCTTCACAAGTACAAGACTTAGGGCTCTTCTTTGAATATCACCTAACGACCATCCAAATATACTTGGACTGCCATCAATTTTCCCAACCACAATCAATTCTTTTACTAATCTAATGGACACAACGTTGGCCTCATCTAGGGCTCTTAAAATATGCTACCTAATAGCGATTTGAGTACCTCTCAAAATCACTATTCTTGTGTACCAATTCTTTTTTGTACAATATATGAACAAATTTGAACTACTCCTCTTATCATCCTTCTAAAAATTTGTAGATGCTTGACCTAGGGTCACAAATCATCCACTAAAAGTCCATTGTCTAAATGTTTATAGTTTGCTTTAGAAATTTGTCCAAAATGACATGGATAGTCCACCAAAATCAACTCCTCTTCATGTCAATCCATTCCTCATATGGCACATTACTTCTACTTCGTCTTCTACTCAAGTTCCACCTTCTTTGGATTTGTTATCTCCATAGATAGTTCTGCAAACCATCTTCCAAATCTATGGTATATATTGCAGAGACAAACCTCTCTCTAAGGGTCATGACTAGGTGCTATAACCATACCCACTTTGCAGCTGGGTGGTATAAGTTGTGCAACACTATCAAAGAAGTCACAAGGGAATCCAAAAGGGAGTGGAGGTATGTTTTTTATGTTAAATTGTTGGTCCTAGTTTGGACAGTTGGAACATTTTAGTACAACCTGTGGAAGCAAAGAAGGGAGGGCTAATGTGTTGGTTAGAAGCCCTAACCAGTGCAATGATTGGTGATAGGATCAAATTCATATGCAACCTATGGGAGCCATGTGTTGGGGTTCTCTTGGGTGTTAAGAAACCCCAACTAGGAGCAGATCTCGCAATGAATGGGTGTCCTAGGACAGGACTGTTAGAGAAGTCTCTTGGCAGCCACGAGCAGGATTTCCTAAGTTTGAGGATGCCCTAGCCAGAGGTAGATGCTACAACAAGTATTGGTCACTCGTGGTCTGCTGGAGGGAAACGTGAGAGTGGGCCAAGTGTGAACGTGGATTGTGCATTTATGGTATGTTGGAGGACAGTGTGATAGTACCCATGTTGGGGCCCGGTGTGCACCATCTTCATGGACCTCGGTGGTTGCCAGAGGTCAAGGGTCTGATCAACCAGGAGCAGTTTTGTGTAGCCCTAGACTTGTGTGTGGAGGACTTCTATAGCGGATGATGGGTAGTCCTCCTAGCCCGTGTTCATTGTGGGATATAGACATCTTGCAACGATAGGTGGTAGCCCTTCATGCCCTATGTTGGCCTTCATTGGTGCAACACGGGAAGACCATAGTGGTTTGAAGTCCCTAAGTAACTGAGGAGCAGCAATGAGAAGATTGAGAATTGTTCACAAACGGAGTTGTGAACAATTTGACAGGAGTCTTGATGTGTTGTGCCCTTGATGGACTAAGGCACAACTAGTGAGCAGATTGGCAGCCAAGATTTAGTGGCTAGATGGACTTGGAGCATTGATAGAGTCAAGAGTTGCAGATCGAGAGCCAAAGGACTGAGCTGGTACAGGGCATGACCGAGAAGAGATGAGAGAGAATGCGACAGTGACATGGTCAAAGTATCTTGTTGAGGGCAGATTGGTTGTCGATGGACTGACACCAAACCTAGTTTTGTATCTTGTATCAATGGGTGTATGAAGTCCATTATCCTTGGTACGTGAGCCCTATACTATTGTATCATATGTTGATTAATACAACGAAGTTGGGTTAAAAATTGTAAGAAGTTTTCTATATTTTGTGCATTGGTAGATTTACTGCTATTTATATTTTGTTGTGCAAAGTAGTATCATTGTGATTATTGGTTTGGTAGTGTGAAAAATTTCAATACACTATCCTAGACCCAAGATCGTGGAAAAGCAACATGGTATCAGAGATTATCTAAGCTACTTTAAGGGATAGTGAATCAGAGTGTGCTCAGCGAAGCAACTCAGAGGGAGTTATGGGTGTCTAGATCAAGGAGCAAAAAGGTTTAGCTAAAGAAGAGTCTAGGTCGGCTTGATGTTAATAAGCCATGTGACAACTTGTCAAGCCAATGTGGACACCCAAATGAAGCCCTTATATTGCGTATAAATAGAAGGTGAGGGAGGCTAAGTTAACATCAAAGCGAAATAATTTAGGAGTAAAAAACCTTCTAATGTAAGCCACAACTTGAAGAAGAGAATACTGAAGCCTGAAATGACTATTTTGAGGTCTGATTAGAAGATATAACATGGCCGAGGAGTAGCTGCGTAAATACGTTGATAATAGGGTTTTTTTGGTACCAAAAGGGGTGGCATATTTATTGTTTAAGAAAGTCTCAGGCACTGTAGTTATTACAAGGATAACACATGTCTATATTAGGCTTGCTGGAGGGGCTGTAAGGACTAATTCCTACAACAAAAGTAAGGGACAATCAGCGTATGGGAGCAGCTCTAAGGAGTTCCTGGTCTTGTTAAGCACGAAAAAAAAAATATGATTGATTTTATAAAATCTTGTCAACCCTACCGCTGCCTTCTACATAATTCTATATACAAGTTTAAAACTATTGAAATTTTAACAATAAAAATCATAGATATCAAGAAAATACCTTTCGAACTTATCATCACACACTCTCCCTCTCTGAGTTCTCGAAGGTTGCAGTTTTATCTCCATATGCTGGCAACGGACCACATGTTTTCTGCTCTGAATTGCAGGGAAACCCACAAATCAGGAGAAAAATATCTCAATTAAAGCTGGGAAAAGAGCTAAACCATATCTGATATAATAAAATCGCGTTAAAAATATAGTCGAATCCAGAGTGTAGCGAAGAATAAAAGGGTATGGAATCTGCGCCGAAATCATAAAGATTGTTAAAGATCACCGAGCTCTGTCCCGAACTTGGCCAAGGGAGAGTAGCCGCCCGAAATTAAATTTTAAGAAGCCGCTCGAAATTAAATTTTAAGAGGTACCAAAATCTTATAAAGCAATTGCTATAGTCATTTTTATTTTCATAAAGTTCTAATTTATTTAAGCAAAAGGAGGTCATCTAGTATTTTTATTTGAGCAAAGGAGGTCATTTCACATCTAGGAATAAATTTTAATAGGTACATTTAGAGTTTAGACTAGTGGCCAAATTATATTTTAATAGGTAGTAAAAAATTATAAAGCAATTGCTATGTTGGCTTTGGTTTTCATTAAGTTTTATTTTTATTTGAGTAAAAGGAGGTCATCTAGTATTTTTGGTTTTCATTAAGTTTTATTTTTATTTCAAGAACAGGAGTTCATTTCAAATAGAAGTTATATTTAATATTTAATGATGTTGAAGACCCATAAAGTGATAATGTTAGTTTAATTAGAGCATCAATAAAAACTATATTAGGGAATATGGTTTTTACACGGGAGCTCGTGTGTGCTGCTTGATCTAGGCTGGTGTTTGAAATTCTGACTCGGCCCTCCGCCACCATGGCCCCCCAGAATTCGATCCCGGTAGGGAACCACCCCCTACTTCTCCTCAAAATGATGCGCAACCTCCTCATGATGAATCTGCAATCGCTTTTGTCTCTTTGGTTTCCTCAATGGGACCTCCACGATCACGCCCAACTATGACAAAATTTGTGAAAAACTTCGATGGAATACCAAAAACCACTCTGCCTCCAACACTCCCACACAGAGAAGCCCTCTAATGGGAGCTTGCTCCTTTTCATTTACAACTCCTTATGTGAGAGAACACTACAAGCCCCATCTCAACATGATGAAGTGTAGATATTGTGAATAATTCAAAACGAGGCTTCGTAAATTATCCAATTGTCTACATTCAGTATACATGATAATAATGGAATTACCCACAAACACATATGCTCGTAACCAATACCTAGTTCTCTAAGAATCAATTAATGTTTCTAATATGCTCAGTTAGAGATGAAGGATTCTCCTAGGAGGTCAATTTGTTGGTTTGGGGTGTTGTACTTTTAGTGGTTAAGGGGTTAGTAGTTAAGGTGTTTAGGGGTCAAGGGTTAGGGGTCAAGGGTCACAGGTTAAGAGGATAAGGATTTATGGCTTAGGAGGTTCATGGATTAATATAGGTTAGGGGTTAATTTCATAAGATTTAATGAATGAAGGGGTTTATGGGTTATGATTTATGAGTGCAGGGGTTAAGGGAATATGGAATGGAGGTTAAGGGGATAGGGAATTTAGTGGTTATGGGTTAAGGGCTTGTGTGTTGTGATAATTGGACTCCTAATCCCCTTATCACCATTATTTTGGGTTCCCATATCAATTTCTCTCGCTACCTTCCCTCTAGGTCCCCTAGGCCCTGTGAAATTAGGTCATAAGCCCCCTTCTCATTCTCTAATGCTAGGATTATAGATCTTAGTAAACCATGCTTGCACCTCTAAATTCTACACATACATGCTACCCTTGTGTCCCCTTGGCCCGTTCAAGGCACCATAAGATACCCCCCCACCCCCCCCCAAAGAAACTTTTTGGTTATGTCATTCCAATTTTCCTAATGTTATGACCCCCCAAATTTGGTCTCAATGCCCTTACAAGTACACCCTTGGGCCCCCCTTGGCTAAGGGAGTATATGTACTAGGTGTTATGGGTTGTGATTAGGGAACCCCTAATCCACTTATCACAACTAGAAATAGGCTTATGAACACCATCAATATCTATTGTAAGTGTTGTGATGAAAGCAATAATGAATACAAAATTTGTGGTCAATAGGACAGGGAAAAAGTATGCCAGAAACATAGTAGGAAATTTTGGAAAAAAGGTTTAAGTAACCGGGACTGCGCTTCCGCTCTTATCTCCTTAACCTTGCTCGTCTTTAAACTCTTTAACCCCTCCCTGTAATGGGAGCTTGCTCCTTTTCATTTACAACTCCTTATGTGAGAGAACACTACAAGCTCCATCTCAACATGATGAAGTGTAGATATTGTGAGTAATTCAAATCAAGGCTTTGAAAATAATCCAACTGTCTACATTTGGTATACATGATAATAATGGCATTACCCACAAACACATATCCTCGTAACCAATACCTAGTTCTCTAAGAATCAAGTAATGTTTCTAATATGCTCAATTAGAGATCAAGGATTCTCCTAGGAGGTCAATTTGCTGGTTTGGGGTGTTGTTTTCAGCCTTGGATACTTAGTGGTTAAGGGCTTCAAGGGTCAAGCGTTAAGGGCCAAAGGGATTTAGGGTCAGAGGAATTAGCAGTTAAGGACTCAATATTTAGGATATTTAGGTGTTAGTGGTTAAGGGTTTAGTAGTTAAGGTTTTTAGGGGTTAAGGGTCACAGGTTAAGAGGATAAGGATTTATGGCTTAGGAGGTTCATGGATTAATATAGGTTAGGGGTTAATGTCATAAGATTTAATTAATGAAGGGGTTTATGGGTTATGATTTATGAGTGCAAGGGTTAAGGGAATATGGATTGGGGGTTAAGGGGATAGGGAATTTAGTGGTTATGGGTTAAGGTCTTATGTTTTGTGATAATTGGACTCTTAATCCCCTTATCACCACTATTTTGGGTTCCCCTATCAATTTCTCTCGCTTCCTTCCCTCTAGGTCCCCTAGGCCTTATGAAATTAGGTCCTAAGCCCCCTTCTCATTCTCTAATGCTAGGATTATAGATCTTAGTAAACCATGCTTTCACCTCTGACTTCTACACATACATGCTACCCTTGTGTCCCCTTGGCTTGTTCAAGACATCATAAGATACCCCCTCCCCCCAGAAACTTTTTTATTATGTCATTCCACTTTTCCTAATGTTATGACCCCCCAAATTTGGTCTAAATGCCCCTACAAGTACACCCTTGGGCCCCCTTGGCTAAGGGAGTAAACGTATTAGGGGTTATGGGTTGTGATAAGGGAGCCCCTAATCCACTTATCACAACTAGAAATAGGCTTATGAACACAATCAATATCTATTGTAGGTGTTGTGATGAAAGCAATAATGAATACAAAAGTTGTGGTCAATAGGACAGGGAAAAAGTATGCCATAAACATAGTAGGAAATTTTGGAAAAAAGGCTTTAAGTAATCAGGACTGCGCTCCCGCTCTTATCTCCTTAACCCTACTACTTCTTTAAACTCTTTAAACCCTCCTTGTAATGGGAGCTTGCTCCTTTTCATTTACAACTCCTTACGTGAGAGAACACTACAAGCTCCATCTCAACGTGATGAAGTGTAAATATTGTGAGTAATACAAATCGAGGCTTTGAAAATTATCCAATTGTCTACATTTGGTATACATGATAATAATGGCATTACCCACAAACACATATCCTTGTAACCAGTACCTAGTTCTCTAAGAATCAATTAATGTTTCTAATATTCTCAATTAGAGATGAAGGATTCTCCTAGGAGGTCAATTTGTTGGTTTGGGGTGTTGTTTTCGACCTTGGATACTTAGTGGTTAAGGGCTTCAAGGGTCAAGCGTTAAGGGCCAAATGGCTTTAGGGTCAGAGGATTTAGCAGATAAGGACTCAATATTTAGAAGATTTAGGTTTTAGTGGTTAAGGTGTTTAGGGGTTAAGGGTCACAGGCTAAGAGGATAAGGATTTATGGCTTAGGAGGTTCATGGATTAATATAGGTTAGGGGTAAATGTCATAATATTTAATGAATGAAGGGGTTTATGGGTTATGATTTATGAGTGCAGGGGTTAAGGGAATATGGATTGGGGGTTAAGGGAATAGGGAATTTAGTGGTTATGGGTTAAGGGCTTATGTTTTTGTGATAATTGGACTCCTAATCCCCTTATCACCACTATTTTGGGTTCCCCTATCAATTTCTCTCGCTGCCTTCCCTCTAGGTCCCCTAGGCCCTATGAAATTAGGTCCTAAGCCCCTTTCTCATTCTCTAATGCTAGGATTATAGATCTTAGTAAACCATGCTTGCACCTCTGACTTCTACACATACATGCTACCCTTGTGTCCCCTTGGCCCATTCAATACACCATAAGATACCCCCCCCCCCAAGAAACTTTTTGGTTATGTCATTCCACTTTTCCTAATGTTATGACCCCCCAAATTTGGTCTCAATGCCCCTACAAGTACACCCTTGGTCTCCCTTGGTTCATAGAGTAAACGCATTAGGGGTAATGGGTTGTGATAAGGGATCCCATAATCCACTTATCATAACTAGAAATAGGCTTATGAACACCATCAATATCTATTTTAGGTGTTGCGATGAAAGCAATAATGAATACAAAATTTGTGGTCAATAGGACAAGAATCATCAAGATGTTGAACCATACAATGTAAAGATGGTTTTCAATGCTAGCTAGTGATCTAGTCACATAAAAGAGTCCCCAATAAATTTGTGCTTTGGGACACCCCTAGGATTCAATAATTAATCTAAAGTGAGAGGATTCGTTGCTAAGGTGACAATGGAAATGACCTTGGGTTGACGCAAAATGACACTTGGTGATCCTTACAAAACTAGGGTGTCGGTTTCATCATCAACAAGAGGCACAATTGACAAGTGGCAACATCTCACATTTAAGGGACTTAGCAACAAATATTTATGCATGTTTTTCCACCGAGGGTACCTTAATTCACATTTCCTAAGGCAAAAATCACATATTTGGATGAATTTTGGATAACACACGATCGCACAATCAAATATAAGTAAGAGAAACAAGTTATCAATCGCACAACACAAGATGTATCTGGGGAAGCAACTGCTCAAAAACATTTATCTCTATTTTGTATTAAGTCAAGGAATCATGAAACAATACAATGCTTAATCTCTCTTGATATTCTCCAGCACTCTGCCAATTGTCTCCTGCTGATCTAGAAAAATCGGTCTAATACTTAGCCAATTCTCAGCCTGCCTTGCTCACAAAATTCCTATGGAATTATCTCCATATTAATTAGGAAAATCAACCTTCCTTCATTGCACAATCCATCATGGCATCCCAATGACTTTATAATTGCACATTGGAAATTTTCTATAAATACAACTGATAGTTATGTTCCTCTGAACTATGTTACAATGAGGATGAAGGGTCTTTTTTATTATTTAAAAATAAGATAAAACCCTAAACAACCAAAACCCTAACCCGAGGAGATGTAACACCAAGAGTTTATGGTCCCCGTTGGGGTTAGTTGGGCAACCAACTTTCTGGGGTCATAACTTGGTCATATGATCTTCGTATGACACACATGATACCTCGTTAGAAAGATCTCTCTGAGGAATACAACTACTAGTGCGATTTCTAAGAAATCGCTAAACCTTTCATGCCCAAAAAAGCATCGTTTGGGGCCTCAGAACAGCTCCTGAAGTTCAGGACCCGAAAAACTGACAAAAATAGTAAATTGTGCTATAATTAAGGAAACTGAAAAACTGAAAGAGACAATGGTGAGGGCCCAAGTGGAATAGGCGAGTGGCCACCAATATCCACCTCGATCACCTTAAATAAAATTTCTTGAGCTAACTCAGTCATCATGACTTAGTTAACTGACAAAAGTTGTTATAAGACGAAAGTACAATTTATTGTCCAATTTATTTAAGGGGAAAATAAATTAGACGCCTCACATTCCTCACTCCTGGTACATCAAAATTCCTCACTAGTGTGGGTGCATTTTTTTTGTCCTTTCTAGTTTCCAATTTCACTGTTTCTTGTTGCAAATTTCAACACTCCCTCTCAATAAGAAAGGAATTCAAAATATCTCCATCCGGTACCTTTGGAATGTTCTGCATGCTACACTTCTCTAGTGTTTTTTGCACCTGCAAATACTGAAACTGAATAGCCTCCAAACAACTTACTCAGTATAATGCATCTGTCATCAGAGTCTTCTGACTGCTGCTAGCTACTGCACCTGTCTAGTACTGGATTCTCTGCGCTGCTGTTGACATCTGCATCCATGCCCTTTGAACTATTGCTAGCTCTGATTTGTGATCCAGTATTTGACATCTATCACTCTGATTTCTGTCTTGTTGACATCTGACTACATAAATCTAACTGATCCTTCCTACTACTATTGTACTGTGGACTCCTCGTAGCCAGGTTCGATCCATGAGACACACCATCTCAATGGACCTTGCCCAAATTTCTTATCTTGGGATTATGTCTACACATCACCCCACCTTACACCTCGAGGTATGGCTACTCCCTCTTCCCATCTAGCTCAAAATTTCCCCCTCATGGAGGTCTTTGCTTGAGTGGATGCTTCCACTCAGTCTCCTCTCTGCTTCTCCAATTGTGGCAGCAACTCCACAACCTTCTAAGACTGCTTCTCATGAGGATGCATGTTGAGAGGTAATTTATGCTCCCTTTAAACCACCAAGTCTCTAACTTTTGCCTTTCTCCTCAAATATTTGCATGCATCTGGTACCTCAATTACATATAGGTTCTTGACTCGTTCACAGTGTAATTGTCCCGACGTTACAAAAAGTTTCTAAAAAAAAGTTGATTTTAAATCGATGATATCTCCCTTATCCGAGCTCCGATTTGACCGATGTGTTTTTTTTTTTTTTTTTGGGGGGGGGGGTATATTTTCGCAAGGAATCCAAATATTCTATTTGTTTTTGAAAATTTTACACCAAAATATTCAAATATTCTCTGCAAACTCACCACCCAAAAAATTCCTGCTCTGATACCATGTAGAAAATCTAACCAACGAGATTCAATATAATCTTGTAATCTACTAAAACAAGATATTGAATCCTTCCTACAATTTGCGGAAACAAAACACGATCGCGTAATCACATATAAGTAAGAGAAATAAATTATCAATCGCACAACAACAAGATGTATTTGGGGAAAGAAACTGCTCAAAACCCCTCTATCTCTATTGTGTATTAAGTGAAGGAATCATGAAACAATACATTAATGCTTAATCTCTCATGAGATTCTCCAGCACTCTGTCAATTGTCTCCCGTTGATCTAGGCAAACTCGGTCTAGTACTTAGCCAATTCTCATCCTTACTTCAGCCTGCCTTACTCATGCAATTCCTAGGGAATTAAATCCTTATTAATTAGGAAAATCAGTCTTCCTTGATTGCGCAATCCATCATGGAATCCCATCTACTTTATAATTTCACATGGGAAATTTTCTATGAATACAACTGATAGTTATGTTCCCTTTAACCTCTATCTCAACTGTGTATTCCTCGAAACTGACATGCATGCAACTATTAATAGTGAATTATCAGTTATATGATTTATCACTCATTGTGAATTAAATATAATTTAATTCACTCGACCTCTCACTAGCTCATCACTCAGTTAGAACCAGTTAAACTGATTTTAATGCATTTAATTGAGCTAATTACACTTGCACCCTACTAATGCATCAACTTCAATTGGACCCAAAAAATATTAGAATCCCTCTAGATGCCTCATCTCAGACCCTCAAGTACTTGAATTTCTTGAGCTAACTCGGCCATCATGACTTAATTAACTGACAGAAGTTGTTATGAGATGAAATTACAATTTATTGTCCAATTTATTTAAGGGAAAAATAAATTAGATGCCCCACATTCCTCACTCATGGTGCATTAAAATTCCTCACCAGTGTGGGTGCATTTTTTTTTGTCCTTTCTGGTTTCCAATCTCACTGTTTCTTGTTGCAAATTTCAACATTTCAGAATTTGATGCGGCCTTCACACAAAGACACCATTGAAATCACATGCCCATATTCTCATGAGAAACCTCTCTTAATCTCGATCTGCCAGAAGAGAACCAACAATGTGCCATCCTACCTCCTAGCGCAAACCGACCCTTAAGGTATGCAACATTCTTCTGAACCCTCACATGATGATATTGCTCTTGGAGGATGATCATGACCTCCCTTTAGCAACCCTTACTCTCCCTTGTACTCGACCTACTTTAGGACTACATCTCTCTTCACCTCCTTGATGTGCCAGATAGTGGGAATACATGTCAAACATGCTAAGATGTGCTAAGTGATAAGGCATGCCAAGATGTGCAAGGGTGTTTCAATGCGTGTCAGGGACTGTCAAGACAAAAAAAGGGAGAAAAAAGTTAAACTACAAGGAAATGAACACATAAGAGGGTTAATAAGTCATCAATTTACCTTTTCCAAGAGGGCATGCTAGGCACACCAACACTAGGCAACAATAGGTGCCAAGTGCAAAGTCTTAGTGCATTCTAAGTGCCAAGTATTCCTTTGTTGTTTCTCATCTACTTTCCAACAATGGATAATCACAAATAAATTTAATATTAAACCATGTCAAATCATACCAAGGCATCTCAATGTATTCCATACATGCTAAGACTTTCCAAGCGCCAATATGTGTTAGGGACTAGTGTTATGCATGTTATGAAGTGGAAGGGAATGTTGATGAGTGCTAAGGTGTGATAGAGAGTGATAATGCATGTTGATGAGTGTTAAGGATTACTAGGAAAAAACATTAAGGGAGCACTAGGTAAAAATTCATGGAAGTTAATGAATATGAGGAACATGTGCCAGAGACTAGTGTTAATGAGTGTTAGTTGTCATGCCAAGGAGGGACTGGCAAAGTATGCTAAGCATTGGTAAGGCATGCTAGGGAATATCAAGGCATGTCAAGAATTCCCAAAGTGTGCTTGGGAGTTCTAGTGTGTGCTAATTATATCATGTGCCAATTAATAGTGTCAAGATATGCCAATACATGCTAGGTGCTAAGGATGTGGTGCAGGGTGCCAGGGTATGTTAATATGTGTCAAGGCAACAAAAGGAAGAACCGATAAGAGGGTTAATAAGTCGGGACTTTATCTTTTTGAAAAGGGGCATGCTAGGCACACTAGTAATAGGTCCCAATACATGCCAAGTGGCATTGTGTGCCAAGTGCTAATGTATGTCAATGTATTCAACCAAGGTGTTCCAGGGCATGCTAGGGACTATATGCAGCATGCCAACACATGCTAGGAGAGTTCAATGTTGTGCTAGTGCATGCTACCATGTGCTTGGGCGTCAGTGTCATCACAATATGTTCTAGGTACAAAGATGTTCCAATACATGTGGGGTGCTAAGAAATGTTAGTGTGTGCCAAAGCATTAATTTTAAGGCGTGCCTAGATTGGTGAGGATTGTTAGGTATTTCTCATTAATAGAATTGTCAAAGCTTGATTATGTATTAAATAATATATTTCCTACACACAATAATATAACTTTATCTAAAGGGAATTTGCTAGATAATAAAATTAATATATATGAATCATGTGTTGACTCATAGGAAATCTCTATTCGACTAGTCATTACTCGAGGGAAATGATACACACTAATTACTTCTAAAAAATTGATTGACCCTAAACACTATGGCCTTGGACATATTATAAAAAATACTCCACAATAATGGTATTAAATCTTTAACTTTTGACAAAAAATATATTAACAAGCACATAGCGTCGTCATAAACTCATTGGAATGATCAATGATGATGGGCATTTTTTGACCGTCACCAAAAGTAACAAAAAGAGCACTGGTGAGGGTCATTAAAATTTCATCACTGGAAGTGTCACCAAAGAGAGAATTAGTGATGGGCCTTTAATTACCCTCACCAAAAGTGTCATTGAAAAAAGTCTTTGGTGACGGACCATAAAGGACCATCACTATATACACTTACAGTGACGGTATTTTAATGATCAATGATGACGGACATTTTTTGACCGTCACCAAAAGTAACAAAAAGAGCATTGGTGAGGGTCATTAAAATTTCGTCAATAGAAGTGTCACCAAAGAGAGAATTAGTGATGGGCCTTTAACGACCCTCACCAAAAGTGTCATTGAAAATGTCTTTGGTGACGGACCATAAAGGACCATCACTATATACACTTACAGTGACGATTTTTTAAGGACCGTCAGAGTTAGACATCTACATATTTATCAAAAACCATGAACCCTTGAGAGAGCCCTCTTAGGTTGAGGAGGCTCAGCCTCAGCCAAAATATTGGTCTAAAATAGTTATATGAGATTAACTTGTTTGGCAGCCTATCAGGTATGATTTTGTGATAACACATTGGGTCTATAAAATAGGTGGACCGGTTGCATACAGAATCTACAAATTTTGTGCAAAAAAAGAGGTTCAATAATCTAATTTTGTGATATCATTGTAAGTATTGAACTCCATCCAATCATCAAATTGATCACTACAAAATTTTGTGTGATATCGTTGTAAATATTGAACTCCTTCCAATCATCAAATTGAGCGCTACAGACTTTTCTGTGATATCGTTGTAAATATTGAACTCCTTCCAATCATCAAAGTTGTAAAAATCCTATTTAAGATGATATAGGTCTCATTGTGGAAATATGCCTCCAAGGTGTCAAAATTTATTTTTATTTATGAGTGTTCTTGAATTTGTATATGTAAGGTGTCTGGGACAAAATGGGCTTTAAGGGACGTTTCCACTTGTCATGTATTTTGCTATGTCATCATATGTCATCAATTCTATCATCATGTATGTCATTAATTCTTTAGTATCCATCAATTCAAGTCATCATAAATTGTACCATCATTCATGTCATCATCAATTTAAATGTCTAGGACAAAGTTTAGGGTGTCTTCACATGAAGGCTTGTATATTAGGCACATAATTGGCACTTGGCATATTCATGATTATTTCTTTCATTACTAGGGCATTATTGTCAATGGATATATAGGAAAACACTTATTTATTAGTGGCTTTACATCTTCATAATGGCATCATGATCCAGGAGGATCTTGTTTAGTACAGATCGATAGAGTTCCAATTCATCCGACGTCCAGTTCAGTCTCCAATCCACCAGTTCCGTCAGTGTCGTCCGAAGAATATGTCATGGTTCAGTGTCAGGTTCATGGCATGTATTGATGTGTTATGGTCATCATATGATTCAAATTTGGGATGTAAAGGTGGTACAATTTTTAAACCTAGTGCTAAGACCTAATCCAAAAACTAAGGTCTAATCCTAGCACTATGCATCTAAACCCTAACACTAAAACATATACTTAAAAAACTATGGTTTAAAAATCCTAGCGCAAATACAAACCATATATTAAATCATGTTAAGAAACTTTATTATAAAGTTCGGGTTAAGAATTAACCACAAAACAAAGGTTCAGAATTTATTATAGAACATTATAATAAAACTATAAAACCCAACACAACTAACAGTGTAGCTACTAAACCATGTCGGAGAAGTTAAGATATGTGACAGTTTTGGTTTAAAAGACCATGGTGGAATATGTCAAAGTCGATAGTTGTTAAACCGTGTTTTCCATGTGAACAGGCTTAAACGCAACGGATAAGCCAGAAACTGTCAGGATAGACCATGACCGCCAATCAAGATCGTAACCACCAAAAATTATACCTGTCACATGCTCTGTATTAAATCCTCTGCCTGGTTAGTTAGCCCGTCGACTAAGAAAACTTTATTATAAATTATATTTCGGGTTTTTGTATTTATTTTAGTGCTAAGGTCAAAGGTTCATTATCCCTAGGTTTATGTAAATGAAGGAATTCGAGAACCTTATCCCACTTATAGCTCAACCAAATGCCAAATTTGGCTATCCATGGTTCGAATGAAACCTTATTTAAACCATGAAAAAGCTTCATGAAGGACATGGAATGTTTTTGAACTTCAGTTTCAGCAGGACAGAGGCGAATTTGTTTTCAGCATAGTTCGACCGTTGGGAGTCGGAATTGAGCGCAGAGACAAGCATCAGAAAGGAGAGAGAGAGTAATTTTTGTTTACAAAGTCCAAAATTTCCTGTGAGCACAGTCATTCTGATTCATTTCCATGTAAATAAATCCTCACGATCAATCCTAATAAAGCGGACGCCCACTTGAAATCAGACCCGAAGATGTAGTCCACCAGGGACGAACTCCATAATCAATTGTTTGCTTCTTCTTCTCTATGTTCTATGCTGTGTTTTAATCATTTATTTTCTACTGGTTTATGTCATCTTTCACTTAAAATATTTCTTCAGTTAACAATAAATCTTAAGGATAAACTAATCAAACTACCTCAGCACTTTAATCGATCACATTCATATCATATTTGGTATCAGAGTAGGTTCTGCTTTGTAGTTTATTTATCAGTGGATGTTAACCAGGTTGGGATTGCAACGTGGAAAAGGCAAGCTTGAGGAATTTGATCCAGAGATCGGAAAGTGCAAATTCGTTCATCAATCAACGATGATAGGGACTGAGAACGTTGAGACTCCTAAAGCTACTGAAATGAAACCCATGGATGAGAATAAAATCCATCAGATGTTTTTAAACATGTAGCAGATGTTGGAAGAATTATATGAAGATAAGAAGACGAGAGATACAGCCTCATCTTCGAAGCCATCAAAAAGGGACAAGGGTAAAGACAAGGCAGATAAATCTCCTTCTCTTCTGTCATCTTCATCATCATCTTGTTATTCTTCTACTTCTAGTTCTGAATCGGAAAAAGAAAAGAAACCTAAGAGTATGCTTTTGAAACTTGATGTTAAGTTTGAATTACCTGTGTATGATGGTGAAATAGAACCTGAGAAACTAAATAATTGAGTAAAACAGATAGAAGTCTATTGTCATATTCAAAATATTATTGATGATATGACAAAGATCTAATTAGCTACTCTTAGAATGGGGGGTGCTGCTTTGATCTGGTGGGAAAGTAAGACACAAATAGATTTAAAGTGTAAAGGAAAAATTATCACCTCATGGACTAAGTTTATAAAAGCTCTAAAGAAACAAATATATCCGTTAGGTTACAGATAGAAAGATGTAATTGATTGGCAGTGCTTGCAACAAGGTAAGGGACAAAATGTTCAAGAGTTCACACATGAATTCAGAAAGAAAGCGTTAGCACTTGGTATTTCCTTGGACAAAAAATAAACTTTATTGAAGTATATTGGAAATTTGCATTCATATTTGCAGCATACATTATTAATGTTCAGTCCTAATGATTTTGATGAAGTTTATGTTCAAGCTATTCGTGTCGAATCAGGTGGTAGACCATTCAAGTTTACACCAAAGACATCCAAGCAGATGGAAACTAAAGACAGCAAAAAGAAGGGCAAGTCAAAGGGAAAGAAGACTACCACAACTCAGAAGGAAGATGATATACCTACCTATACACATTGCCAAAATATTGGCCATGATGAAGCTAGGTGTTGGAAACTTCATCCGGAACTCAAGCCAAAGAAGTTCCAAATGAAGAAGGGTGAAAATAAGTCTGAAACAACAATCCAACAAGGCTTGGACTTGGGATCCGATTCAGGTGATGAAGGCAAAATCACTGCTATGGTTACAACAGGTAAAACTTCTGATACTAGTACTTTTGCTTCTTCAAACATCAAATGGTTGAATGAAGGAAAAATAATCGAGTTATTTCATATAAGGGTAACTTCAAATCATACTAAGATAGATACATTGTTTGATACAGGATCACAAGAAAATTTTATTTCTGAGTCATTGGTTAAACAATTGGGTTTGAAAACACATAATCATCCAAAACCATATCCTTTAGGATGGTTAAAGGAACAATCTCAAATTCATGTTACCAGATAGTGTCGGTTAAAATTTGCAATCACATCTAACTATATCGATGAAGTGGATCTATATGTGATACCATTAGACATTTGTGGAATTGTCTTAGGTAGCCCTTACCTCTATGATCATGATGCAGTATTTTATAGGAAGGAACATATGTATCATCTCCAGAAAGATGGGATTAAGTACATCATTTGAGCACATAAAAATCCAAATCACTTGAATTTAATTAATGCTAATCAAATGAAGCGCTTAATTAGTTCAAGTAAGAGATACATACTCATGTCGATAAAATAGAAACATAAGGATATTAATGATACTTGTTCAGGTTGTGAATTTTAGTATGAAGGTAATTTGGTTAAACAGGTAGATTCATTTCAAGATCTAGTTAAAGAACCAAAACATCTACTTCATAAAAAGGAAATATCACATGAGATGCAGTTGATGTCTGATGCCCCTAATAATGGTATGTGTCACAAGTTAGTTATAGAGTGTAAATAAATAAATCAACAAATTCCAGGGATGGAATCCATGCGACCCAGTTCATCTCCATACAGTTCACCCATAATTTTGGCTCACAAGAAAAATGGGACATGGGGAATGTGTGTCGATTTTAAAGTTTTTGATTCATTTAAGTAGAAAAATTTCACAGCATTATTAGATCATCAACAACCATTTGAATTTAAAAAAATTCTAATGGTTATGCAATGGAAACAGTGATTCATACAGATCACCAGCCGCTTCAATAAATTTAGTCACAGTCTAAGTTGCAACAATCTCACTACTACAGTTGGATGAGATTTATTCAGCAAATTCACTTAGAAATTGAGAACAAGAAGGGTGTGATAAATAAAGTAGATGATATGATAAATAGACTGTCTTTGATTGCTTCATCAATACTGCAAAATAGTTCATTGAAACATGAAAGATATGTTGAATAGTATAATACGGATGTTGGAATAACGTCTTTTCTTTCAGGTTGGGAACAGTTTTCTCTTTCTAATAGCATAGGTTACCACTAAAAAATTTTGGGTAGTTGGAGAATACTGCTCACATTCTTGGTGAAAACCCTTAGGGTTTGCAGGCTCGCCCCTGCTTCAGGGCATCGAGGCGTGCAGCTGGCTGAGGTGACATGCGTACACCATTGACAATCTGCTGTAAACATTTGGACTTCCCTGGGCTGGCCATGAGGCGTATGGAACGTGGTCTGAAGACCGTCCAACTCTAACCGGAAGCAGGATGAAGGTTAGGGTAATTTACCGTTCTCTTTTCACGCGACGGGGTTTGAGTTTTAGGGTTTCTGATCAGCAGCAAACATATCGCTATCATGGTGTCGGGATAAGAAGCCTCTTTAGCCACAGAAATGGGGTTTGATTGTAAGTACGTGGACATCGAGCCGGCGCCTGAAGTTCTGCTTACCTGTTGGGGCCATGAAGTCTCAGAGAAGAATTTGGATCATTTTTTCCCGAAGCTTGTAGGTAACGCGCAATTTTTTAGTGAGGACAAAGGAGTTGGGGAGATTACTTACAGGTTGACTTTGTTAGAGGAAACACTCCAAAACACCCTATGTGGGCGCTGGAAGGTTGGCAATATCTCGAGCCAGGGTCAGGTGCAAAACCCTCAAGTTGGCGAAGTCGGTGGTCTGCAGCATCGTGATTGTTTTTCCAATCTCCCTCTTCGAGGCCAGGTATTCCTCTTTTTCCTTCGTTTACTGGTGGGTTAGAAGACATTGTGGTCAATTATGGATTGCAAGGTTATGCGGTTTTAAATTCCCTAGGAGAAGTTGGTCAGAAAATCCTAGACCCCAGAGGTGTAAGAAACAAGGGGGAATCCCTTGTAAATAGGAAACCCTCACTGAGTCAGGGGCTACATTTCTCTCTTGCTCTGACTTCCCTTGCAAATCAAGCGGTCAGCTTGAATCTAGTCCAGGGAGAAGCACAGTTTCAACAGCTTCAGGCAGAGGCCCTCATGTTTATTCAATCTAGGGTTTCTTCTAATAAAGCACTAGAAGGAGAGCCGAAAAGGCTTTTGGAAGAAGATCAGGAGATTGGATTGGATCACGAAGTTGGACTGGTAGAAGGGCAAGTTTCGGTAAGGGTTTTGGCAGAAAGGGCTAATAGAGAAGCTGAAGTAAGGCGACAGGGGTCACCTGTGATTGAAGAGACAGATGCTCCTGTTACTCAGGAAGTTGGAGAGGGCGAAGGGCAGAAGGAGGCAGTGGGTGAGAAAAGAAAGAAGCAGAAGCCTATCAAAAGGAAAGAAGTATGTCCAAGTTGTGTTCTTGGAGTGGACATATGCATAGACGAAGTCATGGACGCCACGGAGACTATTTTGGTCGGCAGAGTTCATGGAAGGAAGTACTCGGCAGATTACATTACAGGCAGGCTAGGCTTAGACAGAATGGAAAGAAGCCCCTGGGCAACCGGTGGAGATCAAAATTTTGGATAGGGGTTGGTTTAGCATCAGATTTGAGCATAAAGACCATGTTGAATGGGTGCTTGAAAGAAACTGGTGTTTTGGGAAGAGACCGATCTTGTTTTGCAGGTGGACTCCTCTGTTCAACACTCAAAAGGAAAAGATGGCGGAATCACCAGTCTGGGTTAAACTGCCAGGGCTTCCAATGCCTTTATGGACTGACTCTGCATTCCTCTCTATCGGGAATACCTTGGGAAAGTTCTTAGAAGTTGATAGATCGTTTTTACAAACCAGAGATCTGAGTGTGGAGAGGATCCTGGTAAGCCTCAATCCAAGAGAAGGACTGGAGGACGCAATGAATTTGAAGTACAGGGACCTGGAGTTTCTGCAGACCTTGGATTATGAAAACCTCCCTTTCCGATGTCACAGATGCCACAAGTATGGTCATCTGGCCAAGGAATGTCTGCTAGGTCATCGTCAGAGAAGAAGATAAAATAAGCTTGTAAGGAAACCTATGGAATCACCTCAAGTAGAGGTAGAAAAGGACTTTGAGCTGAACCATATGGAGGAATATACAGGGGCCGCTTTGGAGAAGGTGGCGTCTAGGGACCAGGCTTAGAAGGTACACAAGCCTCCCGCTTTTGATAGAAATCATGCTCTAGTGTCCTCTCTAGCTCCTCTTTCAGTTTCTGAGACAGTTGGGTCGACACAGACGGGTATGACTCTCTCCTCTCGCTCTTCCCTTTGCTCATCCGTTTGCTTATCTCCTTTGGTTTTTTCTGAGCCTGGTCCCTCCAGGCAGCTCCAAAATGATATTTTAGATTTGAATATTATTCAAGCGTCTATTGATAATATTATCTTGGCAATCCCATCCTCCTCTGTGTCTCCTTCTCCTATCTTTGAAAGTGTCCTGACCCCAAGCCTTCCTAGGGTCCCTCCCCCTGAACCTCCTCCTTATAATCGTAGACCTCTTGCTAATTTCACTGGGAAAGGGCTGGTCGTTGGGGGCTTGGCGTCGGATCCTATTACTATAGGACCAAGGAAGTTGAGAGGTGGAAAGTTGGACATCTCAAAGGCTTAGTTGAAAGCAAAGTTAGATATAGCAGATGGGAAACAAAGGTCTTTGTCTAGGGTGCTTAGAGCAACGCGGCCACCCTCTCAAGGTTTGCGAGGATCTTTCTATCCTACAATTGTAGGGGTTTAGCTATTCAGCCTAAAAAACTAGCTTTAAGGGAGTTGGTCAAAGCACATACCCTGGACGTTATTTTGATTCAAGAGACGTTGGGTCAGGGTGAAGAAGTTAAGGGAACGCTCTCAAATTTGTGCCCTACTTGGAATTTTCATGCACTTGATGCAAACGGTAGATCTGGGGGAGTGGCCTCAGGGTTTAAAGCCGGGAATCTAAAAGAGATATCTTCTTGGGGTTTTGAAAATACCCTAGCTTTAGAATTATACTCAAAGGAACTATGCCATTCCATCCTTCTTCTGAATGTGTATGGGCCCTGCTTGGATACGGAGCAGTTTTGGAACCCCTTCTTCATGAAATATTATCTCATTCATTCAAATATTATTGTAGGGGAGACCTCAATTTATCTCTGGGGGCTTCGGAATCATGGGGAGTTTCTGCAAGAGTAGACCCTCTCATAGAGTTCTTTCTTAATAAGCTGGTTGCCTCTCATTTGGTGGACGCCTCCTTACTTAAACCTCGGCCTACCTGGAGGAACAAAAGAGTGGGAGATGCATGGGTGGGAAAAAAGTTGGACCGTTTTTTGTTATGTGAAGACCTGGTGGAGAAACTCTCAGTGTTTAGGCATTAGGTGGGGGAAGGGGGCTTATCGGACCACCTTCTACTCTTTCTGGAAATTAAGGGAGCATTCAAAAAACCAAGGAATTCGTTTAAATTCGATTCCTCATGGTTAAAAGATGAATCTTTCATAGCTTTATTCCATGCTACGTGGAGAAAGGACAGGTTCAGAGAAAGTGAATGCAGGAGTTAGTTGTTTATGACTAATCTTAAGAGACTGAAGTCAGCAACAAAGGAGTGGGTGAATCAAAAGAATATGAAAGAAGAGGAGGAGCTGAGGAATATAAATGCAGAGCTGGATTTCTTGGAAGATCCTGAACGAGATGGATAATCTACTCTAGAATCCCGGAATAGAATTAGAGAATTGGAAGCTGCAAGGAGGAAAACCCTTCAGTTAAGAGAGGAAAGTCGGTGCTTAAAAATCAGAGCGATTTGGCTCCAAGCGGGAGATGAAAATACAAGGTTCTTTCAGAACTATGCAAAAGGAAGGAAAAGCTTAAAAATTATCTAGGAAATGCAGAAAGAAAATGCAGATATGGCGCAATCCTTTGAAGATCTAGCCTCTCTAGGGGTCGATCATTTTAAAAAACACTTCAGAGCCCCGGAGGAAGTTTCTATTGCAGAAGTCATCAAGGTGGCACAATTTTTTCCAAGTTACATTGATGAGGAAGGGAACGAAAGTAACATGGACCTTGTTTCAAGAGAAGAGGTGGAAGATATTCTAAAAGCAATGCAGAAGGATAAAAGCCCAGGGCCGAATGGCTGGACTATAGAGTTTTTTCAACATTTCTTTGAATCACTTGGAGACGATCTGGTTGCGGTGATAGAAGAGTCTAGGAGCACAGGCTCTATCTATCAGCCTTTTAATGCCACTTTCTTAGCTCTTATCCCCAAGTATGATCATCCTGTTTCTTTTAATGAATTTCGGCCCATCTCTTTGTGTACATGTTTATACAAGATAATCGCTAAAGTAATTGCCTCCAGGTTGAAACCCTTTCTATCCAAGAATATATCTGCAGAACAATTTGGATTCTTGGATGGAAGGAAAATTCATGAAGTAGTGGGGGTAGCACAAGAAACTCTTCACAGTCTCAAAAAGAGTGGGAAGAAAGGTGCAATTGTAAAAATTGACCTCTCAAAGGCTTATGATAGGATTAGCTAGATGTATTTAAGAATTTTTCTGACTCATCTTGGTTTCAGGTTTGATTTCTTAAGATGGGTCATGGGGTGCATTACAACATCCTCGATTGCTATTTTGATAAATGGTGCAACTTTAAAGTTTTTCAACCCTCAAAGGGGTCTTCACCAAGGGCGCCCTCTTTCCCCCCTCCTTTTCTTGCTGGCAGCAGAAGGTATAAGTTTAATGATTCATGAGGCTAAGAAGTAAGGGGAGCTCAAAGGAATTGAAGTGGGGGTCAATCTCTGGGTAACTCATCTTCTCTTTTTTGACGACATTTTGTTGTTCAGTAATGGGAGTATAGAGGACTGTCGAAGTTTAAAGAAGATACTGGATCTTTTCCTAAAATCCATTGGGCTTAGCATAAATGGGCAGAAATCGTCCCTTACCACGTCAGGACTTTCAAGGGATGAAGTGGGCAGGATTGAAGACTATCTGCACTTTGAAGTCAAATCTTGACAGGATTCCTTCAAGTATCTGGGTTTTTTTCTAAAGCTGGACAATTACCGGATACAGGACTGGAAATGGCTTATTGCTAAAATAGAGAACAGGATGAACCACTGGAGTTTTAAATGGTTGTCAAGAGCGGGAAGATTGGTTTTAATAAAATCTATGGTGATGGAAATCTTGGTTTATTGGGCTAGCCTTATTTGGGTACCAAAAAGCATTCTGATGTCCATTAACAAAATCTGCAGCAGATTTCTATGGGGAGGATCAAAGGCGAAACATGTGACTCCCTGGGTTGCATGGGAAAAAATTATTAGACCTAAAGGATGGGGTGGCTGGGGAATAAAAGACCTCTTCCCTTTTTCAAAGTCACTAGTTGCCAAACTAGCCTGGAGACTTAGCTCAACGGAGAACCTCTGGACATCGGTAACTAAAAGGAAATACATAGATCCAATGTCAACCCTTGACTAGCTAAGACTGCCTCAAAAATCCTCCAAAAACTCTTATGTGGTGTGGAAATCATTGATTGTATCTGTCAAGATTATTGAACAAGGCTTGGCTTGGAATGTGGAGGATGGGAGATAGGTTAGACTGGGTCGTGACCCTTGGGTGGGATGTTCGGGGAATTTTACACTTTCAAGAGACCTAATTGAGTTCTTGAATAACAAAGGTTTTCACTGCCTAAACCAAGTAGCTGACCATGGGAACTCCACAATTTGGATACAAGAATGGTTGTCGGGGAATGCTCTATACTTGGGGGAAAGGCATGAGTGGGAGAATTACAGATTGGACATTCAGAACTCTCACATCCACATAATTGAAAAAAATGACGAGCTAAGGTGGGTGCATTCACAGACTGGAATATACTCGCCTAAACTGGGGTACAATTGGCTTATGACTCAGAACGGGTGGGAGGATCCGGCTTGGTGGGAAAAACCTTTATGGAAGTTAAAAGGGCTGGCAAAGACAAGGTTGTTCTTCTGGTGTATACTCCATAAGAAATTCCCCACTTGGGACTTCTTACAAAGGAGGGGGAAGATAGAACCAGGCTGGTGCTCCCTGTGTAAAAGAAGTGAGGAAACAGTGCACCATGTTTTTCTCTCCTGTCCTTTCAACATCATTCTATGGAATGAAACTCTGCAGTTGATTAAAATTCCAAAGAAATGGGAAGGTCAGGAGTTTCTGGAAGCCTGGCAAAGGTGGTGGCAGGAAGCCCCAAATAAGAAAGTACGATCCATTCCCCTTTTGATTGCTTGGGGAACGTAGATTGCAAGGAACCAGACGATCTTCAAAGACACTCCTTTCCCAATCGGTAGACTGGCAATAGAAGGGGTAGAAATTTTCGAAAACATTCCAATCCCTAAAGATCCACAGCAAAACAGAGAAGTAAAGATGGAAGTGGTTAGGGGAACAATTACTTGGGCTCATTTTGATGGGGCATCGGATATAAACAGGAGGCATGGAGCTGGTTTGGCTATCCACTTCCCTTCTGGAAAAACTCTTAGATCTTCTGTTGGCTTAGGGCTTGGGACCAAAAATTTTGCAGAACTAAAAGCTCTGCATCTTCTTCTTTGTTGGTTATCTCATAGTAATGAGTGTGAGGCTCATATTTTTGGAGACTCTATGAATATATTAAAGTGGTTCAATGGGACTCAACATTGCAGAAACTACATTTTACTTCCTTTGCTTAATGAGATTTCCCGTCTAAAAGGTTTTTTCACTGAGCTATCTGTTTGTCATATTTACATGGAGAGAAACCATGATGTAAACTGCCTTTCTAAAGAAGGCATTGAGAAAGATATGGGGGCATGGATAGTAGTGGAATTGGAGAATGGATTAGCTTTCCCAATTTCATAACCTGCTTTTTCTTAATGACCGAGACATTTACTGTCTTTTTCTGTTACTGTATATAAACTGCATTTCTTTTCAAAAAACAATCTTTTAAACTATTTGTCTAGACCCAGGGTTGTTTTCCTTTCTAAGGAGGTCCTGTGGTCTATCTGAAACTGATACTACAAGTTTTTGTTTTAAATCAGGAAAGTGGTTACCACCTGGTTCACAAACTGGAAGCAAAAAGCTTCAAAGAACTCTGTCTTTTTCCTACTTCTGTTTTCGGATGTCTCCTTTAAAAGGAAGCCGAGAGGTGGGAAATGGATAGGAATTTATTTTTTGAGACTTTTTTTGTCTGGGTTGTTTGGTGAATATCTGCATGTATTTACAAATAGTTGAAACTATGTTTATCTGCCTACAAAGCAAGAAATGGAGTTTTCTTGGAATGTTATGCATATGCTATGTAACTTTCTATATTAATAGATGGTTCAATTTTTTTCTATGGAAAAAAAAGAACAGTATAATACTGATGATAATTTCAAAGAAAGTTATGAATCGCTAACTCATGGTACTCATATAGAATAAAACAATTATCATATTTATGACAAGTTGTTATATTATTTGGTTAAGTTGTGTATACCGTAGACAGAAAAAGCACAAGTTATTCAGACAGGTCACTCTTCTCGGATATAATAGATACATACGACAGTATGGAATCAGTTGAAAGAGAGTCAGGCCAAGTTCAAATTGTGCCATGACAAGCATCAAGTCTATCATCATTTTCAAGTCGGCGAACATGTATGGTTGTATATCAGAAAATTCAGGTTGAGAGGGGAAGGTAAGAAACTAAAATCTATCAGGTATGGTCCTTTCAATATTGTTGAGAAGATTGGAAATAATGTATTTTGATTAGATTTAACGCTTTACATGCATATATACTTAGTTGAAAATCTAAAGTTGTAATGAACCTCTGATGATTGTGGATCCCGAGGATGATACACAGATTTCTTCTATTGATGATTTATCACCTGAGTACATGACAGAGTTGTAGTAAGATACCATCTTGGACAGAAGATTTTTTACTTCCAGGAAAGGAGATCTGACAGATCTTTGAGTGGGACTTAAGGGCATGAATCCAAACAAGGCGAGATGGATAGAGATTTGAAAAATGAGGGAGTTTTATCCTCACTTATTGTCTGCTTAAAATCAAGCTTTTGTGTTCCAAAAGCTTTCAAGTGGAGAGGATTGATCCAGGAGGATCTTGTTTAGTATAGATCGACAGAGTTCCAGTTTTTCCGACGTCTAGTTCAGTCTCCAATCCGCCAGTTCCATCAGTATCGTTCGAAGAAGATGTCATGGTTCAATGTCAGGTTCATGGCATGTATTGATGTGTTATGGTTGTCATATGATTCAAATTTGGGATGTAAAGGTGGCACAAGTTGTAAACCTAGTGCTAAGACCTAATCCAAAAACTAAGGTCTAATCCTAGCACTATGCATCTAAACCCTAACACTAAAACATATACTTAAAAACCTATGGTGTAAAAATCCCAGCGCAAATACAAGCCATATATTAAATCATGTTAAGAAACTTTATTATAAAGTTCGGGTTAAGAATTAACCACAAAACAAAGGTTCGGACTTTATTATAAAACATTATAATAAAACTATAAAACCCAACACAACTAACCGCGTGGCTACTAAACCGTGTCAAAGAAGTTAAGACATGTGACAGTTTTGGTTTAAAAGACCACGGCGGAATATGTCAAAGCCGAAATTTGTTAAACCGTGTTTGCCATGTGAACAGGCTTAAACATAGCAGATAAGCCAGAAACCGTCGGGATCGACTGTGACCACCGGTCAAGACCGTAACCACCGGAAAGTATACCTATCACATGCTCTGTATTAAATCCTCTGCCCAGTTAGTTAGCCCGTTGGATAAGAAAACTTTATTATAAAGTATATTTTGGGTTTTTGTATTTATTTCAGCGCTAATGTCAAAGGTTCAGTATCCCTAGGTTTATGTAAATGAAGGAATTCGAGAACCTTATCCCATGTATAGCTCAACCAAATGCCAAATTTTTCTATCCATGGTTCGAATGCAACCTTGTTTAAACCATGAAAAAGCTTCATGAATGACATGGAATGTTTTTGAACTTCAGTTTCAGCAGGACAGAGGCGAATTTGTTTTCAGCATAGTTCAACCGTCGGGAGTCAAAATTGAGCGCAGAGACAGGCGTCAGAAAGGATAGAGAGAGTATTTTTTGTTTACAGAGTCTAGAAGTGCCTGCGAGCACAGTCATTCTGATTCATTTCTGTGGAAATAAATTCCTCATGATCAATCCTAATAAAGAGGACGCCCACTTGAAAGAGGACCCAAAGATGTAGTCCACCAAGGACGAACTCTGTAATCAATTGTTTGCTTCTTCTGCTCTCCATTTTATGTTGTGTTTTAATCATTTATTTGCTTTTTTTTTATGTCGTCTTTCACTTAAAAGCTTTCTTCAGTTAATAATCAATCTTAAGGACAAACTAATCAAACTACCTCAGCACTTTAATCGATTACATTCAGATCACATCATTAATATCTTGACATCTTCATAAGGTTAGAGAAAACTTAGCATCTTCCTTAATGGCATGCTTAGCACCTAGGGATTGAATGAGGTTCATTGAAGTCACAAGAATATTTTCCATCTTAGCTAATGAAATATTGACTTCAATGACAACCTTGATTAACATATTTTATTTTCTTGATCACCACATTATCAAAATGAGAAAGTTTACATTTGTACACAACTTCTTCTGGAAAATTGAGAAAAACAACAAAAAAAATTGGAACCCCCAGTAGCATCGTTCCACATCTTTATTACAATGAGCCTTCCCTATCTGCGATATCCATATAACCTCATGGGTAACTAAAACACAAAAAAAAATCATATGAAATAGAGGATTGCCTACATAATAAGCATAAAAAAGACATTGAAATATGGTGAAACGCTTCAAATTTTGATAATCCTCGATCTCTGAAACATTTCATTCTAAAAAATAGAGTATCTGATCAAACTTAGCAACTCGCTACAACCATATTTTGAAAGTTGATCAGCCAAATTATTCTGTTCCCTAAAGATGTGTGAGATAGATAATCTATTAAAGGACATCATCAATGACCTGGTACCTTCCATCCAATTCACCAGTGTTGGAGCCTCTAAAGCATGTCTCTAGTTTTCCCACTCAACAATGACTTTTGAATCACCATAGACATCAATCTATGATATTTCCATCTATATGGCACAAAATAGGACGCCCCACAGAGTAAGGAGCTCAGCTCTCGAGTTGGATCCTTTGCCACTGAACCATTTGAAATAAAAGTAGTTTCCAGTCCTCAAAACTTTAGACAAGTTTCTCTTTTTCATCTTCTCCTTAATAGGACATATCTTTAAATAATGCCATAACCTTAATGGAGGTGCTCCTCACATATTGAATAGTACGTTCAAAGAGAACATCATTTCTCGCTCTCCATATCCCCATATGACAACTACGTTTCTCGCTCTCCATATGCCCCATATGACATAGAACGATAGTGCTTTGTATGGCTTTTACGCCCAAAACCATAGTGTAAGGAAGGAATCAATAGAGGACCTATCCCGTGATACGCTCATGTTAAGGATATGGCCTACCCCTATCCATATCACAACTGCAAAGGGACACTTAAAGATCATACATCGTGGAGCCAAAGGGTGGCCATATTGGTTTCCCCTCCTTATAAATGCCCCTCTCACTTGTTATGTTGTATGTTGATATGAAAAATTAGAGAAGACATTGTCTTAATATTTCTGATTTACTATTTACTCTCTTTAAACTCGAATGTCATTTGATGGTAAAGTTGTACTCTTTAATGCACAAATTTTATGTATTAGAACGGTAAATTTAGAAATTATTTCAGTTTCATTTTGTGTTTTCAAGTAAGATATTGTTTTCAAGTTTTCATATTTCTAATTTTATTGCAATGTGGTAGACTGATCGTGGCATAGGAACAATCTCGGGACAGGTAAACAAATAACAATTTTAGTTTCATATTAGTTTCTTTATCTTTAGCAAAAAAAATTATATACTTCATGCTTCTTATTATTTTATAATGTGGTAGGATGATCGCGGAAAGGGGCCAACCGAAGAACATGTAAAGTATCAGCCTTACTCTATCTTCAGTATTTTAATTCTTTACATAATTGAAATAATGTTAATTTTGTTCAAATATGCAAACGCCTTGCCATGGTGCACGTGATGATTCCCTTGACGAGGAAGAGTTATGTTCATCCCCATGTCCATTGGTGTTGCTTCGAAAAAAGGCGCTAAACGCAACCAAGGAACTTGAGCGTTTGGTAGACATTGTGCCTCAAACACCTGAATTAGGAAAAAGGATAAGACAAGTTATGACCCAGCTAGAAACATATAAGGTAATAACAAAAAATCAAAAGGATATTTTTATTGTGCTACATGAGATCAATAGTGATAGGTTGATTATGATATTTTTTTACATTAACTAAACTAACAAAAACATTCTTTTGTATGTAGCATTTTCTGGAACCTATTGTCCCCAATGTTGGGGGTAGTGGGACACAAAGGCAAGAGAATCTCGAGGAATCCTCTCATACACCTTGTATGCCTTTAGGTAGCAGCCAAGAAACGCACCCCCAAGAAGACACACAGCCAACCGTTGAACGTGGTGGCAGTGATGAGGTTGATATGGCCAACTTTATTATTGCATTTACTGGAGCTACACGTGTCACCTCCATAGGGACCATTCCAGGCATGTTTTTGCTGAACAATGAAGGTGTTCCTATAAAGTAAGTAGAACTCCCAGGTAAGTTTTAATATTTTAATTGTTTCATGTACTCTATCTAAAACATATTTTACCATGATTATTATTTTTAAATTAATGATAATATATTTTTCTGTGTAGGAAACATTGATTTCTACAGGGCCTTGGAGAGCAAGGCATTGGTAATTTTTGGCCCAACCATACGCACAAGGTGGAATTCCTAGAATTCCAACCTGAAAAAATAACTTCTAGATTATCTAGAAGGCCTTTTTGGGGCAAGCACATTTGATAAAACAGCGGTCGCCTAGGCAGTTGGAAAATATCTGAAATATACGCAGGACACCTATAGGACGCTCTTGCAAATTAACTCTAGATACGATCGTCCTCTCACAGTTCCAGAGAGGGAGTGGAGAGCACTCATCGATGATGGAAAAGAGAAAAAGGCAAAGAATGAAGGAAAAATGCTAACTGGACCCGCAAGGTAAATTACAACTTTAATTCAATAGCTTTAATTTTCTCTATGTCTAAAATAAAAGTGTGCTACATAACTAACTTCAAGATTTTGATGATATTTTTCCTGACACCTCGAAGGCAACCAAATCTAGGATTGAAAAAAAACGCCATCACAAGCGAGGCCAGGGCGGCTACTTGAAATTAGCCGCATGAATTGTAAGTAGCTAAAAATCTTATAATTAATTGCATCACCTTCCAACATTTTTGTAATCTCATCAAATAACATTAAAATTACACAATCATATGTAATGTAGGGTTGTTGAAGATTGCAACAAGAAACAGTGAAGGAGGCATCTTGAAACATTATTCCTGATCCTAGTTGGAAAATAATCACCTAAACTAGGTGGGGCCCACACAGGTAATTTTTGGCGCAAAGTCTATTTTTAGAATATGTCTATTTTTAGACATGTCGATCATATTCTATGAGTTGCAGGATGCTATTTGTGGACGGTTAGTCAAGTTGGAAAAATATATGGACTTCTACTTTTAGACATATTGGGCGGAATCTATTTTTAGATTGCCAGTCTAAAAATAGATATGTTAAATATTATTAGCTCTTAATAATATTTGGACTCTAAACATTATCTTATTCTCTTGGAGCACTTCAGTTAAGTGCACAGATGTGGCACAGGAGCTGACAGAAGGAATTACGCTATTCCTGAGGGTTAATTAGAGCTATTGCATGGAGGACTTCAGTTAGAACTCATGTGACAGAGTTTGGTGGAGTTGTAGAAGTAGTTGGTGGAGTTGTATTTAGTTTAACTCAGTTAGACTCAATTAAGCTAGTTGTATCTAGTCTAACTGATTGATACACTAGTGAGAGTGGTGTGAATTAATTAGTTAATTAATTCACTAAATAATAACTCATTAATCAACTAAATAATACATCATTTAACTACAGTGCATGGACAGTTCAGTGGAGACCAGTGGAGAGGTAGGTGAAAGAGCAAGTGTGACTATCAGTTGTGACTATAGCGTTGCATGATTTTGCACAACACATTGATGGATATGTCTATGAGGATTGCGCAGTGCAAGCCAGGTGGATTAGAGTTCATCCAGAGCCATTCTTCATCAGGGATTGTGCAGTAGAGGCAGGCTAGCAGGTGGCAAAGATCGGTGCATGGATTTGCAAGATCGGGCCTGATTAGCGTGTAGTGATTGGATTGTACTAACAGCTTGTGATAATCTTTGTATGATGATTGTTACATGATCTCTATGACATATATTATATACAGATAATTTGGGTTTTCATCTTCAGGCTTTCCCGTTAAAACAACTGTGTTAATGTGTGTGAATTTTTATGGTTTCATGTGTGCATTGTAATTGTCTTTATTTCCGCATGTGATGATCAATGGTGGAATAGATACTGTATTGTGCATGAAGTTAAAATAGTGTGTGATCAGGAGAATCTTGGATATAACGCATTAGTTATATAATTCTGCATGGTATCAGAGTGTTGATCATTGGAGCAATTGCAATTATTGAAACAGTTGAGTTTTGTGCTAGTGGAATTCGAATTTGCAGTAGTGTTTTCTTGGTGTCGAAGTTGAGCATTCATTGAAATGTCTTTCAAAGGATTGTGATTGGAGTATGCCCTTGAGGTCAGCTTGAATTATATTGCATGGAAGGACAGGATGGACGTAGTGCTGGAGGATAATGGGTTGAAGGAGTTCATAGATGCAAAAATTCCAAAACCTGCTTCTAGCGATGCAGCCGCGATTGATGCATGGCAAAAGAAGACAGAAAAATGTCAAAGAATTCTATTGGAAGGTGTGAAGGATCACATAGTGTTCAGCCTTCATGGTAAAGCTTCTCCATTCTTGATGTGGAAAGCTTTGGCATACTTTTTCCAAAGCAAAAGCGACCAAAGGAAGTCAGCACTTAAAGACAAGCTCAGGAAAATAAAAATGGAGAAGAATGACAGTATTCCGGTATACTTGACAAAGTTTGTCCACTGCAGGGATGAGCTTGGGAGTGTAGGAGTTAGTGTGGATGAATAAGACTTGGTGATCTTGGCTCTCCTTGGGCTTCTGAAGAGTTGGCATAGCTATGATGACTTTGTCAATGGACGGGAGAAACTGCCAGGATGGGAGCGACTTTGGTCGGATCTTGTGCAAGAGCAGATAAGGCGGAGTACCAGGGATGGCTCTTCATCAAAGAATGATGATGAAGAGGATTTCGCCTTGGCTGCCAAAGCAAGGAAAGGGAAGGAAAAGAAAAATCCTTCTCAATCCGGTGTGGATGGCAAAGAGCGTGACATGTCCAAAGTGAAGTGTTTTCACTATCACGAGCATGGGCATTTTGCCACTAATTGTCCACAGAAGAAGAAGAACAAGAAAGCTGCCGGAGATGTAGCTGGTGAGGCTCTTGGCTCGCTATTTGAGCTGGACTTCTCATTGATCGCATGCATGGTGTCTAGTACATTGGGATCGGGGTGGTATTTTGATAGTGGCGCTTCCTTTCACATGACGGGAGATGTGAATCTTTTCAGTGACTTGGTGGACAAAGATCTCCAGTTGCATGTTGAGTTGGGTGACAATGTACAATAAAATGCGACCGGAATTGGTACCATTACCTTTCAGAGGGAGTCAGGTAAACTCATTCTTTTACAAGATGTAGTGCATGTTCCAGGTTTAAAGAAGAATTTAATCTCAGTCGCAATGTTAGAGGATAAAGGGTATGATGTTGTCTTTAGTGAAGGGAAAGTTTTCCTTTGGTACAAAGCAACAGGACAAGTCAAGAAGGTTGGGATTTGAGCGAATAATCTCTACAGACTTGAAGTAGATGGGATTTCTACGGAGCTTCCTATTGTTGGGAAGTGCAAGAAAGACATGCAATTGAAGCTTGAGAGGGAGCAGGATTTGCATGCAGGTAAGAGTGAACCTCAGGATGTGGAGCAGACACAAGATGAGAATCATGGAGTGGGAGCAACCACTCATGTAGAGAAATTTTGTGCTAGATGGGCAGAGGGAGTGCATGTAGCTATACCACCAGGTGAGAGGTGGGGCGACATGCATGATTAATTCTAAGAGGAGATTTCTAGGTAGGATTCATTGAGATGGTGTGGATCTCATGAATTTAACCTGGCTACGAGGTTCCCACAGAGCAACAATAGCATGATCAGTTGGATTGATGCAGGCAGATCAAAGTGACAGTGTCAGATACTGGAGCGCAGTTCAGAGTGGGTAGCAAGTGCAGAGTGCATGGGTGCAGAGTTCAACAGCGCAATGGTTCCTGAAGACATGTGCAGTTGGTACCAGTAGAAGTCAAAGACTTTGATGATAGATGCATTAGAATGATTGAGTTGTTTGGAGCCTTTTCAGTTTTGGAAGAGTTGCAGAGCAGATGCATGGAGTTGCATGGTGCTTGCAAAGGTTGCAGGGTGAATGCATGGAGTTGCATGTCGCATGCAAAGACAGTCCTTTCTTGTTGAGAGGGAGTGTTGAAGGTTGCAACAAGAAACAGTGAAGGAGGCATCCTGAAACATCATTCCTAATCCTAGTTGGAAAATAATCAACTAAACTAGGTAGGGCCCACATAGGTGATTTTTGGCGCAAAGTCTATTTTTAGACTATGTCTATTTTTAGACATGTCGATCATATTCTCTGAGTTGCAGGATGCTATTTTTGGATGGTTGGTTAAGTTGGAAAAATATATGGACTTCTATTTTTAGATATATTGGGTAGAATTTATTTTTAGATTGCTAGTCTAAAAATAGATATGTCGAATATTATTAGCTCTTAATAATATTTGGACTCTAAACATTATCTTATTCTCTTGGAGCACTTCAGTTAAGTGCACGGATGTGGCATAGAAGCTGAAAAAAGGAATTACGCTATTCCTGAGGGTTAACTAGAGCTATTGCATGGAGGACTTCAGTTGGAACTCATGTGACAGAGTTTGGTGGAGTTGTAGAAGTAGTTGGTGGAGTTGTATTTAGTTTAACTCAGTTAGACTCAGTTGAGCTAGTTGTATCTAGTCTAACTGATTGATACACTAGTGAGAGTGGTGTGAATTAATTATTTAATTAATTCACTAAATAATAACTCATTTATCAACTGAAAAATACATCATTTAACTACAGTGCATGGACAGTTCAGTGGAGACCAGTGGAGAGGTAGGTGAAAGAGCAAGTGTGACTATCAGTTGTGACTATAGTGTTGCATGATTACACCACAAATTGATGGAGATGCCTATGAGGATTGCGTAGTGCAAGCCACGTGGATTAGAGTTCATCCAGAGCCATTATTCAGTAGGGATTGTACAGTAGAGGCAGGCTAGCAGGTGGCAAAGATCGGTGCATGGATTTGCAAGATCGGGCCTGATTAGTTGTATCGATTGGATTTTACTGAGAGCTTGTGATAAGATTTGTATGATGATTTTTATATGATCTCTATGACATATATTATATACAGATAGTTTGGGTTTTCAGCTTCAGGCTTTCCCGTTAAAACAACTGTGTTAATGTGTGTGAATTTTTATGGTTTCATGTGTGCATTGTAATTGTCTTTATTTCTGCATGTGATGATCAATGGTGGAATAGATTTTGTATTGTGCATGAAGTTAAAATAGTGTGTGATGAGGAGAATCTTGGATATAATGCATTAGTTATATAATTTCTACAAGGGTGATGACTTTGGAATGGAAACCACAAATGAAGATAGAGAGATCGCTTTCTGTTTCGGAAATCAAGCTGTAGCTAAACGTCGTGGAATCTTGGGACAGGTCCCAAGATCTAGAATACCTGATAAGGTAAAATGTTAACCTTTCAATATGTTTGTTTTCGTCTATAAATTTAATGTCTAACAACTTTGTTTAAATCAAGGGAGAAACACTTTCAACGATCCAAATTGTTATCACAAAATCATACCTGATAGGCCGCTTATCAAACCAATCTTGTGCAACTATTTCAAACTAATATTTTGGTTGAGGCTTAGCCTCTTCAACCTGAGAGGGCTCTCTCAAGGGTTTATGATTTTTGATAAATGTGTAGATGGCTAACTCTAATGGGATAAAAATAGATAAATGATATAAACTGGTTGTAAATCACATTAGCAAGTGTACATTGGGCTTATGGAGTCATAATAGCTTCAGAAAAACCAAAATAATCTACCTAGCATGGAAGTCAAGGCATATCATAGTTCAAGTCAAGGAGAACACATGTAGAACAGTGAAACACACAGTCAGTTTGTCTATGAAGGAAGTTAGAGCATCATTGATTAATTCTGAGTAACATAAGCAAACACCACTGTAATATAATATTGAAAAGATGCCATTAGAACAAGAACATACAAGAACTCCTTATGAATCTTGAGTTGTCTACGTAGAAATTCTGTATTAGGCTGAAAACAATCACTTACATAAAATAAAGTCTTTTTACTAACAAATGTCCAACCCTTAGCAATTCGACTTCTTCCTCTTTATAGATCATTTACAATCATAGGATAACCTTGTCATTAGCTAGATACATCAAATTCCTACCTACGACACCTATCCTAACCATATAACATGGTATTTATTACATAAGACAGCTGCAAACCTAAAACAGAGTCCTATTACAAGTAGGATTAGGACTCTTTCACTTTATTTAAAATGACTTTATCTAGACTTAATTACATCATATGCCACTTGTATTTTCATGAGGTCGAAACCTGATGATGAGCTCCAAACTGTTATGACCATAATGTTTATGATGTTGATCTCTTGCGATCTAGGAAATTGTCTCCCTGTTCTTTAGGCTTTGGATTCTTTAATCTTTTGAGGAATTATGACCCTTATGAACCATGATTTCGATGCCATTTGTTGTCAAGAACTGAAAAGGCATATGTCCAAAGTTATCCCCTAGTGCCAGCTATTCAAAATCCACTTCAAACTCTCCAAAATAGTGAAACAGGCATGCGCTACGAAAACAACCCAGTTTCGTAGCGCTTTTCGTAGTGTAGTGTTTTTAACCATTTTCCTTAAAAATTTTGGCTTCTTCTTTTTAGATCTATCTTCCTTGACACTTAACACAATTCCCTTAGCAATTTCAAGTGAAAATTCACATTTTTTCCCTTCCAAAATTTAATAGAGAGAGTGAAAAATCATGCTACAGCAGTTTCGTAACGCATTTCACTCATTTTGCACTGTTGGCGCTATGAAACTGCTAAGTGAGCAGTTTTGTTCAAAATTTTCAAAATTAAAATTTGAAAATGTGCCAAAACTCCAAATCAACCTTCTTCTAACATATAAAACAAATATATCAAGTGAAAAATACTTTCATAACAATATTCATGAGATTCCTTATTCATTTTCAAATTTTTCCTGTTTTTCCCTGAAAATTAGGTCTTGGGAGAGAGCCTATATCTCCTAATCCATGAGGTAGTTTGAAAAAATGAAGGAGGTTTTTGTATGCCATTATGTCTTGAATAAAAAATTCTCTTGGTTTTTTAACAACACATCTCCTTCTGTCCATAAACTTCTTTTGAAAAACATGTGTAAAACAGGAAAACTCTGTTTCTGAAAATAGGGCTTCAATGAAATCCTTGTATCTCCCAATTGATAACACCTGTGAGAAATTTGAGAGAATTTTTTGTAGTTGGGGCTATGATGAAGACAAACCTCTTTCATAATTCCAAAAAACTTTTTCATTTGGCCAGAAACTGAACTTGAAGTTGACTGCTAAAAAGTCATGTAAAGGACAGTTTAGTAACAATAGTTTCATAGCGCATTTTAATTTATCAATTTCTCCCACTTTATAATGAATTTTAAGAAAATGAGAGAGGTTGTTATAGCTAGATCTATTATGAAGAAAAACCTCTTTCATATTTCTAAAATTCATTTTTCAGTTTCTCAGAAACCTCCTTTGAAGTTGAAAGCTACAAAACTGCGTTTTTGTAGTGTCTGTAATGTATTTTCTACATTTTGCACTACGAAAGTAGCAGCGCTTTCATAGCACAAATCCTCTTTTTTGAACTAGCAGCGATACGAAATGGAATATTCTTGGCTAATTGCATAAATTTAACCCGAAACCTTATGGATTGACCCCTAGATGAAAAATATGAATCTTTGATCATGGAATGGACCTAGAAGGACTTTATTTAAACTTAAATGATGACCTTTAAACTTATACAAACTCTAACCTACCCTTAACCAAATCCTAAAATGACTTCCAAACCCATTTTAGACCATGATCAAAAATAGATTTGACACAATGATGTTTTGAAATTTTTTGGGTGATAACATAAATAACCGAGTTGTAGAGAAGTGCGTTGAAAGTGAAATATTGCCATAACATGGTCCTCACGTGCAACCTAATCATTCCAGTGGGGACCAGGTCAAAAATGCTACTATCAATAAGGGCCACGACGGTAATTAATTTATACTTATAATTTTTTCTAATTATACATTGAGGGTTGTGTCCTTATAACATTTTTTGTTTAAATGACAGAGAATGTTGTACTTGAGCATCCTACCACTAGAGAGGAACATAGGGCAACAGTTCCAACGGTGACAACTGGTGCACTAGGTAAATAATGTCATTGCAATTTATTTTTATTAATATTACCGAACTACTTCAATGATGCTCCATCACTGCATGAGACCAAACATCGTCAGTATGCAACTAGGTCAGCTATGCGGGAAAGGCACAAAACAGAAGTAGAGAACAATGATGTTGATGATGTAGTTAGGAGCTTTAGAAGTAGGAATAAGAAAAATAAAATTTGATAATGTAAAATATTGTATTATTATAAGACAAATGTTACCATACTTGGAACCTTTTTTGTGTTATATAAAAACTCATTTATCATACTATTTTTATGCCAAGCATTTTCAATTTTTTCTTCTGTACTTTTTGTTGCATTGTTTTTTAATTAGTTATTGAATATTTTTTTTGCTCATGAAAGCAAAAAATGAAATATAGATTGGGTATTGGGGAATTAGGAGTGATGTGAGGGGGGGAGGGGACATAAGAGCTTCTACCTTCATGTGGTTGGCCCTATTTAGCAGAGAATAATTTATTAGAGTGATTTAATCTTGCAAAAAACCTCCCTCAATCCAACGTAGCAGAAAAAAATTCATTGTTGACTTAGTTTCTACTCTTTCAGATCATGGGAAACTTGTTCCAAGTTCAAGCGACTCCAATAAATTGTTCTTGAAACAAAGAGGAGCTTATTCAGGTATGTTTTAACATTGTCAACATATGTTCTAACATTATCATAAGAATGCATCTTAGAGTAAAAAATACTACAAATATTATTTGTATTTATTGTATAGATAATTATGGATTTTGAATGACTTGGCAGTGCAAGTACAAATCCTCTTGCATCATGAGAAATACAACTTGTCAACCAGGGTCATGTCTAGGATATTTTTTCTTGTGCGCTTGACCAGGTTCATAGTGTCACATTTTTTAAGTTCCTTGACAGTTCATAATTCAAGATGAAGCTTGTTCATGATTATTACATGTGTTTTTGTATATATTTTTTCCTCTATTTGATTGTAAGTTTGACATGCTTTTAAAAATTTAAACATTTTTTGTTTTTTATACTAATATTTTATGTGAAGTTTCATGTGAATAAATAACATATTGTTACAATCATAGTTTAATATTTTAGAGAATGTAAGGTTTTAGCACCTTCTTGGTGGTTTACATCATATTTTGACTTGGCAGCATGCATTCTTCCTGTTTCAACTATGTGCAGGAAGAATGGTGCTAGAATCATGTCCCCATCAAATGTTAGTTTGGGACTGAGAAAATAATTTGGTGACATCATGGCATCATGGTATGGTGTCCATGTAATAGGAGACCGAGTACACTTTGTTTCTTATACAAAGTGTAGGGAACAACATCCTTGACAGGAGGATCAAAATCCCTATAAAATGATAAATCCAAAATTATCCCAAACTTAGGGCCTATTTCTTAGGTGTCTCTCAAGCACCCTATTTAGGCTTGTAACTCCTATGGATATGATAGAAGCTTATACATACAAGCAGTACTAGTTATCCTAGTTACTATTGTGTTGTTAGTATTATCCCTAATAAGCTGAGCTTCCATTGCTTGTTGAATATGTAGTATTAGCACTCTTTACACTCTGTATTAGCACTATGTAGTTGGAGTCATAGGTTCCAACTGCTTACTTGTTATTGTTATGGTGATATAACCACCATTGTATCATATCCATCTTATCACATTCCCTTTGGTTGTAGTTAGGTACAAAGGAACTCCAACCAGTTCCAATTCCTTCACTTCCAGTTACAAGGACCATTGGAATAATTGGCACATACCATGTTGGCTCAATTTTTTGTCCATCTTCATTCAAGTAGTCCAAGGGTACATCATCATATTTTGGGAACAAGAAGTGTGTTATTGGTGATAGGTATGTGAAAAAATATCGAGCGCTTGTTGGACATTGGGTTCAACGCTCCTATTGTGTTTCACGACATGGAATAACTGCCTCTCGTGGATCCTAACTCTGGCGATTGTAGCGGAGACTAACTCTGGTGATTGTAGTAGAGACTAAGGCCTGCAGGTTTTAGTCTAACGACAATCGTGATCCCAACAAGTGGTATTAGAGCAACAGTTCTCGAGTTTGAAACTCACCCGAATCGCGTTGGGGGGGAGATTGTTGGACATTGGGTTCAATGCTCCTGGTGTGTTTCACAACATGGACTAACCGCCTCTCATGGATCCTAAATTTGGCGATTGTAGCAAAGACTAAGGCCTGCAGGTTTTGGTCTAATAGTAATCGTGATCCCAACAGCGCTTGCATGATCTTTTCCACCCTGGCCTCTGGTACCAAATTTCCCTAGTGGAGCAAGGAGGTTAATGTTGTTACTTCCAACAAAATCTTGTGCCATTCCAATAATTTTGCTAGCAAGACTTTGCTTACCATGATGGTAAGCAGAATGCTCTGAGACATAACCTGAGAATTGAGAAACCTTTGCTTGCATAACAAAATTTCTCTTGAAAGAGAAAAAAAATATTTTCATTTTCTCTGGTTTCAAACCATCAACCATGGATGGGATGGATCTTTGCAAATCAGCCATGGAAAATAGGATCAGTTTCTTGTTTACAAAGTCGATGTACTTGATAAGCATGTCATTCTGGTCCAAATATGTTCTCGACTTAAAATTTCTTAGCCAGTTCTTTCCGGCCTCTATTTTCTTCTTGTTAAAGGCCAATTAAATTGCATCTCCATCTTCCTCATTTATCCACATGAAGTCTTTTTTATGTTTGTCCAAATTTTTAAAATATTCTTTCCCCTGTTTAGAAGTACTTGTAGCGAGACCTTTATAGTACTTTATGGTCCATCATGATGCTGATCCACCCAGATATTATCTTCATTATTCACACTCGGGCATGGTATAGAAAGACAATGCCCATCCATTTTTATGGGTTTCCTTGAAAATAGGAGTAATGAATTCAACAAGAAATGAAGGAATCTTAAGTAGAGATGTCCATAAAGAGTGTATGAAGTTGATCAACAATCCTTTTATGTGTGAACAATCATGATCCTGATATTTTATAATCATAAGATGGCCATATCTCAGAGATTTGACACTGTCATATTCCTTTCCATGCTGCAGACCAAGGATTTTCTTGATATGTAGAATCTCATCGTTTTCCATTATCTATTTATGGATGGATTCCCTTACATTCAGAAACTTACCTATGAGGGGAAACACACCATAATGAATTCAACCAACAACGGCCAACCCTGCCATCACAAGGGCCTTGGCTGAATCTACCTCAGTTGAAATTAGAGTGCATTTCTCAAAATTCTTGCTTCCTACATCATTTGTATCATCAAGCTTGGTGATACCAGTTAACCTTTGTCTATTGGTTCCATCAGTTTTCTTAAGATCATTACTCTATTTGAAGTCTTCCCATGATAATATGTTCTCAAAACTCCACATTTACCAACTTTCTTCAAAAACTCTTTAGAGAGTTCAAACTTTGAACCAAAGGTGTTCTGACGATTTGCCAGTGTCTCCTTGGTTTGGGATTCAAATGCAGGATTATCAATCAAATAATTGACAAAGATCCATAAATGATTCTTTATCATGTGTGCTTTCACCGCAACTGTATTTTTCTTCTTATTTAAAATGTTCATCACATGGGTTGTGATCTAGTTTGCTACTAAATCAACGTGGGAACCACCTTTAATGGTAGTTATTCCATTAACAAAGTTAACCTGTTGCCTACTTGCCTACATGTACATTACAATTCACAATCCAAGTTTGGTGTGTTGTAGCTACAAAGGGATAAATTATAATAGGCTTCACATGTTTTGTGTGGGAATGCTAGCATAAGGCCTCCAAGATACCAAAATTACCCTCTTTCTATGAGAAAGACAAGTTGGAATGGTGTTGTGACTATTGGGATAAATCTACAATATGGAATGGTGATGTGACTATTACGGGTAAATTTGAATTGAATTATACAGTCCCACTCTTTCAAAATAAATTTTATCAACATTTATCTTAGTTTTCATGTTATAACAGAAGAGGTCTTGTAGCAGAAAATTGACATTGGATGGATTGTTGTTGAATTTAGTTCCACCTGTGCATGTGCCAAATGTTTAGCAATAGTAATGGCCAATTTCACAGGAACAATATACCATATAGACTTTGAGGAGAATTTTATAATTTTATGGTGAACTGGGAGGTATCTGACTGATCCATGAGAATTTTTTGGGCATTGGAAGGAGTAGGTGATAAACACAAAGCCTTCTCTTTGAGAGGGTCTGGAGGTTCACAAAGAATTGGTAGACTGAATTTTGTTTTTCATTCTACAGCTGAGGTACTAGTGTCTGTACCTCATCTCTTTTCTATGTGGATAGTTAGTTGATTACTTCTGCAAGTAGTAGTGAACTTAGAAAACCAAGTGAATCTTAGGGAGGTCCCCTATCATTGTCTGGAGTTAGAATATTGTGGTGCTCTTGAGGATTTATTTGAAATTTGTACCATTGATATTTTTTTACCATTTGTTGCACAGGGTCACGATTTGGATCAAAACCTAATCCTTTTCTCTATGTTTGTCTTACAGATGAAAGGTTTGATGGATATTAATAGATCAAAGAAACTTTTAAAAACTACTTAGGGTTTGAGATGTGATCAATTAAAAATGTTGGTGAAATTTAGACGAGATAAAATCAATATCAGAAACTTTCGGTAAAAATCACATATAAGAAATTTGTGTCGACATGTTTCGAACCAGCCAGTGTGGTTCTGATGATGAACCACACTAGCTGGTTCGAAATGCGTCGACACAAATTTCTTATATGTGATTTTTACCGAAAGTTTCTAATATTTATTTTATGGATCACAGAAGCCAAATTCCTGAGATAAAATCAGCAAAGGGTGATAAATATCTATGATGTTTTAAGGATTAATCTCAGAATTAAGTTATGATGGCTGAATAGTTGAATCTGTAACGTCTTGAATTTCCAAATACAATGCCGTGCAGTTGATGAATTGCAAACCAAGTGTGGAATGACACTCCCAATAATGCGTGCATGTGGAGGCCACCAACTCAACTGATAATGTCAGCGTAGGTCTTGCACTCTACAAACAGTTTCAATATGAGAAGGTTCAGCTAATATTCATCAGCTTAGGTCTTGCAATCCTTTTTCATACCTTCCACTACTCAAGATAGAATTTTCACTCTTTGGGCACTGTGAATTTGATAATTTTTCAAATTTGGCATCAATATTGAGGAGTTGATACCAATTTATTGTGGACCAAAGGTAGAGAAAGATGAGAAAATCTAAATGAATTTTCTAGTTGAGCTAAAGAAACCAAAAGATTGATCTTGAAACATGAATCAATTTTAATTAATTGTGCCATGGAAGAAAAGTTACCTTGTAGAAAAGGTAGCTTGTAAACTCAGTTGCACCTTAGAAATTTAAATGAATATAGATTCTCCTTGTATAGAATAATAATTTTAGACGCGCTCAGTTATACATTAGAATTCACCATCGACTCTATTCCTTCCCTAATTATAGGCATGATGTGTATATGCATACAATTTTTTACATGATACAAATACATATAAAGATGTTAATTTTTTATAGTTAATTGTATTAAGTAATATGTATTACCTACTCATCATAAGGTGCATCTTTAGCCATTGTTTCCATTCTTGCATAATTAAGGTATTTCCCTTGAACCATGGATCTTTTGGGAATAACCTACCTATTTTGTTCAATGACCTTCATTATCTTGACTAAAGCTAATTGAAGACCCCCGTTAACATTTTCAAGCTTTCAGGATTATTCTTAATAGCTTACTTTGTCAGTTTGGAGAACATGTGTTTTCTTATTGTCGAGCTTTGTTTAGGTCTATGGAAATTTCATGCAATGTTTTTAACTAGCCTGGAAAGTTTTTCATTTTATCATGGTTGGAAAAAAAATGTGAAGTCAGGTAAGATTTCCATTAGGTAATCTCAAGCCTTATCCACGGGATACAACATGATGAAAATGAAATGAAGAATATACTTGTTTACAAGAGAGTATTTTTATAGGTTTCATACCTAGCCCTACTGGTGTGTATTCCTATATGATGGATTTTACAATTTTGCCTTATGTTCCACATGTCAAGCGCAAGATGTGACCACATTCTTCATAGGATTATTTTTTTTAAATTGTTTTGAGAAACATGTCCCAAGGTCAGTGTTGCAATGCATAACATAGACTTCCTTTAGCTTAGGTGCTACAATGAAGAGTTATATATCAAAATTCTCCCAAACTTTCACCTAATCTGACCCCTTTTCCTTAACATGCACAACAAGAACCATTAGCATACATATATAGCTTTATAATGGATTCATTAGCACCATTTGATTAGATATCTTCAGCTAAGCAGCTGCAAGTGGTGGGGTGTCTATTGTACCAAAGTAGTCCAAGATTTGTACCTGGCCTCAACGACTGTTGCATGCATTAGCACACATCCACAAACAGGAAAACAAGCACTAGCATGTCACTCGGTAGACTTGAACCTTGGTGGTGGATATATTAGCTACCTATTATTGTCAACCTAGCAAGCCACCATTGATAGATCAAAGCATGTTTTAAACAAGGTTTATTACCTGATCCAGGAGCATTAGGCTCAAGAAAATTCTTTGTATTTTAATAGACTTAGGGGTTTTGTGTTTTCAAGGGAGTTGGTTTCTTATATAATGTTTTGAGTGATTTTAATGAGAATTAATTAAATATTGTGAGGAATTTTGTAAATGTTCTCAAATGTTGGAGAACATGAGAGAATTAGGCTAGTTGAGAGTGCATAGCGATTGAGAGATTTAGGAATTAATGCTAAATTCTAAATTAGAATTGGTTTCATGATTTTGTGGATGAAAGAGGATCCTTATGGATTAAGTAGAAATTTTTGGATTAAAGAGGATTCTCAGGAATATGTTGAGAAGATAAAGGATCTGAAACCAAAAATAGTTTCAGAACCTTTTGTATAAATTGTAAGCCTCAAAGGCATAAAAAAAGAGAAATAGATAGGTGGAGAGAGAAGTAGGATTTGGATTGAAGCCTATGGGCTATAAAAAAAAAGGCCACTAATTTGAATATCAGGCCAAAGGAAGAATTTCCTATGTAATTATTGTGTGTTAATACAAAGAACTCAATTTTTTGAGTTCGTATTTCATTTTTGAGTTATATGGTGTGCAGGTGAAATTGATAGAATCAAAGGAAGTCTATCAATTTTATATTGAGCTATAGGATTGATTAAATGTATGAGACTGTGTGTTTAATTGTGATTGTGAAATTGTGTGAATCAATCATATAATGGATCGATGTCACAATATGGTCCTTCACATTGATGTCAAATTCATATAGCGTAGAGGCAAGAAGGCTGGAGTATTGAATTGTAACGAATTAAATTGAGAATTCGAATATATGGCAAGATTGCAATTGAATTTAAGGTCGAAGATACTTGGAATCAAGTTTTAGATCTACTAAACCATTCCCACGAATAGGGAGGAATTGGAATCATATGTTCCAGATGTATATATATTGATGAGATGATTTAAGTTTTAAAACTTAAAGAGGGGCAATAACAAATCTGGAAGATTTAAGGAAAGAAGGTTGTTAGAGTGCGTTGGGGTTTTATTGAAATTATAAATGACGGAGATAGAATTGTTACAAACCCAAAATCTTCAATTTCTGAATTGCATGGAACTGGAAGTTAATGGCGAAGTGGAATAGTGAATATGGGTTTGAAAACCACCAAGGGTTTATCGCACTGCCTTGAAAGGGTAAGCAGTATTGAAGAAATTTACGCGATAGACCTCCGGAAGTGACATGTTGCAAAGCAATACCACCTATTTAGTGTTTTTTTGGAAGGATAAGTTGTCGGGCTTAATTTTATGCAATAGTCGTCCGATCAAAGGAGGCAAAGATCTGACGGTGTTCGCATCAAAAGCTGTGTAGAGGTTGACAAAAGGTGTGGACCTAACAATGAAAAAGGTATGTTTAAAATAGCATAGGTTTAAAACCTTAAACATTTTGTTTGATGGAATTCGACTGCCGTTGGATGGGAAGCGGATAGATCACGGGCAAAGATGCATTGACAATTATTGTGGGTAATTATGTTTAACCAAAGTCAAATTCGTAAGATACGAATCATTATAAGGTAGGTATCTTATATGGTTGGAAACATGAATTATGGAAAGGTAAGTTGGTATGATGTGGGCCCGAAGATTTTCTTTGGTGTTTTAACCAAAGTTGAAGTCGTAAATATGATTTTCCATAAAGTGGGTTTCGGTATATGGTTTTAACCATCAATTGAAAAGGTAAGCTTCCGCTTATGAGATTACCCTGTCTGAGATTTATTGGGGTTTTAATTTGAAAATCATTTTATATGTGTGTTGTGGGTTAAATGCAGTTTTGGCTGCATCATTTTGGTATCAGAGCTGGAAAAGCTCTTTTGGAGGTTAATTTTTTTTTTTTAATGCATGTGTGATAAAAAAAAATAGAGGAGATCAGATTCTAAATCTGATAAGCATCAGATATACAGAGTTGGTGTGTAACAGGCAATTGCAAAAGTACATGAGAACAGTACATTCAAAGTACTAGCAGTGGAAGAACAAAGTCATGCAAGGTGAAATCATTTTAATCTGGTTTGAAGATTGTAGTTGTAGAATTATGGTTGCAGACAAGATGAAAACAAAGAAAGATCCAAGTCTTAAGAAGTAGTGATGGAAGAACTGGTAAAAAAATTTCTGAAAGAAAGAAGGTGACTGACTGCAGCAGCCAAAAGAACAGAAGTTTCAAGAGAGTGAACCAAAATAATACCAAGAAAAGGTCAAGCTTAGAGAAGAAGCTTGATAGGGTATTGATTAGCAAAAGAAGATTGCTACAAGAGAAGGCTATGTTGCAGATCACCAATTGAGCATTGATGAGATCATGAGGAAGATGGCCATGGAGGCTCAGAGAAAAGGTTCTAAAGATAAGATAAGTGATGAGGATCAAAAGATAGATATTTTAGAGATGAAAGTACAATTGGAGGTACTACAGGAATGGTTACAAGAGACAAGGAATGAATGTCGAATACATGGATGGAGAATGAGGAAATGGGTTAGATGGAACCTATTGCAAAATAAATGGAATGCTAAGTTGATGAACAAGTTCAGAGAACTTGAACGAATACATATTTATTTTTTGGAAAAGGAAAGACTCAAAGGAGTTGAGTCACAAAAAATAGGATTTGCCAGAAACCAGAAAGTACATTGTGGAAGATTGATGCTTGAGGAAGAAAACGAGACTGAAAAGTCTTGTTGTTTTAAAACTAATTATTTGTGTCTGAATGCAGGTACATCACAGGATGTTGAACAAACTTTGAAATTTGTTAAGGAGAAGAAGTTGAATCTGAATTCTGTTCAGAATGATGCTGAGATAGAAAGATCTCAGAAAGAAAAGGAGATAGAGGGGTCTTATGGAAATATGCAGCAGAATATCGAAATAGAGGAAGAAGGACCATCTGATGATTGGTCAACAACAAGTGAAGGTGTGAAAAACTATGTAGAGCTTCCAAATTCTACCCCAATTGAAATTGTTGAGTTATATAGAAAGTTAGATCTTCAAAGAAGAGAGTTGGAAAAGTAGAGGATCTATACTCAGGATAAATTTCTGAATGTGAAAGACAAAGAAATTGTCATGAATGGCAGTCAGGAAACAGAGGATAAGGATGTAAGAATGATTCGGCAAATTGAAGAAGTTCATTATTGTGAACCAGAGCAGAGAGCCATTCTTGAAACAGATGGTAAGAAGAAGAGACTAGCTGACAGTCTCATGGAGAATTTAAATCAGCATACTGATGTGCTGACAAAGGAATTAAACAAAAACTCAAAGCGGCATACTGAAATGTTGCCAGAGGAGGAAGAGGCATTGAGACCTTGTATTTTTAATACTAATAATTCATGTGTTAATTATGCAAGAAAAGAAGGACAACAAATGGAAAATGTCAGAGAATATAATGAAAGGGAAACTATGTTAGATGAAAACATAGTGGAGGATCATCATTCTATCATGGTGATTGGAACAATGGAGATAACCTTGGAAGCTGAAAATAAAGATAGTGAAAATTTTCTGAGTCTTGAAAGAGACTTGGAACTACTAGAAGAATATTTGGTGACTGGATCATCAAATGAGACCATTGGGTATTGTGATTTTGAAATTGATAATTTGACTGTGTTTACAAGTGTTGCAGAAGACAATCCATCTCTTGGAGTTGTCTTGAATGAAGATGAACTGTTGTAGAAGAAGGAACTCATAAATTCCAAGGAAGGTGAGACAGTCATGTCTCATATGAAGGAACTTGTTATTATTGATGACAAGGAGGAGTTGGCTTGTCCGATTGGCCAAGAGAAGACTATAGGACAGACTTTTAAAACTGCCACAGTGATGGAGAATCAGAATTCTATTCTGATAAAGGATGAAGATATAGTGTTTGAAGAATTTGAATTGATTGCCAGAATCAATCAAGGAGGTGATGGACAATTACTGAAGATTGTTAAAGAAGAAGAAGGATATGTTGAAGCTAAATTGCAACATATTGATGACGTGGTCGAGATAAAACAAGTATAAAGGGAATGGCTGAAATGCTTGCAGAAAACTTTTGAACAAGAGAAAGGAATTGCAGACACTAAAGTGAAAATTCCTGAAGTAGTGGAAGAGATAGGAGCAGATACTAGTTTACCAAAATTGATTATGCTTGCTACTATACAAGGAACAATGAATTATTAGGTTGTTGTGGTTAAAGAATTAGAAGATAATTTATTTTTTTAAAATAAATTTGCAGGTGATAAGCAGAAGAAGGATATTGAAGAGGGAGATATCTTCAAAGATATTCAGGAAGCTTGGGAGGCGGCAACATATGCAGCAACATCTACAGCAATGTCTAGTGAAATATTTACAGCAGAAATTGAAAGTAAATGGACAGAGTATAACAAAAGGCAGAGTGGTTACCCTTCAGAAGATAACCTAGATATAGAGATTGAAAGTATAAGGAGGTTGATGATGAAGGTGTCTCAGAAAAATACAGCAGCAAGAAAGCAAAGTAACAACAGCAAAGAAAAGACAAGAACAGACTGTGAAAGCATAGCTAGCGGAAAGATGTAGAATAAAATATGGAAGCTTGGAAAAGTGCAGCTGAAGAATAATGCAACTTATGGACAGCAGCAAAACAAAGTATGGGATCCAGGAAGACAAAAATTAAAACCACGTGATCGGGAGATTATGATTATTTTTTACATTGAGAGTCTGATGCAGGAGCATTAGGCTCAAGAAAATTCTTTGTATTTTAATATACTTAGGGGTTTTGTGTTTTCAAGGGAGTTGGTTTCTTATATAACGTTTTGAGTGATTTTAATGAGAATTAATTAAATATTGTGAGGAATTTTGTAAATGTTCTCGAATGTTGGAGAACATGAGAGAATTAGGCTATTTGAGAGTGCATAGGGATTGAGAGATTTAGGAATTAATGGTAAATCCTAAAATAGAATTGGTTTCATGATTTTGTGGATGAAAGAAGATCCTTAGGGATTAAGTAGAAATTTTAGGATTAAAGAGGTTTCTTAGGAATTTGTTGAGAAGATAAAGGTTTTGAAACCAAAAATAGTTTCAGAACCTTTTGTATAAATTGTAAGTTTCAAAGGCATAAAAAAAAGAGAAACAGATAGGTGGAGAGAGAAGTAGGATTTGGATTGAAGCCTACGGGCTATAAAAAAAAAAGGCCACTAATTTGAATATCAGGCCAGAGGAATAATTTCCTATGTAATTGTTGTGTGTTAATACAAAGAACTCAATTTTCTGAGTTCGTATTTCATTTTTGAGTTATATGGTGTGCAGGTAAAATTGATAGAATCAAAGGAAGTCCGTAAATTTTATATTGAGATATAGGATTGATTAAATGTATGAGACTATGTGTTTAATTGTGATTGTGAAATTGTGTGACTCAATCACAGAATGGATCAATGTCACAATATGGTCCTTCACATTGATGTCAAATTCATATAGCGTAGAGGCAAGAAGGCTGGAGTATTGAATTGTAACGAATTAAATTGAGAATTCGACTATATGGCAAGATTGCAACTGAATGTAAGGTCGAAGATACTGGGAATCAAGTTTTAGATCTACTAAACCGTTCCCATGAATAGGGAGGAATTGGAATCATATGTTCCAGATGTATATATATTGACGAGATGATTTAAGTTTTAAAACTTAAAGAGGGGAAATAAAAAATCTGGCAGATTTAAGGAAAGAAGGTTGTTAGAGTGCATTAGCGTTTTATTTCAATTATAAATGATGGAGATAGAACTGTTACAAACCCAAAATCTTCAATTTCTGAATTGCATGGAACTAGAGAGAAGGAATAGCAGACAAAGTTCAGAAGTTTGGAACTGGAAGTTAATGGCGAAGTGGAATAGTGAAGATGGGTTTGAAAACCACCAAGGGTTTATTGCATTGCTTTGAAAGGGTAAGTAGTATTGAAGAAATTTACGCAATATACCTCCAGAAGTGACACATCACAAAGCAATACCACCTATTTCGTGTTAGTTTGGAAAAATAAGTTGTCGGGCTTAATTTTATGCGATAGCCATCCGATCAAAGGAGGCAAAGATCTGACGGTGTTCGCATCAGAAGTTGTGCAGAGGTTAACGAAAGGTGTGGACCCGGAAGTGAAAAAGGTATGTTTAAAATAGCATATGCATTTGAATATTAAATTCTATGGGTTTTGTTTCCAAGAATCTACAAGAAACTGGACTGATGTTGTAGGTAGTTAGCCTTCCAATGGGATTTTTTATTATATTTCAAGTCTGATTCCCATTCTCATGCCCATTCCATAGAAACAGGTAAAAAACATAGGACAACAGGGATGCCTCAAATATCATTTGAGAATCAGAATTTATAGAAGGATGTTTCTAAAGGAATGTGCTCAGCACTCTGTTACATTGTTACAATCCAAGCTTATGTATTGCCTCTGCTTCTGCTCCAGAAGGCCTATTGTTCAAGGCACTGTCATTACTCTATTGTAGCTTCATTCTAATATTTTCATGAGTTTCCTTCAGGCCTTTTGTAAAATTGTGAGCATCACACTCTTTTTATTCTTTGTTTCTGATAACTTGACCAAATAACACCTTTTGGAGCCCCACCATAAATTTACTCCCAAAAATGAACTTACATTGATGTATCTATTCATTAAATTAATATAAATGAATTCAATTTGAGATAAATTCAAATCCCATTGACCAATTGTTTCTCCAAATAAACTTCTCATCAAATTACCAATACACTAGTGAGAAACCTTTTTTTTACCATCCCTATATATATTATATGTGAATCTAAATTTCATTCGAAACCCATTTTCCTCCAAGGGGTTCTCCAAAACTAGTTGAGAAAATTAGCGTAACTGCCAGGTAATTTAATGAATAGATACATCAGCATAAGTTTTATTGGCATTGATATTCATTGCATTGTGTTTTTGGAGTAAGCATTAATGTACTTGATGTAATCCTTTAATATAGGGTTGTGATGCATCAGTGTTGATTTCTTCCACTCCAAAACACCAGGCTGAGAGAGATGCTTATGATAACAAAAAATTGGCTACTGATGTCTTTTATGCTATCAACTAGGCTAAAGCAGCTGTGGAGGCCAAGTGTCCTGGTGTTGTCTCCTGTGCTGACATTTTAACCATAGAAACTAGGGATTTTGTTGCTTTGGTGAGTGAATTTTGAAGTTAGTCTCTGCAACCTATTTCAAATTCTGATAGCTAGATTAACTAGTTCAAGTTCAACTTGAATTTGATATTGAATGATGGTATCCTTAAAGAAACAATACTTTCGATGTCAGTCATTCACTTGGCTTTGAGATTGTACCACTCATTCATTTGGTTTTGAGATGATATTTGAAGCAAACTTGACCAACTACTTGTATACATATTATACTATACAGGGTTGATTATTGTGGTTGATTTTGCCGATACATGCACACACACATATACACAGCCTTTGATATTATATTCTTCAGTAATCTTGTGTTGTTTTAGTCATGTACATTTTACAGGACTAATCATTGTTTTTGGTTGCTGATACATCCATACACATATACTTAGAAGGGAGGTCTTAACTATCCAATGAAGAAAGGCAGAAGAGATGGAAGAGTTTCTAATGCAATTCGGGTTAAAGGCAATCTCCCTGAAGCTTATTTCAATGTTTATCTATTGTTAAACAATTTTGCTTCAAAGGGCTTAAACAAATCAGACATGGTAGCTCTATCTAGTGAGAAAATTTTCTAGAACACCCTTATTGTTTATTTCTTCATTCATGGATGAAAATATCAAATGAAATTCAATACAGGTCTATAATTCAATATATTTGGGCAAATAAAACTTAGATGTAGAGATAATTTTAGGTGGTGTTCACTTATCACATGGTATAAAGCTCGCCATACTTTAAAGATACAGGAAATGCTGATTAGGGATTCACATGTCAAACAGGAAATGTTGATTAGGGATTCACATGTCAAATAGGAAATGTGTTGGACATTGGGTTCAATGCTCCCAGTGTGTTTTGTGACATGGACTAACCGCCTCTCGTGGATCCTAATTCTGGCGATTGTAGCAGAGACTAATGCCTGCGGGTTTTGGTCTAACGGAAATCGTGATTCCAACAAGTGGTATCAGAGGGACAAGTTAGAAATGGGCCTCCTAAGGAAAATGTACAATCAAAATTCACTTTATGAGAACCAATCACATTTTAGGGGATGACATCATCCCTAATGGTTGAGGTGGCATTGCTTGAGTTAAAGGTACTTACTTGTCACATTCTCATTGGTGGATAAAAACTCATGGTTAACCATGGTAGTGCTCTAAGTACTTTTAAAGTCAAAGTAAAGTACTCATAATAAATGTCATTTCCCACTTTTTGAATAAAAATATATTATTGTCATTTCATATTTCTTGAAAGAAACAATGCATATCCCTATCCATTTATTATATTATATTATATTATTTTATTTTTATATAGAATATTAATTACATGTTATTATACAATTTAAATAATATAAAATTTAATTAATAGCATATAATATAATTAATAATTTACAAATTTATATTTATATTTTATTTTAAGTTATTTAAGTACAAATGCATTAGTTGTTCAATGATAATGACTTTGTATTGAAAATATCATTCTTATTTATAGTCACATCAATACAATTTTTTTATTAATTTTATTTTGGTACAACATTTGAATTGAATTTAACTATGGTTACATGGATTTTGGTGCAAAAAGTGAAAGGAAAATTCATACATATTATTTTATTCATTTAGCTATTATTTTATTATTTCCTTAGGAGGCCCATTTTAGACCTCAAAATTCCCCTAATGACTAGGAAATGTGCTAGTCCAATGAGTACTCATTTAGCTCCTAATTTTGTGTCATTGCTCAGATTTTAATTTTTGAAATATATGTATGTTAAAAATTAAAAAATCTCCCAACCGACTTGAGTAGGCTCACTTAGGCATGATGTCTTATCCAAATAGACGTGTCTTTTTCGTTCATTACTCAAAACCAGTATATATTGAGGTCTAAACACCTCATTCCAGCCAACATTTTTCAGTGAAGGTTTTAGAGACACTCTGAAGAAGACAAAAGGAGAAATAACCCCGAGGAGGAGATAGAAATTAATTGTTTGGGTTAAATTCTATTGGGTTATCAGTGAAGCTCGGACAATTGTACCTCAACCTGTGGAGACAAACTTAACCTTGAACCAGTTTTTGGAGGACAGCTACTTGTTGGAGAAGCTCAAACTCGGATATGTGGCAGCCAATGTGTGAACATTCTTGTAGCTTACCTTTGTTGTGGACTGTCACCTCCAAGAGCTCGGACAACAAACAGTGAACAGGAAGGCTCGGACTAGTAGTGACCTAACTCAAGGTTCAGTGGAGAGGGCTCAGTGCAGTGATAAACTTTAAGAACATGGTTCTGTGAAGCTCAGACATTCAATAGTAAGGCTTGAATCCCTGTCTTATAAACTCATGAAGGCTCAGAAGCTCGAGCTATTGGCAAGTGTATAGGTATTTGTGGTATTTTGGATTAGTAGCAGAGCTACCTATGGAGAAGACCCTGGACCAGTAAACAAACATTGTTGGAGGGTCAGATTAGTAGCTTACCGGTGGACTTGACCTTCCTTAAGAACCTAAAAGAGCTCAAACCTTGAGAACTGTTTCCCTAGCCCAGGTTTGAGAATAATTTCCTTAGCCCAAACTTGTAATTTGCAGTGAAGAACAGTAATATATCCATTGGCATGTGGAACACCCACATGGAAGATAACATGTCATTGTTATTTGGTTCATGATGTTGTGGTACTGAAGTATAATGATGTGGCACACCCATGTGGTAGATGGTGTATCATCATCACATGGCTCATTGGTGATGTGGTGATGACATGATGAAAACATTGCACTAACGTGGCACTGACATGGAGAGGAAGTGGAAGGTGATGTGGAGCTGGGTATTAACCTATTGTTATACTAGGATGTCAATGAATTTATTCCGAGAAATTTGGAATCCAATATGTGGCCTATCTCCCAATACTAATAGAACCTAAACTTTTTTCGTTGACAAAATCATTGGTCTCTATCAAATGACAACCTAAAATTGGATAAGAATAACTTTTGTTATCCTTCACATCATTTATATATTCAAATTTAATGTTAATTGTAAGCATAAAATTATTATACTATCAAAGCATCCATATGATACAGTGAATTTCCGACGTTTTTTTTTTTTTTTTTAAATCGTTTGTTGCCGACGGTATTCTGACGTTTAGTTTTTTAAATAATGTTTTGTTGTGTTAGTCTTCCGACCTTTAGAACCATCACTCTAATGACATTAAGTTTTTTTTTTAAATTTTGTTGCGTCGGTCTTCCGACATTTAGAACCGTCACTCTAGGGACATATAGTTTTTTTTTTACGTTTGTTCTGTTGCTCTGGAAATGCTTGTGTTTTAGAACTGTCGCTCTGGCAACATTTATTTATTTTTTATAATGTTTTTTCCATCGCTCTAACGTTGATTCATGAAAATTCGAAAGAGCGACGATTCATGAAACTTCAGAAGAGAGACGATTCATGAAACGTTGGAAGAGTGACGGAAAATTTGGAATGTCGGAATTGCGACACTATTATAAAACGTTGAAGATAGTGTCACTCTACCAACGTTTAAGTCAAGTTTCGGAAGTCCAACTTTAGGAGAAACCATGTTTTTCCCCACCTCAAAGTGTCACTCTTAAGACACCTATGTGTCGCAAGAACGACATTTTGGCCATCGGAAATTGGGGCAAATGTGCTAGTGTCCCTATGAACTTGTTTATGGGAAGAAAGTCTTGTTTCTAATAGAGTTCCAAATCATAACCTTCAAAATAGCAGTCAAATTGGGACTTGACTTATCAAAATCCCAGAAGCATAGAATGGATTAACTCAATGAGCTTGATGAAATAAGGCAAGATGCAGTTCAAAATACCAGCCTAGTTCAGCAACAAAGATCCAGATGGCATGATAAGTACATAAAAGAAAGAAAATTTCAGGGAGGAGATTGGGGCACTTTTATTTGATTCAAATTTCAAAGACTTCAAAGGGAAATTTCAAACTCATTGGCTTGGACCTTATGACATTGAAAGATTTTTTGACAATGGAGCAGTCTGGATAAGGAAAATTGATGAAGAAAAGGTTCCTCTTCTTGTGAATGGGCATCGACTAAAGGTCTATCATAAACCACTGACAAAGGAGGAATTTGTCAAAACATTTCAAGACAATGATGATATGAAGTTGGTGAAGAAGAATCCTTCTTCTTCTGCAACTTAGTCTTCTTTTTACTTTTCATATCTATAAAACAAAATCAATATATATATATTATTCAATAAAAAATTAAAATTTAAAAATAAAATTGTATAAGCATGAAAACCAATCAATGATTGGCATCCTTATGCAGAAAATACAAGGTGAAAATCAGAGTTATTTTGACATATTATATTTTCTTTTCTCCCATTCTAAAAATCCTAAATTCTTTGCATTTCCCTTTCTTTTCATACAAATAAAGATTAGCTACAGAATTGTTGCGTTTGTTCAACTATTATGAGATTTTGCAGCTCTTACAAATCTCTGCAACAAAGATGAACATAATTGATTGACAGAAGCAGCTGAAGACAAGATGTAAGATCACATTGAAGAATGTACTCAAGGACACCTAAGGAATTAAAAACAAAGAAAAAAACAACAAGGTTAGCTCTAATCCAAGGTATGATACAAATTTGTTTAAATAATAACGTTCAAAACATTGATATGTATAAATTAGATTATCGTATATTTTCCAACTCAAAAATATCATCATTAAAATTGATTGAGCCGAATCAAAATCAAAATCTCATGATTTTCCACCTAGCCCGCATCATAATCTGCTTAGAGATCAATTTGATCTCATTCATTAAAGATTCAACGTTCATGTCTCATACCGTAACATCACTTATACAAAAACCTCTCTCATGTTCCTAAACCCTCGCTCATCCATTTCACTTGTTACCTACACGTCTCCACCGTTTCATGAAATAGCTCCTCCATGTTTCCAAGCTCAGATTAAAATTCTCAACTTATCCAGTCAGGTAGAGACAGTCTCGAAGACACAATCTCTCAGTGAATAGATGGATTTTATCGTAAGAACAGAGCCTGTAGGCAATAAGTTCATGGAGGGATATCTATAGTTAAAGGAGATATTGGAGAAGGCAAAATGGCTTAATTGCATAGAGAAATTTTGACAGGTTCCACAAGGAATTTAAAAAATCTTTCGCCAGAGCCTTCGACAGAGTTGAGGTCAAAATTGGTGACATCAAATTTGCAGTCATAGAATCTTTGGTGGTAGAGGCAACCGGACTTCCAAAAACAGGTGAAAGGTGGTTCAAAAATACAGGAATCAGTGGAGAGGATTGGAAATTATTCTTGAAAAACCCAGGTATGGACACTAATATTTTTAAAAAAGGAATTCCCGGCACAACCCTTAAGATTAAATGGAGGAACATGCTTTTGATAATCCATAAATTTATTACATGTGAAGGTATATTTGGCTGCATGTTTTTCTATCATGCTATATTACTAATGAATTTTCTAGAAGATAAAGAAATAAACCTTCCTTATTTTATGTTGAATAGTCTAAGGAAGATGGCTGGGATGGTTCAAAAGAGGGTTCATTTTATAGATAACACAATGCACCATCATGCATTAATAAAAATCCTCATTGAATTTCATTTAAAGAGCATAGAAGATATTTGGGATGATTTCCTAACCAGAAATCATTTCCAAGAAAAATATGAAAAGTAGCCTAGTGATAACAAAGGGAAAAGAGGTAGAAAGATAAAAATTGAAAATCCTGCAGAAGATGAACAGCCACCTCAACCACAATCAGAAGATGAAGTTACTATTGCACAATTATTTGGAAAATCTAGGGAACAAATTAGTAAGAAGAGAAGGGTTAGCATAAAAGAAAAGGAAAATTCATACATACAGAAAAACCAGAAACTCAGAACATTCCACAACCAGTAAGAAGAATCTCAAGACTTTGCAAAGTATCCAAAAATCCACTCCCTGATGTTACAGAACCTGTTGATCTAGAATCAAGTCTTGAGGTACCATCTCCTATCATTTCCTCTCCCATATGAGACTCAAGAAGAAGAACCCCATATATTGATCCTGTCCAGCAAGAGATCTATGATTATATTGAAACTTTGGAAAGAATAAATATAGAGAAGACATCAGTGCATGATGATCAACCTTCTAGTCCACAAGAACCTTTAGTGAATACTCTAAAGCAAGAAATTTTTCAGCTAGAGACACTAAATAGGCATATAAAGCAGGAAAATGAAGCTCTAAAGATTCAGAACCAAATTGACAGAACCATTAATGACAACACTCTTCTACATCTGGGGTTACAGTTCAAAAAGAATAAGAAATTGAAAAAGAGGAACAGATACTTGAACAGATAGATTATAAATTTGAAATACAAACTACTAATGAAGAAACCAAGAGTATCAGTAACTTCAAAAAGGGGAAAGAAGCTGAAATTGGATTTCCTAGCATAGGTATCAGAACATATGCAGGAATGAGGTGAAGACTCGCAATTTTGAAATTACATGAGGACATGCAATGGTCTCTTAGTGGGGGTATGTTGAGCCTCAAGACTGTTTTTATTTTGACATCTATTTCACCACTTTTCCTTTCCTTTTGACATAATTCACAAACCCAATCAATGTCAATTGATTTATTTTCACTCTGAAAGGAATTTAAATTATCTCTCTTTTATATTCTATTCTTTCTTATTATTTGAATGAACTTTTTATTTAGCTATAGAATTCTTGCAATTATGTAGCTAATCTCCATTTCTGTAGCTACCGACATTGTTTAACAGGTTCTGAAGATGAAGGAGATGAGTGAAGCATATGGGTAGTGTTGAAATGATCCATACATGGATTTTTTCCTACTCACTTGTCCAAAATCAAGATAAATCACGCCTAAGATCACGGTCAAAGGATTAGTCAAATGGAAGGCCGAGACAACGGACGAGAAGTTGGAAGCTTCGTGATTTTCTCTCCACGTAGCAAATCGTGAAGGCTATGAAGATCAACAATCCTGTTTAGAATTATACTTCTCAATTTTTTTTATATCTTTAGGTGAGATCATCTCAAAATAGTTGATTTTAATTTATTATAAATATCAGGTTGTTTTGAACCAGAAATAAGTTCAATTTCTGTAATATTGCTACACAGTGAAACTCTGTTTTATTAATGCAACGAGAAGGTGAAGTTCAAGACAATTAATGTGTGATTAGTCTTACATAATTATTCAATTCATTTTATTGTAGTGGGCCCCTTCAGAGAAAAAGGTTTCGTAGCATAGTTTATGTTGATTTCTAGTTTAGTTTTCATTACCGCGTCGATTAATTTTTGAGTTTTTCATTAGTTAAATGTTAAGTCTTCATAAAATGAATGTTGTGTTTTTCGCATAAATTTAATGCTTTAAATTTTCAATTTCCTAAATTATGTTGATGCCATAATCGTGTTAATGAATCTATGTTTTACATTTGTTTACACAGTTAGCATACATCTCTAAACAAACAAGCATTTTTACCTTTACACAGTAGGAAGAATACTCTTTTTTTATTATTAGTTCAATTAGCCTTTTCAATTTCCACGGCACAGTCATTTAGATAGGATCTTTAGAGGTTTAATATTTTTCATTTCATTTCAAGTAGTGAATAATAATTAGAGATTAGTTTAAATACTCTATTTTCCATAGGATTAATGTGATAATTTTTCATTTAATAAGTAAAGAAAAGTTTTTAATCACATGATAGGATTTGATCATAGTTTGTATTGATGCTCTATTTAGATTTAGAAGAATTTTAAGTAGACAAATCTCCTTCTTTCATTAAGATAATTGTCGGCATAGGATAGTCTAACATAGAGTGAAACATGGTTTCTTTTTATGCAATTTAGAATTGTTTTAGATCAATTTTCTCTCTTAATCTTACATTTCTTTTTATTCCTTCTTGTAATTTTCATTTTCTAGTTGTTAGAATATTTTCTTTAGAGTAATTCATAAATCAATTTCCTTCTTAGATTATATTTAAACATTTCCTTTTCTTCCTTCTTAAGTTTATCTTTTAAGCATTAAAATTCTTCTAGATTCAGTTACTTTCTTGATTTTTAGATTTCATTCATATAACATCTCTAAAAATACAAAAAGATAGAAATTTCTTTTCTAGTTCCTCATAAATCAATTGTTCTTCTTTCTAAATTTTCATCATAGGCTCTTAATTAAGCTTAGATTTTATTCCTTATATCAGTTCTTAATTTTCCCATTTTTAACCATTAAAAATAAAAATAAAAAAAACCCCAAAACAACATATAAAATCTACGCAACGAAGTAAGAAAGATAGGTTTCTAGCATATATAGTGCACCTGCACTTCACAACATTACTAACTCCGGTCGATAATTGTGATAGAAATTTAAGACATTAAATTGAATAAACACATATAATTCTTTGTCATAAGTGGGATAGTTAGTCACAACACCATTAAAAATTTCAGAATGAAATGAAATGGGCTTACCATGCTGCATGAGAATTGCTCCTATAGCATAATCACTAGCATCTGTTTGAATCTCAAATGGTGTTCTAAGATCTGGAAGAGACAATAACGGTGTTGAACTGATCTTTTTTTTCAAATCATCAAATGATTTTTTTTGCTAATCTCCCCAATGGAATATTTTCTTGACACTAGTCAATGCATGTAATGGAGCTGCAATAGAGGAAAAATTAGCAATGAACTTCCTCCAATATTGTGTTTCCCCTAAAAAACTTCTTACCTTTGTAACTATATTGGGCTTGGGCCAATTCACAATGACCTAAACCTTAGAGGGGTCTATCTTTAGCTCACCTCCTCCAACAATGTGTCCCAAATACACTACAGAAGTCTTGCCAAATTCACACTTCGACATCTTCAAAAACAATTGTTCTTTTCTCAAGACATCAAGTACTTTGTTCACATGCATGACATGTTCATCTCTTGATTTGTTGAATATCAAAATATCATCTAAGTAGACAATGAAAAAATCATCAAGAAATGGCCTCAATACATCATTCATAAATCTTATGAAAGTAGCTGCAGCATTGGTAAGACCAAAAGGCATAACAAGCCACTCAAACAATCCTTGTTTAATTTTAAATGCGGTTTTCCAAATGTCCTCTTTAGCTATTCTAACTTGATGATAACCACTTCATAAGTCTAACTTAGTGAAATAATTTTCATACCTCAATTGATCAAGCAAATCATCAATTCTTGGGAGTGGATAACGATTATTTACAGTGATTTTTTTCAGTGCATGGAAATCCACACACATGCGCCAAGTCTCGTCCTTCTTTGGCACCAAAACAATCAATGAACCACATGGCGAAGTAGATGGGTGTATGATACCTTGGTTCAGCGATTTTCTTCTTGATTTCCATGCTCTCTGTTGTAGAGGTAAATCCCCTATGCGGACAGAGGCGATCCCTACTAGCCCACATCGGGTCTAGCAACAATCATAACACGCTATGGCGCAGGTTCCTAATTGCAACAAACCAAATCGCGAAGAAGGCCCACCTCAAGTCCAACGTTGTTGTTTGTGGAGAATATGACGCTCCCGTTTCCTTGCTCCAACAGATCACAATCCTCTCACTCACCGCGATCGAACACCTGCACACACAAGAAACACAACAAACACAAGAGTAAAACCCGATAGATGCAACTATGTATCAATCAGAGAAGACACAACTCATGATCATAATGAAAAAAATGAGTGGAACCATAACCAATAGTCGCTTATTATTAATCATACAAAGGAAAATAAAACTTGGCTCTGACGCTGAAATCTTGCTTCGGCAGGTCGTCAATAGAATACATCTTAGTAAAGCTTGTCAGGAATGGGGACAAGCCTCTCTCTTCCATCATCAGTCTCCTTGATATAGATTTGGCTCTATGAGGGCTATTGCATCATTCTTTAGGCTATGAAGGCTCTTGGAGACTAGCTTGCAAAGGGAAATGGCAAGCTTATATAGATGGTGGAAAGGGAGTTGGGATCCCTACAATCATGGGATTGGCCCTATCCTCAAGGAAGCTTCCATGAGAGGTGGAAAACTACTTCCTCTACATGGAAATCCGAAGCCAACCTCCCAACTCAAATTAGAGACCAGTTTAGGAATTGGTTGAGGTCAATCTTCCGCCATTTATTTTTAAAAAACACCCTTTATTAATCTTGGCGCGGGTGCGGCTCTGAGACAGAGCGCCAATCGGTGCGCCCTCTTTGGAGGATTTGCCCCCTTGGCGCGAGGGCTGAACTATGTACCCGCGCCAATACAAAAAAGGATATTTTTAGGGTTTTTCACATGGAGTTGTCTTCAGGGAAATGAAAGTACATGTTCAGGGGAATGCTATGAAAGTGTTTTCAAGTTATGTCACTACTCACAGGTCATGGAAAGAGCCCTCCAATGTGTGGGATGGGGAATTGCAGGGACGGTGAAAAATTGCTGTGTAATAGATGCCCCCTAAAGCATGAGGCCCGAAAGAGAGAGAGGGGTGAAATGCTTTACGAGAACGTGTCCAACTAAAAACACTTCCGTCGGAAAACCTGCATAGAGAAGTAAAACTGATATCTCAAATACATGATATATGTGGTATGGGCGCAGCCATCCATAACAGAGTATACAATAATCTAGATCCAAGGTATGGACGCATCCATCCAGTGAGGATCGATAAATAGACTCAGGTATGGTCACAGCCATCCAATGAATGAGTCATGTAACTAATCATAATAATCCACAAAATCGCAGCCTGGATTCCAACAGAAAAAATCCAGGGTCTTGCGCTCCATCTCGACCCGATCAAAGTACAAGCTCAAGCATGTGAATAAGTGAGCTGATGTCGAACATGCGAGAACATCACCTGATTACTAGCTAATGATGAAAGTTGTTAACAGACGCGAGAGGTACCACCAATAATGACAATGGTCCTCAAGGTACTATAGGTACAGTCTACGGCATGTGAATCAATGAGCTGGCGTCGAACACCCGTAGAATCACTCGATCGAAGGCCAGTGATGAAAACCTCACGTCGAACGTGAAGAACCTGCCATTGAGGCATGCAGGCTCCAAGGTACCAAAAGGGAGTCTCTAGATCAGCTTCCTGGATAATGAGCTGAAGTCGACAGGAAGTGATCTTGATCGAAGGTGGGCCATAGTGTTTCCCACATCATCAACACAAGACAGAGGAACATAATGTCTTTGTGAATCAGGATCAGATGAGAATCAGAGGAAGGTTGAAACTTGCAGAGGTCAACTTCTCTTGAACATATTGGCGGTACGACAGTGGATTTGGCAGTATTTGACACCAAAATATCAGAGGTCATGGTGACGAGGCAAAGAGCAGATGAGCGGTAAAAATGGATCACCCAAACCCACGGAGGCAAGTGAAAAATGAGATGAGATGTCCCCAACCGGACACGAATGCAGACAAGTGCCATGTTCAAGAGCGACATACTACCGACACGACAATGATGCTGGTTCCATTTTTCCCCACCATTTCTGGCGAGTACCTCTTTATTTTTACACAAGCTTGAAGAGGATACCATATGCTTGTAATATAAGTCCGTCCTTCGGACGAATCCATCCTAGTACATTTAATGAGCCCTAGGAAGGAGGAACTTGAATATCGTCATTACGACTGAATTCGATGTCATCAGAGTTTAACGAGTCTCATAAAGGAATAACTCGACATGTTTTCATGTTTAGAGAGTTTTAAAAGACGACGGAAAAGTAAACTCCAACAGTCCCTTTTTGTAAATAGTTCCTCAAATCCGAAAAGGTAGAAAACTATGTTTGAGAAAGCCTCCTAGTCGCGATAGGCTAGGGTATTCCTTTTTCGTAAATAATCTATCCCAACCCGAAAAAGGGGTAAATGTATACTGGGTAGATGTCGTTTCATAACCACTTTAACGAGATCAAAACGACAAGTGACTCGGCAATATTTTCATGTTTAGAGAGTCAGAAAAAAGCTGAAAGTTGACTCCTCCTGGAGGAACGAGTGGTATAAAGGGTAGCAACTGGTTCCGATAATGGTGGAACTGCTCAAAACAAGTAAAGGTTAAGAGGCTGGCTAACAAGACCACTCATCGCAGCGGTTCCTCAGGAACGGGTAAAACAACCAAGTGAAGGCATATGATTGGCCAAGTAGATAGCAACGATGGAGTGAGAAACCAAGGCTCATCTGGAAAAAATAGGCTGATAAGATGGCAATCACAAGAGGTAAAATGGGGATGGTTTCATTTTTACACAAGCTTGAAATAAAAAAATTTGCTTGAAGTTGGTTTCATTTTTACACAAGCTTGAAACAAAGATAAACTATGCTTGAAACTGGTTTCATTTTTACACAAGCTTGAAATGGAAACAAACTATGCTTGAAAATTAAGCATGCCCCCCAGCATGGTGACTCAATTCGAGGTACATGCCCCCCAAGCTTCAATCCATATGAAAGGCAAATGGAGTGAAGGTTCAAGTTACAAGATAAAGAGAAAGACTCGACTAGGATTTTACGAGATCTCATCCAAGACTAGAATTGAAAGGGAAAGTGTTTCATTGTTTTAACGAGGTTGACACATTAAAATAACTATCCTCATATGACCTTGTTTCATTTTTTAAGGAGCTTGACACAAGACAAGGAACTCTGCTCCGAAAACCTTGTTTCATTTTTTAGGGAGCTTGACACAGGAAAGGAACCATGCTCCGACTGTCTTGTTTCATTTTTTAAGGATCTTGACACAAGAAAACGAACTATGCTCCGACAGCCCTCGTTTCATTTTTTAAGGAGTTTGACACAGGAAAGGAACCATGCTCTGGCAGACCTTATCATAATGAACAAGAATTCATCGCTTCCAAGAGTTCCACTCCCGATGGAAGGAAAACATCCTGGAAGTCAGGACCCAATGCCCCCAGCACTCTATGCACAACGGCACTATCACTGAGTACAAGCACGGGGTAGGTAGCCACATATTTGACCTGTGGTGGGGCAGATACAATGAGTGGATAAAAACTAGGAAGGGATGATGGTGGGCCAGCTACCATATTAGGACCAAAGAACGAAAGTTGATCAATGGTCACGATCCGTCCTTCATGTGGAAAACAAACCACACGAAAAATGGAGGATACAAGTGCTCCCATGGCATAGGTGTAATCGCACCCCAAGAGCAGATTGAAATCCAAGGGGCCTGGAACAACCATCACATCCATATGGACATTTTTACCTCCCAAAGTAACAGGTAACCTTGGAAGGATCCCTAATGGTTGACTCGTTCTTCTGTTAAATGCCAACAAATTCTGCGTAACAGGCGCAAGCAGCGGCGAGCCAAAAGCTTTCCAAGTAGTTGAGGATAGAACACTAACAGACGTGCCTTCATCTATAATGGTGTTGGGTACGACCAGACCAAAAGCTTGTACTGTGATCTCGAAAGGCACATAAGACGGAAGGTGGTATCCTGTAAATTGATTCCAATCAAAGGAAGCGACCAAACTACTCGGAGGGGTTACCATTGAACCGAGATGGTCTTCCCCTGGTGTTACGGAAGAAGAAAAAGCATCTTCCACGACCTCCATCTCGAAGGCGGGAGGAGTATCCTCCGGGACCTCTATCACAAGAGGTGGAGGAGAAACTTCTTGAGGTATAGGGATAGGAGAATCTTTCTCCAAGTCTGAGGAATCTAAAGAAACAAGAAGAACCTGAGGGATGAGAAGTCCACTCTCAATGGAAAAGACCTGATGCACCGTAGACGGGGCCAGTTCAACCGATCCCACGACCAATGGTTGGTCGGGAAAGGATTCCTGAATTTGAATTTCCGGGGGAGCGGGATCGACCAAGGATGACTCTTGACCAATCATAGGATCAGCTAGTGGTGGACTCAAGGAAAGCTGTTTATAACCAGCCGGGAGGCATGGTGTAGAAACGGTTGAGTTTTCCAAAGCTCTCTTGGCTTCATCCATATAAGGACAAAGGTGAATGGCATGGTGCCCTTCACACAACCTACAGGGATTGGTAATCTTACCCTGCTTCTTAGAAGCCTTACCAATAGTAGCTGAAGACATGCCCCCAACCTGACTCCCGGAAGCTAAAGGCAATGGTGGACGACCGTTGGACCATACTTCGAGCACCTTGGGAATGCCAGGGCAATCTCGAAGAAGATGGTATCTTGTGCACAACATGCAAGGGAACTTGACTTTTCGTGGAGGGTTGGAAGTTTTGTCAAGAAGAGATGTTTCAGAAGCAGTAGCTACACTTTTAGCCTCTCGCTTATCAGACTTCTTCTTCTTTGTCTTCTTCTTCTTCTTCTTAGCCACCCAGTTACTCGAATCCAGACTTTCACTAGGCGAAGTAGAAGAGGAGGATGCAGAAACAGGCGAAGAAGGGGAGAGGTCCACCTTAGAATCAACATGATGTTGTTCAGGAGGAGGAACTGATTTAACAGTAGCTGAGACATTTGGGACCACAGAGGTTGAAAAAAACCAAACAGGAAATCCAACAGTTAACCCAGGAAGGGACAACGTTGCCATATAAGGAGCACCAACATTTCCAAAAGGAGGAAAATGACCAGGATTCCCATCGGAGGGGATTCCTTGGTTGGTGAACTCCGGAAAAGTTGCCATCAACAACTCAAAACCGCACACGGGCTAAAAACCAAGGCACACAATCAAACGGCCAACAAGCAAACTCTAAAAGGGCATGTGATCGCGGGTGATTTATTTTACCACATTGAAACTTAGAAACTTCACCGTTTCATGTTTTAAGAGTCGAGAAACAGATGAAAGATGACTCTATCTCTTTCAGTTTTGAAGCAAGCGTTAAAGGACAAGCGCTTGGTGATCTTTTCAAATTTAAGGAGTCAGGAAAGATCAAAATGACTACTCTGGAATTCTAGGCAAAGGGTGTACCAAATAACCGTGAACTGCAATATACAACTTGGTTTCAAAATGAAAGAGAAATCGACCAAGGACTTGACGTACGTGCAGGCAATCTCCCCGAATGCTATGTCCAGTGTATCACGGGTATAGGGCAGCAGACTCAGCTTCCTATGGATAAAGGATAGAAACCTAGTGGGGTCTCCCTTTATATACGCGATGGTACGGGGAGCACAAGTCCGTACTAGTGCTGTATAAATCCAAGAGGCGAATGACAGCTACTAGGTTTAACGACGTCGGAACACGTCTCTAGCCTAGAGCTCTAAATATTTCGTTAATGTTTCAATGCTGCCTTAGTGTAAATTGAATAGATTTTAATTTTAATCTTCAATTATGTTTCAATTTTCAGGCCCTAGCGAATGTCATATGACAATATCCTATATGCAACTATATGAGAAAAGAAATCTTTCAATTCAATGAATGTTATCTAGTTAAGGGAATATTTTCAAACAATGATGCAACAAACAACAATATTGAAAACGATTTTTTTCCAAACTAGATGACTTTCACTATCCAAAGTAATTTCAAACAATCAACGATGCGAATAATGCAATGTAATCTATGCAAACTCCTCTTTTTCGAAAACTATGCAATTGTAATCTATGCACAATTTCCTTTTCCTTTTCAAATTATAAGAATGCACTCAATGCATTTTTCGATGAAATGAGAATCTACTTAATGCATGCTTTTAATAAAAGAGAATGCAATCAAAGCGATTTCTAGTTTTCAATCATTAAACAATGTAATCTAAGTTCAATGATGGATCTAAAAAAATACTTTTCAATGCAATGTGATCTAATGCATTTTAACGAAAAGAAAACTATGAGACGAAAACTAAAAGAACGCAAATCTCCTTAATGAAGGATGAATGCAAAAGAGATGTAAACAAACACTAAGAATGCAATTGTTGTTTCTAACACTTTGTCACGAAATCCCTCAAAAGGCGACAAGACATATGAGGTCAAACACAAAGAGGACTTCCAAAGCAAGAGATCAAAACAATGCATTCATTCCCTTTTACATCAAACAATCATGGAAATAAGACATTTCAAACAATGAGCAATTTAATCTATGCTCATACAGTGAAAATACCGGAAGGGAAAGACACACTGGTGAAGGATTTAGTGAAAAAATCTCAATTTTCACACACCCTAAAATTGGCACGACTTTCTCACTGACAACTAGCGCCAATGTCCAATTGGCATGGGTTGCTAACTGACAACAAGCGCCAACGCCTGAAAATGAAAAAACAAAGAATTTCTCCCAACCAAGACCAGACTCACCACTTCAAGTAGAATCTCCAAGACTCAAATGAACCATGTAATCTAGGCTCAAAGAGAGACAAATCGGAATTCGAATGAAGAAGAAGCCAATCACTCAAATAACGCAATAAAATGATAGACAACCACCAAACGAATGCAAAGAAGCAATCATAAAGTTGACTGAATAGACAAAAACCACAAACTCCCAAGGGAGGCTCGACACACAATAGCACCTAGATGCCCTAGGGCTAGAATGTAAAATTGATAGAAGAGGGCAAACAACCAAAGGATGAAGATCGCAGTCAGTCAAACAAGGCTCCAGAACACTCAGGCAGTCGAAAAAAAGAAACCAAAATCACAGATCAAGCTCAAAAAGCTCAGAACAGAGCAAACCCTAGCACCTCACAGCATTGGTGCGACTGTCATGCTTAAACTAGTGCCATAACAGGATTGGCGCGGGTAGTAAACTGGCAACTGGCGCCAATCGGCGCGACTGTCAGGCTAATAAGCGCGCCAGTCAAGTTTGCTATGTAAAAAATAAAAAAAGAAATCCAAGAAGCAGACCAATGATGTTGAAGCTCAAACCAAAAACCAAAGACATGAAAAGAGCCAGCCAAAAGAGTTGATCAAGCAGGCAAAGTCAAGAATCGACCGAAAGACAAGACAATACTCCAAGTGTTCAGTTCCTAAACTAGACCGGAGATTGACTGAAGCAACATTGATCTATTTTCGCTAATGCAGAGCAAGAGCGTTTCGAAGGCTATCTGGCTAACTTCAGGCTCTGTCTATAGTTTATAAAGCAAACAACAAGCTAACTCCCCAGCGGAGTCGCCAATTTGTTGTAGAGGTAAATCCCCTCTGCAGCCAAAGGCAATCCCTACTAGCCCAGATCGGGTCTAGCAACAATCATAACACGTTATGGTGCAGGTTCCTAATTGCAACAAACCAAATCGTGAAGAAGGCCTACCTCAAGTCCAACGTTATTGTTTGTGGAGAAGATGGCGCTCCCGTTTCCTTGCTCCAAAAAATCAAAATCCTCTCACTTACCGCGATTGAACACCTGCACACACAAGAAACACAACAAACACAAGCGTAAAACCTGATAGATGCAACTATGTATCAGTCAGAGAAGACACAACTCATGATCATAATGAACAAAATGAGTGGAACCATAACCAATAGTCGCTTATTATTAATCATACAAAGGAAAATATAACCTGGCTTTGACGCTAAAATCTTCCTTCAGCAGGTCGTCAGCGAAATACGTCTCGGTAAAACTTGTCAGGAATGGGGACAGGCCTCTCTCTTTGATCATCAATCTCCTTGCTATAGATTTGGCTCTATGAGGGCTATTGCATCATTCTTTAGGCTATGAAGGCTCTTGGAGACTAGCTTGCAAAGGTTAATGGAAAGCTTATATAGATCGTGGAAGGGGAGTTGGGATCCCTACAATTATGGGATTGGCCCTATCCTCAAGGAAGCTTCCATGAGAGGTGGAAAACTTCTTCCTCTACATGGAAATCCGAAGCCAACCTCCCAACTCAAATTAGAGACCAGTTTAGGAATTGGTTGAGGTCAATCTTCCGCCATTTATTTTTAAAAAACACCCTTTATTAAGCCTGGCACGGGTGCGGCTCTGAGACAGAGCGCCAATTGGCGCGCCCTCTTTGGAGGATTTGCCCCCTTGGCGCGAGGGCTGAACTATGTACCCGCGCCAATACAAAAAAGGCTATTTTTAGGGTTTTTCACAAGGAGTTGTCTTCAGGGCAATGAGAGTACATGTTCAGGGGAATGCCATGAAAGTTTTTTCAAGTTATGTCACTGCTCACAGGTCACGAAAAGAACCCTCTAATGTGCGGGATGGGGAATTGCAGGGACGGTGACAAATTGCTGTGTAACACTCTCCATTATCGACATGCAATACATGCCAATGTCTGGAAGTGGAACATCTTGCTGCAGCTGTATCTAATGTTGAATTCCCCTCTTGGGAGGTAACCCATTTGGCTCCTAAAACATCTTTCCATGCTAACTTACCACATCAAACAAGTCAAATTTTAATTTTTCATCACAACCTTCAAAAGATTCATAATCCATATCATTATTTTTCTTGATCATGAGAAGTAGAAAATTTCTACTTGCATTTACTAGTCTCTTCATTTTCCCTACATTAACCAAAGAAATGTTTAGCTTTTGTGATGAGCTCTCACAATATATTCCACCCCATCCTTGAGCAAATGATATTTGTTCTCATGGCATTAGAATACCTCTTTCCAGTCATACAAATATGGACTTCCCAAGATAATTCCTGAAATGTCAAGCGGAACCACATCTAACTCGACTTCATCAATAAACTTTGCAGTAATGGAAAACCTGAATATACATTTCCTTGTAACCTGTAAATTTGCATTCTTGACTATCCAACCCAAAGTATATGGCTTATGATGAGATACAGTTTCAAGGTTAAGATTTTTTACCAAGTCTTCTGAGATTAAGTTCGCTTGTGACCTACTATCAAATAATGTGTCAATCTTTGTATGGTTTGAGATCACCCTTACATGGAATAATTCTATCCTTGTTTCTTCATTTGGAGTATTGTTGTGACAATTTGATGAACTAGTACTTGCTATGGCATATTTTCCCTTTGTGACCATGGTTGTAATCTTCGTCTCATCACCGGAATCGGATCCAAGATCATGTTGTGTGGTAGCGGTCATATTTTGTTTCCCCTTATTGTTAACTTTCTTAGGCCTTAGTTTGGGATGTAATTTAAAATAGTGGGCTTCATCATGCCCCTCTTTGGAACAATTATTGCATGTGGTTTTGACCCCTTATTTCTTAACACTAGCATTCTTATTTCCCTTCCATTTTCCTCCCTTCTCTTTCTCCTTACCCTTGAATGGCTTCTTCTTACTACCCTCTTCTTGAATGTTCTTTCCCCTTGCTTCAAGGTCTGTGACTTGCACACATAATTCATCTAAGTTGCTTGGATTAAACATAAGGATAGTGTTTTAAATAGGAATGTAAACCCCCAATGTATTTTAACAGAGTGTCTTGGGATTGCAAGTTTACACCTAACAACAAAGCCCTTTTCCTAAACTCCTAGGTATAATGTTGAACTGTTTGACCCTTGACTTGCCTAAAGTTTTTCCAACTCATAATGGATTTTTGCATGTAAGCTAAAGGATAAAATTGTCTCTTAATTGAAGAAATAAACTCAACCCAAGAAATGGATATATTACCATGGATTTGCATTTCCTCTTAAGTCTTTGCCTCCCACAGACTAGTGTTTCTCCTTCTAGCCTCAATGAAGCAAACTGGATCTTTGTTTCACCGTCTTGTAGCCTTTGAATTATGCAATAAACCTCCAACTCACTAATCCAATTGTCCAACTTCTTTGCATTTACCTCACCATTTTACATGGGAAGTTCAAATTTAATGTCCAATTTGAGTAAGGGAGTTTTTCCTTTTGGCGTTTTTGAGTGAGTATGGGTGGTTTGTGTTGTGGAAGTGGAAGATGATGTTGATGGTGATGATGAGGATGATGATGAATATGGTGGAGATGGAGGAGGATTTCCTCCACTACCCTTTGAAGCCTTTTCTTCGTCCTTTTTGTCTTCTAAGGTTCCCTCTCCATGTGGAGGCTTAGAATTCCCTCCAACCATCCTAGTGCTCCTCTCTTCATAGAGGACCCTAATCATGTCAGTTAGGTCATAGAAAGCCTTCTTGAATGCTTCCTCTTCTGAAATACCTTCAGTCTCTCCTACACCTGACATGATGGCTATGGATTCAAGCTCAGGTTATGGTGTTTCTTGTACCTCCTCAATCTCAGCTAGAGATATAAATTGAGGTGCTTCAGGTGCAGCTAGGAGTGAAAATTTGGGTGGAGATTGTGGCCTTATGGCTCTCCCTCTTCTGGTCCTAACTTTAGGACTGGAAACCAACAATTACCCTTATTCTCTCTGCAACTTTAACCTTGTAAGCATCACAAATTTGCAACCATTAAAACCCTACTTGCACAAAATTCAAGCAAATAACCTTGCTTTGATACCACCTTGATCTAAATCTGAATGTTATTTTTTTTGTGCTAATTTCATCTTCAGAATTATAAACACATCTTGATCATTTGCTTCATGTGCATAAGTTTCCTTGAGGTGTTTGTGAGTGTTAAACAGGTAATTTCATCAATTTTTATGTTAAATTCATGAGCATATTAACATTAAAACAAAATTTTGAACATCAACAATAAAATGTAGAGCAAACCATCAAATGATCCATTAACACAGTGTTTTGATGAAGGAGTTCACCCCTCCTGGGCTACATCTCCTTGATCCAGCTTCCATGGCTTGGGCCTCTGTATTATCTCAAAATGGAAAAAAATTTTGTTTACAATTCTCTACTGCTCCTGAAACCTGCTCCAAACTACTCATAATTTCCAAATCTGGTAGGATATAATCTTTTTGAGCCAAAATTGGTCAAATTTTGCAAAAGTTATGGCTCAATCAATTTTGCTAGGAAAACCTCCCCAAAATTGGAGAGAACTCCATTTAACTCCACCAAATTTGGAGTTCCTCCGAAAATGGAGGACTCCACCAAACTAACCATAGAGGATAAGAGCAGATTAATTAGGATAGCAGAGTTTAATGGTGGGTTAGCACTAAAAGCGCGTTTAACAATCTACATTTAAAAATGCGATTAACGTTAATAAATAGGGTTTAACATTAATTAAAACATATCGTAATGCCACATTAATGCTTCGTCGGTGGTCTCTATATCAAGGTCACATGGGCCGATGGCTGACCCCTGCCTTACCCCCGCATACAACTTTGGTAAGATCCATGGTGTAGCGTAGGTGGTATGTTGTTGCATTTGTGTTGGGGAGTTCATGGGCTCGACCCCGACCTCCGATATAAAATTTTACACCACCATATAACTTGAGGGTGGGCACGTGGCGGCCTCATGGATTGCCACATGTTGACACACAATTGGACTAGAAATAAACTAATATAAATTCAACAAATCACCAACCTTAACATCAAATCCCAGAATGACACTTGTTACCATCTAATTTCCCGGAGGATATTTGACCAAACTTTGACCCCTGTACAGTCACCTGCCATGTCAGTAGTACAGACTGTAGAGTAGGCAAATGTATATCATTTTTTTTGTAAATTTACCTATTTGAGAAAATGGACAGTAGGCTCTAACTTTCACATACAAAGTCAGTTTTCAATGAAACAAAGTTCACCGAATTCAGGGCGACGAGCACTTCACGGTAGTTCAGGTTATGAAATATTCTAAGCACTTCCATTTTTTAACTTAATATTGAGCACATGATCAGCCTTGCCTTTCCATTTATGAATAGCCATGGTTTGATGGGGTTCTCATGTTTTGGTTGAGCTAGATTTTCAGATGGATTCAAAACTGAGTGAGGTGGATCTTTGAATGAAAGAACAGATGGCCTAGTGATCCCTAAACCAGAATGTGGATTGCAGTAAATCCACTGTCTCAGTAACCCCTGAACCGGATTGCAGGTTGCATTAAAGCTAGGTATTGTGTGCCTCGGTGGGCCTAGGAATCCTTGACCGGTGAATGGAAGGATATACGGTAAATCCTACAGGTGGATGGCCTTGATCAGGCCTAAGAATCCTTTTTAGTGAATGGTGGGATATATGGTAAAGCCTGGAAGGCGGTGTCTCGGTTATGGCCTAGTGATCCATGAATCAGAATATGGATTTCGGTAAATCCTAGAGAGTATGAAATAGGAAAATTCCTCACGATGTAGGTGGAGAAATATAGTGGCATCCATGATTGTTTATGGCCTAGTGATCCTGTGAGGATTGCAGTAAATCATGTTTATATTGATGAGGGTGATGTGGTTTACTTGGGAAGCCCTGGTTGGTTATTTTGGTTTGAGTCCCACATTCATGCTTGGAACATAGCACGAGGGTGATTGGAAGAGATAATTTGGCTCATCCAATCTATGGTCGGGTGGAACGTGGTAGTCCCATACCGGGTTGGATTTTGCATTCATTAATAAGAGGTTCTTTCCTTGAAATTTTGATGTGTAAATGTATTGGTTCATATGTGGAATTTATGGTTGTTGTATCCTTAATATTTATGTTGTTTATATGCTGATTATGAATGTGTTTTATGACAGTTAAAATGTATGGTTATCATCATATTTGATTTGTAAATGAATGAAAAATTAATGTATGACCTAGTAGATGATTATTCAACTAATGATATAAGGAACCAATGCTTCTTATCGATTCTCAGATAAATATGAGACCCCTATGCTCAGATCTATTTTTTAAATCTGTAAAATGCATATTTGTGACATGTTTGAGGAAATTCTTGTCATGGCTAGTAGGGATCCAGTCAATTTTATGTTCAATAATCTGCATTGGTAGCATTTTCTCTATGTTTCATTCCATTTATGTAAATTCCATGAAGTTCTGGGTAGTGACTGGGTCCTAGCCCTGAAATATAGCCTTAAATCCCACAGTCGTTGGCATAAAACTGGCAGAAAAATATTTCATTTGCACTCATGCAGGCTCATGGGAGCGAATAGGACATACAGTCACTTGGAGCTCTTGGCAAGGGAGTGATTGGGGTTCTGAGTCCTTGATTTGTTGAGTTTCCTCAGGGTTTGGTCTCCTGAAAAGTTGGGGTAGCTCCTGTAGGTTATGTTGGTTGTCTAAATGATCAGTTTGGTTGTGTTTTGTCGATTCCATTTCCTTAAGGTAACCCATGAGGTTGAATCATATCATAGTAGCCTCTCATCACATTTTTACCCCAGCGGGCCAATTAACTTCGGTAAATGTGGGAGGAGGGTGTTACAACTTCTTGATTCCAATTGGAAGGATGATGAACCAATTCCCTTGAATTCGTGTTTGCCATTGTCTACAAGCTCCACCCTTTGATCTATCTTCTTAATTTTTAACCAATTAAAAGAGATTATCATTACTTCCAATCATGTGCCTAAAGGTACCATGTCCACCAATCAAATTTCATCATGACCTACAATAGAACTTGTGAAAGAAAAATAAAAGGAATATTCATCATTATCAAAACCTTTCTTCATAGGCCTCATCTTCAACGAATGTTCATTAAGATAAGTTTCACAATCCTGTTACTTCCCTTTCCTTTTTCAATCATCATTCCTTTGAGGACACCTATTTTGTTAGTGACCATATGCTTGGCACTGATAACATTGAACATTTGACATTTCTCTTATTTCTTAAGAGGGAGGAGGAGGTATTCTTTTTGGAACATGGCCTCTTCCTGGAGCATGTCTTGGAGCATATCTTGAAGTATGTATTCTACCTATAATTCTTTGAAATATTCCAAAAAATTTTCTTCCCTTGTTATTCTTTGATTAGGCTACAAAATCTTGAGAAACATCCCCTGGATTTGGAATCTTTCCATTAGACATGAGCTCAAGTTCTTCTTAAGTGCAAGCATCCCATATTTTATCAAAGGAAGAATAATTTTATTTTCCACTAATACTTGATGTAAAATACTCCCAAGAGTCAAGCATACCATTAAATGCTACAACCTCTAATTCTTTATCATGTACCTTTCTTCAATTGCATTGAGTGAATATCTTAATTGAGATATTCTTACAAAATATGATGCCACAATATCAATCTTTGTCATCTTAACATCATGATTTTTATTCCTTATACTTGTAGATTGACTAATATTTTTGATGGTGTATAATCCAATGAGAACATCATACATTTCCTTGGAAGACTTATGATTATCAATATAAGGAATCAGATGATCTATAACAGATTCCACAATGATGCTCATAGCCAAGATTTCATCTTCTTGGAACTTTTATTTTCCTTCTTGATTAGTTGGTTCAATAACTTTTCCTTTCACAATACCTAAGACCTTATTCCTTGCAAGAACAAGGTCAATTCTAGTCTTACATGCTCTAAAGTTTGTAGCTCATTCAAGTTTATTTTTTGTCTTCATGAACGAATTCATGATGAAGATGATCAATCAAGAAAAAATATGTAGGATCTCAATGCTCTTTAATATTCTCTTGAAGGTATCAATTCTATTTTCCTTCATCAAATATTGGATACGATTTTGATTTTCTAGTAGAAAACAAGACTAGAGAAATTTTCAAACAGATAACTACTTCCAATGATACAATTTTACTTCTTTAGAGAATTCCAATCATTAAGAAGTTATAAGTGAAAAATTCAACTATTCACTTCAATAGAGAAATAGAGATCACATTAAAAATGAACAAGAAGACCAAAATTTCTTGGGACAAAACCCCACAAGGGGGAAAACCTGATAATCTTTCCTTATGAGAGAGAGAGATTTTAATTCATCAAAAAGTACATCACAATATTCTAGTCAAATGTCAACCATTGACCACATTGATTTCCAATTCAAAACTATTCAAATGAGAGAGAAAAATTCAATTCTTTCTCATAGTCAAAATCTACACAAGAGGATTGAATTTCGACCTAAGGCTACTGATCAAAGGGGCTGAAATTTGTTCTGCAATTCCATAGTCAAGACTTTAGTCAAAATTCATAACTTGACCTGCGATCAACTCTCGGTCAATGACCTAAAAATACAGATAGAACTTCAGTCAAATATCAATCAATGAACCATAAATAATTCAGCCTCCAAAGCTCATTCAATATCTCAGTCAAAAAAGAGAGAAACGAATCAAGTCAACGCTGGTTAACAGAAACAAGAGGGGTAAAACTTCACTGGAAACTTCAGTCTTCTTTCTCCTTCGCACATGTGAACAAAAATTCTTGATTGGTCAAATGAGTGAGCGATGATGATGCAAAAATGAGTTCAATGAATGACAATATATATGTGAGTCAAGAGGTGGGTTTTTACCTTAGGGTCAAACCCCTTCAAGTGGTGGGTTCAACTTGTCCATTTGAGGACGACTTGGACAACTTGAAAATATATAATTTCTCCTTCAATTATGACGATAAAAATACCAATTGTAGCTACTATAGTTCAACATATTTACATGTGGAAACTTTCCTTATTCTGATGAATTGAATTTGAAACTTCATAAGTTCTTGTGTAAGTGAATCATTTTCTGCATAAACTTTAATGTTGGTAAACACTGGTAAGAAATTTGTTTACTTAAGTTATTGTGATGAATTCTTGTAATAATCCATTCCATGAGTGAAATTTCCTTCAATGCATTATTTATATGTGAATGTTTATATTTAGATGGTCACTTATATTCATGAATTTTCCATATATGAAAAAGAAGGGAATTTTGGGCAAGAATTTTACCAAAAAAGTGATAGTTTGGATCTTGATGCAGAATGTGCTCTTTGTAAATTACACTAAATTATAATCCCCTCATATGTAATGTAAATTCTCTTAGCTTTGTTGTGGAGATAGAAAAAATTCTCTCAAGGTAGAGTGGCCAAATTTTCCAATTGTAAACTCCTTGATATTTACTAATTATGGCATGTGTATTCAATGGTTGATGAGCTCATTAGGGATTAATAAAATGTTGGGAGGTTGACTCCATCATCAGTAAAATGATTTTGGTTGGTAAATTTTGGATTTTAGGGATTATTGATGAAACCTTTTGAACTTTGGAAATTGTGCATATGGGAATGATGGTGTTAATTAATGTATTAAATTATTGTTAACTGATATGATTATATTATTTTAAAAATATTCAGTTTCTAGTTAAATATTAGCTTAATTAAATGTAAGGTGATTCATTCTTGGTGCCAAGGGTGAAAACTTCAAATGATCATATCGTAATGGTCTAGATTATGATTTTAATAAAATTTATATCACCATAAAACTCTCAGTAAATAAATGGTAATGTCCATCTCAAAAGAGAGTTTCTAGTTGAATGAGGAAAGACAAAAAATGTATACCCCCTATCATAGAAGAAATCAAGTATATTACAAACAACATTTATCAGTATTAATATAAATGTCATTTTATATTAATAAAATGTACAAATTTACCTTGATGGGGGCATAGGAACAATGGGAAGTTGTGTGTGGGGGGGTAGGGGGGGAGGCGACGTGGCATGCCATTCCCCCATGTACCATACATGCACCTTTAATGGAATCTATGATACCTATGCATATCTCTCTATCCTTCTTCTAGGGTGTTTACTTATGAAATTTTTGTGGGTTTTCCAA